>CM050165.1:303908849-304383849 GCA_027410445.1 Discoglossus pictus | reverse complement strand
TATCTACAGGGGGTTGAGCAAAGTTTAAACCCAATAAGTAGGTTTGTTATTATTCCTGCTTCCCATCAGGCACCCTGCCAGATAAGCAGGTTGCTACCCAAGACCATGCAATTTTGTGGAGTAGAGTATAAGCTTTTCCTCCCCTCCTGTGTAGGCCATCCTTAGGGTCAGACTTTTCTTTATTGAATGTATTCCCTCAGCCTTTTCCCATACAAATATGCATTTACAGTATATCCCTTTTCTTTTATAAAGGCAGTCCATGGTGGAGGGGTGGGGGTACTATGTAGTTAGATTATTCCCTGTTTGCTTGCAGGTCTGGTAAACATATAAGGGTTCTGGGGTTGGCAAACCTCTTGAAGTTACCCTGCACAGTCAGGGGTGAAGTACCCCAGGGATGAGATGATGGCTTGTCAATGACCTGCCCTGGTCCAGTTAATATCATAGTAGCCCTTGGTTTGTACCTAGTGCCAGAGTGCTGTAGGCTAGGGGCTGGCAGAGTCTTTTGGGCTAGGTTAAGTATTTGGGGAAGGTGGCCTGGTGTTGCAAAGGGTCTGCATAGAATGGGGGGTTCCCCTAAGCCGGCATAAACTCACCAGCCACCTTCCGATGGGTCTCCAGAAGCCTCCTCTGAGCAGGCCTGATGATCGAGGCCTCTGGTTAGACGCCTGCTTCCAGATGCTTGGTGTGGATGTGCTGCCTCCACGCCGCACCCAGGGCACAATGTAACCCTCACTATAGTTTTGGCTATGTGCTGCTGCTCGTTGGGGTAATCACCTCACTTTGGGGGTCTCCTCTGACCCAGGCGGGTGTCCCGCTGGTAATGGTGTGCTGTCCTCCTAGCTGCAGCATTGCATCTCTGCTGAGTGGCAACCCCCCCCCCCCCCCTCCTTAGGCTGGGGCAGCAGGCCCACACATCTGCCTCCGTTCTGTTCTTCCCTTGGGCAGCCGGGTCTCCTCCTTCTGTGGTGGGAATATTGGGAAGTGCTTCTCCCCCTTTATGGTGTTACTTTGGGGACTTTATTCCCACATTCCAGAGGGATATTTGCTGTCTTTAGACAGAGCTCCAGTGAAGCTTGGTCGCCTGCTAGCTTCTGCTCGCATCTTTATTTTTTGATGGTAATATTACTTTGTGTGCAAGGTCCGAAGAATGTTCTGTAGTTATTCCATTTGGGAAAATAGCTGATATGAGTGAATCTTTGCAAATCATTTCCACTTGAATTTCTACAGTATCATTAGGTAAATTAGTTATTACCTCTGTTTTTCCGGAAGCATTTTGTCCAGGTTTGAAATTATCAACAATCTCTGGCCATTGAGGATTACATGAAATGTAATAAATAAATCTGGTTTACCAAATTTTGTTACAAAACTTCTAGCATCATTGTATCTTTCTTGCATATTGCGAGGAGAACGTTGGAAGGAAGATAGTAAAATGATGGCTCGACCAGCTGGAAGATCTCTGTTTGTAGGTACTCCAGCAACACAATCCACAAGGCTACAATACTGTTCAACACAGAGTTTATTTTGTTGATATTTTATTACATTTAAATTATTGGCTTCTACTTGCAGGTATAAACCAATGATCCATTGTTGTGTCAGTTTTCCAGCACTTAAGATGGGATTAAATTCATCCCTAATTGCAGTTTGAGCCACTTTAAATTCAAGCATGGAAATATTATTTCTCACATGTAGTTTAGTGTTTGGATAACTGTCAAGTATTAATTTTGGTTGCCATCCTGCTTCCCCATTTGGATACAAATTTGAAAACGTCATTGGATCTAAATTGGTACTTAAAATATTTATATTAATGAAAGGTTGCTGTTCATTTTTTGGATTTATTCTAATATCCATTTGAAAAGGTGGTTCACCCTCATAATTTTGAAAGACCATTGCAATCTCATTAGCTGTGGGTAAGTTATAATGTTTTTTATCAGTATGCCGATCTCTTCTAAGAACCATATTGACTCTAGGTATTGGCAACTATTTTTGTTGTGCATAAATGCGTTGTTGTTCTTAAACTTCTGACAGTTTTTTATAAGCTTGAGTGTATGGATTTTTTTCATAATCTTACCCAGCTCATGAAAAGAGAAACACAGGTGGGGTGGACAGAAGGGGGAAGCCACAGGGGGTGGAGAGGGGGGGGGGGGGGGAAGAGACACAGATGAGGAAGAGGGGGGAAGGAGGAGGAAGAGATACAGGAGAGGGGGGGGAGAGACACATGTGAGGGAGAGACACAGGGGAGGGAGAAGGGGGAAGAGAAATGGGACAGAGAGGGGGGAGAGGGTGGGCAAGAGACACAGGGAAGGGAGAGGGTGGGAAAGAAAGACCGGGAAGGGTGCTGCAAGAGACACAGGGGAGCGGGGGAAGGAGGCTCGTGATCAGCTCAATATTGTAATTACTGTTCTTAAAAGTAATAATATCGGGAGGTATTAATTTATGAGCTATGCTAATGAAAGATAGTGTACCTGTTAATTGTAAGTTAAGTCTGTGTACATAAACTGTCACTGCAGCGATGTTCTGTGTCCCAGTGAAATTGGTAGACTCCTGCAAAGTATCAGAGAACATTATCAGTATATATTATAGTATTTTAATCAAGAAATGACTCACTATTTTTTCTTGATGTCTTATTTTATATATTTTTTTATTAAATACCAAAAGACCACACAATGTGTTTGCTATAACATAATATTATATATAAGAAATATTAAATCAATGAATTTACTGAAATATACTGCAACGTCTTTATAAATGTCTGAAGCATATAAAAACAAAATGTCTATAACATAATATAATATGTTATATATAATATAATATATATAAATATGATATCAATTAATGTAATGAAATATACTGTACCTTGTCCTTATAATATGCTGTTTTTAAGCCACTGCAGGCAAATTCTATGTCACTGTCCAATTAACTGACACCTGCAAAGTGTAAAATCATATTTCGGTAATTACTATATGTTTTTTTTGTAATCAATCACTAAATAAACTAATTAATAATAAGCCTTTATCTCTTATCTTTCTATGTATTTTGTACAAATCATAAAGAGGTAAGTTAGCATTCATTACATTACATTATCCTAAAATCTACTATTTAGCATAATTAAAAAAAATAATCAATTAATAACTTAATAGCTAATAATAGTTTAACGTAATATAATATGTAATAAATATTAACTCAATTAATTTAATGAAATATACTGTAAATGGTCCTTCTAAATTACTATCTTTTACTTCATGCACATGTGTCAAATTCTGTGTCATTGTCAAATTCACAGTCACCTTCAAAGTGTAAAATTATATTTCAGTAATGACTATATGTTATAGAATACAAAGATATACAGCTTACAATGTGTTTAGTAGTGTCAGCCTAAAATATAATATTTAGCATGTTTTCCTGTTAATAAAGCAATAAATCAATTAATCACTAATAAGGCTTTACCTGTTATCTTTCTATGTATTTAAAAAAAAAATCATAGAGGTAACTTAGCATGTCTTAAATTGTGTCATCCTAAAATGTACTATGTAGCAAAAAAAAAAAAAAAAAATTAAATAAATCAATTAAATAAAAAAATAATAATACTTTACCTATTATATTTCAATGTATTTGTTCAAAATCATCAAGAAGTAACAATCTCTTAATCAAACTTGTCCTCTGACAACGTCCAGTCACACAGTTCATCATCTGAGGAGAAAGTGAGAAAATTCTGGAAAGTGTCCAGTATTTATAGAGTGCAAGCGCGAGGACAAACTTGCACATGCACAGTTTACTGGCTTTCTGCAATTTCATGGTCTAAATCATACTTTTAGTGAGTTACGTGCTTGGTGACTACAAAATGGAGGATGTTACGTGCCTTGCGATGAGCGGCTGCGTGGTTCGTGTTGTTCGGGTAAGTGTTACTGGCTTCCTGATCGTGTTTACTATCTTGCAGTAAGTGTTACTGTGCTTAGGGTCGTTTTTACGTCCTTCGTCCTCGTTTTCAGCCATTTAGGATTTTTGGCCACCATTTATTGGGGCAATTTTCAATCGGGGAAAATCGCAAAATGTGGCTCAAATTAGCTTGCAACCTCACTCACAGGCTGGCTGGCTCTCCCCCTTTGCTGTGTGTGAGTGTGTAAGTTAATTTGAGTCATATTTTGTATTTTTTGGGTGGTTTTTTTAGTTACGTGGTTCGGCTGTTAAAGTCGTAAGTCAGTGCAGGGCAGCAACTGCGGGACTCGGTTTGCAGGCTTCGGCGCTCATTGCAGCCTTGAAGTCCTACAGACCTTTGGCACTCATTGCAGCCTAAGTCCCACAAGCCTTCTGCGCTCATTGCAGCCCGCAACTGCGGGCCTCGCTTAGCGAGGTCAGCAACTGCATGACCAACATCACAAACGTCCCCAACATTCGTAAGATCCACAACTATCAATGTGATATATATATATATTTATATATATATATATATATATATATATAAAACATACGCATTTACAAATACATCTATATACATCTATATATATTATAGTACTATAAATACTTTCTTACCTACCCGGTGCTGCACTCCACTTCCTGGGATGAGAAGGGTGCACTGCAGGTCAGAGGTCCGAGGCGGCTGCAGGGGCCAGCAAGGACTGTGGGGTCCACAAGGGGCAGAGGGAGGCCAAAGCAGGCTGCAGGGGCCACAGGGGGCTGAGGGAGGCAGCAAAGGTCCGTGAGGGGCCCAGGAAGCTGAGGGAGGCCGCAGAGGTCCACAATGGGCCACAGGGCCTGAAGGGGGCACAGTGAACCATAAAGGGCTGCAGGGGACCCACGGGAGGTTCGTGGGGACCATAAGATGCTGTGGTGGCCACAGGGCCTGATGGGGGCCCCTGGGGCCTGTGGGGGGCTATAATGAACGTTAAGGGCCTGCAGGGACACATGGGAGGTCGGCGGGTCAATAAGGGGCTGTGGGGGCCACAGGGAGCCCCTGTGCCATGTGGAGGGCCACTGTGGGCCATAAGTGGCTGCAGGGGACCACTGGGAGGTCTGTGGGGCCATAAGGGGCTGTGGGGGTCACTGGGCTTACAGGTGGCACAGCGGGGGTAAGGGCCACAGGAGCCCCACAACAGGTCTGCGGGTGCACTAGGGGCCACAGGGACCATTGGGACCTGTGGGAGCCCCATGTGACCCGTGGAAGCCCCATGGGACCTTCAGGGGCCACAGAGGATTCACAGGGCCACAGGGGACCAGGAGGGCCACAGGAGACACGTGGGGGCCATCAAGGATCTGTGGGTGGCACAGGGTATTCACAGGGGCACAGAAGACCCACAGAGGACACAGGAGGGCTGTGGGGGCCACAGGAGGCCCCTTACAGGTCCGCCTATGCTCTGAGCCTCAGCCAGGACAGCTTCTAGTTCCTGGAACCCATACTGTGCCAGCATTGGACATTTCCTCTCAACCCCCTCAGGACATCTGGAATTATAACAGGACCCCATCGAGCAAAAAGCAGAAGTGAAGTGTGCCTTAATTTTCCCCTGTATTGTGAATTACTAACAGAAGCCAAGTAAATTTGTTTATTTTTCTCTGTTTCTGTGATTTCCTGTGGTATTCGTATGCATGAATGAATCCAAGGGTACGTACTTGCAGTGTTTGAGCAGGTAGCAATGAGCACAGTTTTTGTTGCACTGCAGTTCCCTTTGGCGTAATTGGCAGATGCCTTTGCGATGCATGTGGCATAGTTGCCAGAATAGTTCCTTTGAAAAACATTTTGTGAAGTCAGCAAGATAATAAAACATTCTAATTCAATGACAAATACTAAAACTCAACAAAGAAATCCTTGAATTCTCTCTCTCTGTCTAAGCCAGAACAGAGCATACTTTAATCAAAGCTAATGCATCATTATGACATTTCCAAAGTGTGACAATAATAGCTTACTATTTAGGGACATAAAATTATCTGATTACAGTTAAACCTATTTGAATCTCTTCTAATCCATGTTTCTTGTACACTTTGATCAGCATAAGCTATACATTATAGAGAAACATTTTCCAATCATAAGAGCATTTCATTGTAAGCATGTTATCAAATACTGTCGTAAAAATATAGTTATTCAAAAGGACTGTGACAAAGAGACACAATGCACTTCACATGCTGAAATTATTATACTGTATTAAATTAAATATATGACCTCACCTGAACCAATTAAAACAATACATGATGAATATTTACTCTGATGCAGCTAAGTCTAAAAATTGTTGCATAGCTTTGTGTAGAAAGTACACCATTGAATGCCAAATTTATTTTAATTAAACACAATAATTCTATTGTCTACAATTCAGAGGGTAAATAACTACTGTTTGGTAGACCAATAATGAATGTAGGCTGTGATTTCCCCTTTGTTAGATTTTGGATGCACGAACCCTGTACAAATAACATGTTCCTCACTTACAATAGCAGGTGCTCATACAATTATCTTAGGTAAACGGTCTGGTCCTGGTCTGTATAATAATTGCGTTAGCATTTTTGCTCTGCTCTCTTTTTTGAAGTGACATTAATTTCATCAAGTTATCACTTGTGTTTAATCCACTTGCGGTGTGCTTACAAGTTTCTTGAGAAGCCATTTGTTTTCCTTGTGTTTGCTGTTTAGGGTAGTGTTCTGAATATCTTCGTAGTGTCTGCTTTCAGATCGAGCAGCTTTAGCTTTTTGTATTAGTTAGAGAGTTTGAGGGAAGAGATGCCAACCTCAAGAGATGCCAACCTCAAGATATCCCCATATCAAAAAGAGATTAGAGGAGTCACTTTTGAATATAGACAACATGCAGTCCTGGATCACAATCAGAACTGCTGATCCATTTCCACACTTACCACTGGATTATTAAGGTCTATCTTGAAGCTTACAACTCCATAAATAAAGTGCTACATTAGACAGTTGTGCCATTTCTTTTGTTATATTTTACATAACTCCCTGACTAACTAAAAATCATCAGTTCAATAAAGGCAAACAGGGTAGGAATAGGCTAGACAAAGAATGTCACTACATTTACAGGACAGACACCCAGCTAACAGACCACAGCTTCGGTTTTAGTGATATAATACTGATAATACTGATATGCAATCTGTATTTACACACATGCAGCTACATTTTCTGGATCTTCAACTGACAGACAGGGTGCTGGTAATCTCTACCATTGATAATATTTTGCTTTAGTTGCTTCCCAGTTAATAGAAAAGAGTGTACTGGGTAATTTTATGTTTGAATCTTTATTGTAATTTATTATAGGCAGCGGCAAAAAAAATAAAACCAAGTAAAAATGTTTAAAAACAACGTTACAGGTTATCCTTTGTTTTTTCTCCTTAGCAATCCATTATTCCACTTTTAAATCAATTTTGTGTGGATTGCTATTCCATTGTATATGGATGTATCTAGGTGGGTATTTTGAGACCAGTACACTTCAACAAAAACGTTTTTGTTGCAGCAGTTGTAGCTTCTGATTTAATAGTCTCTTAAAAGTGTCAAGGGAATTATCGCAGAGTTAGTGTAAGGTCCTACAATGATAGCCTGTCAGGATGAGCTAACTGATGGCTGAATTATTAAGAGACAATATATAGCTGGTTTGCAAGTATCAGCTCAGTCAGTACTCTCCCCAGCTTTTGTTACACAGGGGATCCTGAGTGATTAGAGTATGGGCTCTTATCAAAAATATAATGGGGTGTCACGTTTTAGTGGGTGGTTATTATATCCACCCACCCCGGAGGACTCAATTTGTCCCCTTTCCTATTTAGCTATGGTTTATCCTGGGTAAAAGTATATTTATATCCCAGATAATAAGTATTTTGGACTTTGTCAAAATAAGAACCAATTCTTAACTATGCACAACTGATTGAAGGCAGAATACCTTGATGTTATCTTGCTAAGTATAGCTCAATCGGATAATTGTTTGCTGTTTAGGCTCTGAATTTCAAGTGTATACGCGATTTTACCATAGCGTGAATCTGCTTCTGATATGCCCCGTAAGTGTAAACTAGCTCCATACTACTCAATGCAATAGGTCTCTATTCCTAAACCACTAATAAATTTGCCCAGAACCAGGCACCCAAATCAAGCATAGGGTTGTCCAAGTCTGTCCCTACTGTTACAGTAGATATACAGCTATGTGACCCTGCTCCCCAGCTCAACCAACCCAATGGAACTAACCGTTCCACTTCAGGCCAAAAATATAGGAATGACTCAACATCCAGAGAGTGAGGACACTGCCTGAAAAGAAGATGAACACTAGTAAGGCTCAGATTACAGGTTTGTGGTGGGACATGAATCCCTATCTGATACTTCATAGTCAAGGCACTTGACTAAATTAATATAACAGATGATGCCATATGCAGGACCAGAAATTATGCAATTTCCCACTCGCTATCCTCCATATATCATCGTCAGTCAGGCTACTCCTGAGCCACGCTGTAGCAGTGTCAATTCAAAATATTTCAGAACCAAACATAAATGCCTTAAAGCCCAACCTGTTCAGGAATACATGCAACAATTGAGAGAACTAAAAATTAGAAATAGACATCCATTACTGGTGTATGAAAAGAAGGCCACAATCTCCTGATTGAAATTGAAATAGGTTCTCACAGAAAAACATGGACAACATACCATATCAATTGAATACGGCAAGATCGCCTATCCATTTCCTAGCTTGAAGCAACAAAGGAAAATCAGTAAACTTCAAACCTTTTACTGTATTTGCAGCAACCAATTTCGAAATTGTTATTGCTATAAAGAAAGCGAGGGAAAAGGCTGTAGGGAACAACAGAGGTTTGTAATGGGAGGTGCATAGCACATATAAGATCAAGGACATATTTAAAAAACTTACCATCCCACCTAACCAATTCCCTCCTAAAGCTTTTGAGTGTCTCCCACAAAAACTCATTGGTAACATGCCAATTTCTCGTGAACCAAGGAAGAAGAGAACAATCAGATTCATGGCTACAGAATAAAAACCACAGCAATACCCCATTACATTCATCATCAGAATTTGTTCTGCAGATGAGTAAAACAAGGCCTTTCCTGTATGCTAACCAGGTGGAAACACAACCAACTGCTACAGCCAAATGGCTAAATCACTTCTCCAAGCTCCCATAAATCTTCAAGGAATACCAATGCCTGTCTCATTTTTCCACTGGTTTAAATGCTCTGTTGTACTGCCACTGAAACAGATAGAGTCTCAGCAACATTATTACAAACCTGGAATATGTTTAGTCCTACACCAGATGTTAAGTGTTAGACACATAATGATAAGATGCCTTAGTAATGCTATCAGTGACGGCGGCAGTCAGGGTGAACCAGCAACAAATGAAATGTCAAGTTTCCTCCTAGTCTCCCTCACTAAGGATGTAACATGCCTAAAAGATATATGCTGAGTTCATCTCCTGTAGCTCCCTGCCCACATCCCATGCTCTGAATGTGCCCTTGGGTCTAACAATCCCATAATTCACTGACACATCCTTAGGAAAATAGAACACCTAGGCTGGATTTCATTAAGAGACAATATATAGCTGGTTTGCAAGTATCAGCTCAGTCAGTACTCTCCCCAGCTTTTGTTACACAGGGGATCCTGAGTGATTAGAGTATGGGCTCTTATCAAAAATATAATGGGGTGTCACGTTTTAGTGGGTGGTTATTATATCCACCCACCCCGGAGGACTCAATTTGTCCCCTTTCCTATTTAGCTATGGTTTATCCTGGGTAAAAGTATATTTATATCCCAGATAATAAGTATTTTGGACTTTGTCAAAATAAGAACCAATTCTTAACTATGCACAACTGATTGAAGGCAGAATACCTTGATGTTATCTTGCTAAGTATAGCTCAATCGGATAATTGTTTGCTGTTTAGGCTCTGAATTTCAAGTGTATACGCGATTTTACCATAGCGTGAATCTGCTTCTGATATGCCCCGTAAGTGTAAACTAGCTCCATACTACTCAATGCAATAGGTCTCTATTCCTAAACCACTAATAAATTTGCCCAGAACCAGGCACCCAAATCAAGCATAGGGTTGTCCAAGTCTGTCCCTACTGTTACAGTAGATATACAGCTATGTGACCCTGCTCCCCAGCTCAACCAACCCAATGGAACTAACCGTTCCACTTCAGGCCAAAAATATAGGAATGACTCAACATCCAGAGAGTGAGGACACTGCCTGAAAAGAAGATGAACACTAGTAAGGCTCAGATTACAGGTTTGTGGTGGGACATGAATCCCTATCTGATACTTCATAGTCAAGGCACTTGACTAAATTAATATAACAGATGATGCCATATGCAGGACCAGAAATTATGCAATTTCCCACTCGCTATCCTCCATATATCATCGTCAGTCAGGCTACTCCTGAGCCACGCTGTAGCAGTGTCAATTCAAAATATTTCAGAACCAAACATAAATGCCTTAAAGCCCAACCTGTTCAGGAATACATGCAACAATTGAGAGAACTAAAAATTAGAAATAGACATCCATTACTGGTGTATGAAAAGAAGGCCACAATCTCCTGATTGAAATTGAAATAGGTTCTCACAGAAAAACATGGACAACATACCATATCAATTGAATACGGCAAGATCGCCTATCCATTTCCTAGCTTGAAGCAACAAAGGAAAATCAGTAAACTTCAAACCTTTTACTGTATTTGCAGCAACCAATTTCGAAATTGTTATTGCTATAAAGAAAGCGAGGGAAAAGGCTGTAGGGAACAACAGAGGTTTGTAATGGGAGGTGCATAGCACATATAAGATCAAGGACATATTTAAAAAACTTACCATCCCACCTAACCAATTCCCTCCTAAAGCTTTTGAGTGTCTCCCACAAAAACTCATTGGTAACATGCCAATTTCTCGTGAACCAAGGAAGAAGAGAACAATCAGATTCATGGCTACAGAATAAAAACCACAGCAATACCCCATTACATTCATCATCAGAATTTGTTCTGCAGATGAGTAAAACAAGGCCTTTCCTGTATGCTAACCAGGTGGAAACACAACCAACTGCTACAGCCAAATGGCTAAATCACTTCTCCAAGCTCCCATAAATCTTCAAGGAATACCAATGCCTGTCTCATTTTTCCACTGGTTTAAATGCTCTGTTGTACTGCCACTGAAACAGATAGAGTCTCAGCAACATTATTACAAACCTGGAATATGTTTAGTCCTACACCAGATGTTAAGTGTTAGACACATAATGATAAGATGCCTTAGTAATGCTATCAGTGACGGCGGCAGTCAGGGTGAACCAGCAACAAATGAAATGTCAAGTTTCCTCCTAGTCTCCCTCACTAAGGATGTAACATGCCTAAAAGATATATGCTGAGTTCATCTCCTGTAGCTCCCTGCCCACATCCCATGCTCTGAATGTGCCCTTGGGTCTAACAATCCCATAATTCACTGACACATCCTTAGGAAAATAGAACACCTAGGCTGGATTTCATTAAGAGACAATATATAGCTGGTTTGCAAGTATCAGCTCAGTCAGTACTCTCCCCAGCTTTTGTTACACAGGGGATCCTGAGTGATTAGAGTATGGGCTCTTATCAAAAATATAATGGGGTGTCACGTTTTAGTGGGTGGTTATTATATCCACCCACCCCGGAGGACTCAATTTGTCCCCTTTCCTATTTAGCTATGGTTTATCCTGGGTAAAAGTATATTTATATCCCAGATAATAAGTATTTTGGACTTTGTCAAAATAAGAACCAATTCTTAACTATGCACAACTGATTGAAGGCAGAATACCTTGATGTTATCTTGCTAAGTATAGCTCAATCGGATAATTGTTTGCTGTTTAGGCTCTGAATTTCAAGTGTATACGCGATTATACCATAGCGTGAATCTGCTTCTGATATGCCCCGTAAGTGTAAACTAGCTCCATACTACTCAATGCAATAGGTCTCTATTCCTAAACCACTAATAAATTTGCCCAGAACCAGGCACCCAAATCAAGCATAGGGTTGTCCAAGTCTGTCCCTACTGTTACAGTAGATATACAGCTATGTGACCCTGCTCCCCAGCTCAACCAACCCAATGGAACTAACCGTTCCACTTCAGGCCAAAAATATAGGAATGACTCAACATCCAGAGAGTGAGGACACTGCCTGAAAAGAAGATAAACACTAGTAAGGCTCAGATTACAGGTTTGTGGTGGGACATGAATCCCTATCTGATACTTCATAGTCAAGGCACTTGACTAAATTAATATAACAGATGATGCCATATGCAGGACCAGAAATTATGCAATTTTCCACTCGCTATCCTCCATATATCATCGTCAGTCAGGCTACTCCTGAGCCACGCTGTAGCAGTGTCAATTCAAAATATTTCAGAACCAAACATAAATGCCTTAAAGCCCAACCTGTTCAGGAATACATGCAACAATTGAGAGAACTAAAAATTAGAAATAGACATCCATTACTGGTGTATGAAAAGAAGGCCACAATCTCCTGATTGAAATTGAAATAGGTTCTCACAGAAAAACATGGACAACATACCATATCAATTGAATACGGCAAGATCGCCTATCCATTTCCTAGCTTGAAGCAACAAAGGAAAATCAGTAAACTTCAAACCTTTTACTGTATTTGCAGCAACCAATTTCGAAATTGTTATTGCTATAAAGAAAGCGAGGGAAAAGGCTGTAGGGAACAACAGAGGTTTGTAATGGGAGGTGCATAGCACATATAAGATCAAGGACATATTTAAAAAACTTACCATCCCACCTAACCAATTCCCTCCTAAAGCTTTTGAGTGTCTCCCACAAAAACTCATTGGTAACATGCCAATTTCTCGTGAACCAAGGAAGAAGAGAACAATCAGATTCATGGCTACAGAATAAAAACCACAGCAATACCCCATTACATTCATCATCAGAATTTGTTCTGCAGATGAGTAAAACAAGGCCTTTCCTGTATGCTAACCAGGTGGAAACACAACCAACTGCTACAGCCAAATGGCTAAATCACTTCTCCAAGCTCCCATAAATCTTCAAGGAATACCAATGCCTGTCTCATTTTTCCACTGGTTTAAATGCTCTGTTGTACTGCCACTGAAACAGATAGAGTCTCAGCAACATTATTACAAACCAGGAATATGTTTAGTCCTACACCAGATGTTAAGTGTTAGACACATAATGATAAGATGCCTTAGTAATGCTATCAGTGACGGCGGCAGTCAGGGTGAACCAGCAACAAATGAAATGTCAAGTTTCCTCCTAGTCTCCCTCACTAAGGATGTAACATGCCTAAAAGATATATGCTGAGTTCATCTCCTGTAGCTCCCTGCCCACATCCCATGCTCTGAATGTGCCCTTGGGTCTAACAATCCCATAATTCACTGACACATCCTTAGGAAAATAGAACACCTAGGCTGGAGACCTGTAGAGCTTCCAAAGGCAGGCCTGGAAACTACCAGACAGCCTAACATCTGTATTTTCTTTTTTAGCTTTTCTCAAACTAGAGAAAAAAATTCAAAAGGCACATTTTAAATTCAAAAGGCAACTTGTGTCTGAAGCTTTTGAGAAAGGAAGTCCAAATCATCTAGAAAACCTCTCCCTCAGAAGCGCCACTGCAAGGATGCCTAAATTAACAGTTAGGGTCCACTTGCCAGCACCCTCTTTCAAGACAATTCAAGATGGCTGACCCAGGGATCCGGGTCCTCCAGCTATTTCCTGAAAGGGCTGACCCACCCTCATTGCTGTCATTGTGTTCGGCAAAAGAGCAAATGTTTTGACACCCCAGGACGTAAATGCTCTCTCGACATGCTTTGGTGGAAGTCTTCATAATACTTCAGCTATACATAACGCTATATGTCATTTATATGCTCTGGGTGAGGCAGCAAAAGCTGAGGCCATACTGAAGGATTCTGTGTTTCCATCCTTGGCTCCAGGAACATTGGGAAATGTAAGAGCAATGAGGACTGCTTCTGGACATTGACACATGATAAGTCTTAATGCTGTGGCAATCAGAAGACCTATTAAGTCTGTGCTGCTGCATAGTCTTAGTCACCCTGTGCCCAAGATGACAGTCCCACTTGCCCGTGGTGGAAAATGCTGTATGGCCAAAATAGTTTTTTTTCAAAAGAGAATGATCTAAAGGACCAGTGACTAGTAAATCACTAAAGATGTACCCAGTCCTAAAGGTTGTGCTTGGAAGGGGCGTCTGCAAGACTGAAGGAACAAATAAGCGCATAACAAGTGTGCAGAGTTGTTAGCAATCTCCCGGATTTTCTGCCCTGTCTTCAGAACCTTTTTCATTCACTGTGTCAACATATCTCAGTTGACCTTTCTTCTTTGTGACCGCACTAGGTTGTGTTGAGGGATGGTGGCATGGGCTGCACTGAATGAGAGCCAGGAATGGGCTGCTGGAGCAAAAGTGGGTGTGACACTGCTATCTGCCCTATAGGGCAACAGATGTTTGCCCAAAGAGAGGGCTAAAACTCATCCGCAATGCTAGCAGGATGGCAAACTGATTGATGGGCATGATTGATGCGCCAAAACAGGTTGTGAAGAGGATTACAGGACCATTTCAGGACAGTGAGTGAACTTCTGGGCCATTTTGGGATGACAGGATGATTGATACAGCAAGGCCTTTCTGGATGTGGAGTCTCTCATTGTTATTTCATTTACACTGATGAACCGAGTATCTCAGAGTAAAGAAGCAAGTGGAGAAGGACCCAAGGGACATTCAGAGCATGGGATGTGGGCAGAGAGTCACAGGAGATGAACTAGGATAGGTCGCCTGAGGCAGAGCAACTTGAAAGAGGTCAGCAGGGAGTCTGTGGCGCAACCAGGACACTCCTTCACAAAGTCATGATAGTCAATGATCAGCAATTGAAGATGATCTGATGTATACATGAAGGTAAAGGGAGGGGGAGCTAGTGTCAAGGTTCCAGACATCAAGTCCTACACAGAGGAAATAGGGACATGTCTAGGAGTAAAGGCAAATTACTGAGATGACAACATACAGAATCAATGGCAGGCTTGATTGAAAACTCAATGGTAGGTTAGCATTTATTTAATCTGTAAGCATAATATTATTTATGAAAAATCTTATATTTAGCTGACACCTTTTGCAGCTTATATACCTGTAGCATGAGTGGGAGGTGTATCTTACCGTGAATTAGGTTGCTATTTACAAGTGTGCTATTTAATTTGCAAGTTTTCAGCAGAACTGAATGGGCAGAGTCATGTTCAAGCCTAGGCCAGCAATTTTTTAGGTGCTTCCCCTATTTATTTTGTGAAATTTCAGGCTCTTCAGCTCACTTCTCACATCCCACCAAACCTCCCATTGGTCCTCCTTATCTACTGCCATTCCCACCCTGCCACTTAATTTCTCCTCCCCATCCCATCCCTTCCCTTACAATCCCTTCATTCTCCATACATCACTCGGTTCTGCCCCTTCCCTTTCAGTCAATGCCCATACACCTCCCAGTCTCGCTCCTTCCCTCTCAGTCACTCCCTATATATTACCTGCTCCTTCCCTTGTCTGATATGCCTCTTTCCCTTCCACTCATGGGTCCTCTCCTCTTCACCACTTCTTTTTTACTCCCTGTCATCCCTCCTCCCTGGTACTGTTCGGCTCACTGATGCAGATCTTGAGTGAAGTCATGTGACATCATGCCCATGCCAAGACACCAGGAGAAAATCGTGGCTATGACCTTTGCACCCTTATCCTGGTAACGATCAATCTAGTCCTTGTCCTGTACAATGTCCTTCCCTGCATATCTGTACACTCATCTACCCCATCCTAATTTTCCATCCTGTATCCTCATTTATCCATCTGTGCCTTCACATACCTTCTGCTGGCCCATCAATGCACCAACTAGGCAAAGAAGAGAGAAAAGTTTCCTTAGGTCTCTGTGCTGCCTCTCTGATTAATGCCCTTTTTGCCCGGTCCGTGAATTTTGGTGGGCAGCCGTCTCTTGGCAGGTTTGCTGTTGTGCCATGTTCTTTCCATTTGGTTATGATAGATTTGATGGTGCTCCTGGAGATCATCAAATATTTGGATATTTTTTTATAACCTAACACTGACTTGTACTTCTCAACAACATTGTCCCTTACTTGTTTGGAGAGTTCCTTGGTCTTCATCTCAGTGTTTGGTTAGTGGTGCCTCTTGCTTAGATGTTTCAGCCTCTGAGGCCTTTCAAAAAAGTTGTGTATTTGTAATGACAGATAATGTGACACTTAGATTGCAAACAGGTGGACATCATTTCACTAATTATGTGACTTCTGAAGGTAATTGGTTGCAAAAAGAGCTTTTTATGGGCTTCATAACAAAGGGGGTGAATAAATACGCACATGACAATTTTCTGCTTTCAAATTTCTAAAAAATATTTTTATGTTCATATTTTTCTCATTTCACTTCACCAACTTAGACTATTGTGCTCTGATCCGTCACATACAATTAAGATTAACAAAAATTAAACTTAAGGCTGTAATGTAACAAAATAGGTAAAAAGTCAAGGGGGTGAATACTTTTGCAAGGCACTGTACATTCATACAAGTAAGGTTCCAGCTGTTTGGTGTCAAATGGTAATAAACATAGATAAGAAGAGAAGAGTGTATAACATAAATGGGAAAGACCTACACTTTTATTATCAATTATGGTCCACTGATTTAAAGTATTTTTACCATTTTGACCAATTTATTAACTTAGGTCAATTTGTCATCATCAGATTATAAGAGTTCCTCATTGTTTCTCTTTTAAGATCTATGGCATTTTTCAACTCAATCCATGTGGAGGTTTATTCCAGCATTTGACTATCCGCCACATTGCTACCAAGAGAATATGCAAGATCAGTTGTTTATCCCCCGTTGGCAGGTGGTCCAGATTCACATGGAATAAAACCATTGATGGAGTACATACTATGGGCCTCATTCAATTGCGATGTGGCCAATTGAATAGGGCCCTAAAGAAGCATATAGCATATTTTTATTAAAGAAGTTTTTAGTTAGTGAAAACCTTTCTTTTGAATAGATGCTTGCTAACTAAAAACTTCTTTAAAAAATATATGTTATGTGCTTATTTAGGGCCCTATTAAATTGGCCAAATTGCAATTGAATGAGGGCCTACCTGTTTACCTACCATACCTGTTAACTCTATACAAATTTTTGTCCAAAATTCTCTTATTTTATCACATGCCCACCACAGGTGTAAGGCTGAGCTTTCAAGGCCGCATCCTTTCCAACACAAACCGTCCATCAAGGAATTACATTTTTTTCATATTAATTGGTACCATGTGCCATCGGTGGATTAGCTTAAAGAACTTAATATATGAGGAGTTTATAGCTGATTTCCTCACCAGTTTGAGAGCATTTCTCCATAGTTGGTCTGTGAAAACCATGTTTAGGTCTCTTTCCCGTCCCTTCATACCAATACTCTTGCAGAATAGTATTATCTCCTCTGCCATTTTATTACATTTGTACAGCATATGACCGTTCCTCTAATTTTAATATTCTTGGTGCATTTTGAGTTTTGTATACCTGAGTATTTAGTGAACTTTTCAAGCCTACATAATCTAACCACATAATCACTTTCAAATCAAATTTTTCCTGAACTTCTTGTAGTGTGCAAAAGTGGTTATTACTATATAATCGTTGACATACCTTGCCCCCTTCTTTTTTAATAGATTTATTATGTATCGCTTTTCTTGTGTCCATATTATATCTATTGGCGCTGCTAATAGGTAGGGGTTAATAGGTTAGGGTAGAGGGGGGTTAGTTTAGATTTAGTGGTTCATTGGGTGGGAATAGTGTAGTGTAGTGTTTGTACTTAGTGTCATGAGGGTCCTGGAGGATCCTCGTGGCACTTATGGGGTTAATAATGGTGTCTAATTGTCCTATGAGTGTCTTCATATACCCTTATTGGACTGATTTGGTTAATTAGAGACTTATGGGGGTCTGTATAGACCCCCATAATTGATGGGGTTAGATGGAGGCTTATGGGGGTCTGTATAGACCCTCATAAGTGATGGGATTAAATAGGGCTAGATAGGGTTAAATAGGCCCAGTTAGGGTTATTAGGACCAGATAGGTTTAAATAGGCCCAATCAGGGTTAGATTGGCTTAGTAAGGATTAGATAGGCCCAGTTAGGGTTAGATAGGGTTTAGTATGGGTTAATGGGGAATAGTGTAGTGTAGTGCTTAGACTTTGTCATGAGGGTCCTGGAGGACCATCATGGCACTTGTAGGGTTAACCTAGGGGTTAATAGTGCCCTATAGGGGTCTATATAGATCCCTATTGGACTGAGGGGGGTAATTATAGTCTCATTGAGGTTCTGTATAGAGCCCCATGAGTTATAGGGTTATTTAAGGGATTATGGGGATCTGTATTGACTCCCATGAGTTATAGGGTTAATTAAGGGCTTATGGGAGACTGTATTGACCCCCATGAGTGACAGGGTTAATTAAGGACTCATGGGGCTCTGTATAGAGCCCCATGAGTTATAGCGTTAATTTAAGTGCTCATGGCGCTCTGTTTAGAGCCCCATGAGTGAAGGGGTTAATTTTATAGTACCCCCCGTGGCAGGGGTTATTATTTTTTAGCGCAGGTCCTTTAAGGACCCGCAAGGCAGGAAATTTGAAATTGTAAATGAAGTGGGGTCACGATCAGTGCCGACCGGGAACCCCCACTGTAAGGGGTTAATGTAGGGGGGCTGCAGGGGCCCTATAGACCCCTGCAGCAAGGGGTTAATGTGGGGACACTTTGGGAGTCCCGATGTGGACCTCAAGCATAGAGCGGGGTTAATTTTAGATGCCGCGGCCGGGATTGGCTTATATTGTGCCACGGGCCCTTTAAGGACCTGCGGCGGGTAATTTAAAATGCCCGAACGGCAGGGCTTATATGTAGGACTGCCACGGAGGACCCGTTCAGGACCCCCAAGGCAATTGATGAGGTGGGAAAGCCTGCGAGATCATCTCACAGGCTGTCACTCATCATGTACATTTTCTCCGTGTTGACACCGATAGCCATGCTGCGTAGCTCATACGTTGCTTGCAGCAAAGCTAATTTAATAGCGTCCTAACTTATAAAAATTTGCAGCACGTAGGGTTTAAGTAGAAACCTTGTATCTTCGAGGCTGGAATTTAAAAAGGCTGATCTCCAGTAGTTCTGATGGTATTTTACCTAGATTTTTTATTTCATTATAAAGACCACAAAGGTGAGACTTTATTTCAGGTAGAAGTATCTGATAAAATAACTGTTCAAAGCCGTCCACACCTGGTGCTTTGTTCATCTTACCCTTGTTGATAACTTCCTTGATTTCCGTTTCTGTGATGTCTTTATTTTAAAAACTTAAGTTTTCTGCCGTTATACTGGGAAACTTAATTTTGTCTAGGAATGTATTAATCTCTATATTACTTGGTTTGATCTGCATGGGATCATCCCCGAGAATTAACTCTTTTGTAAGTTAGGTTAGCAAATATTGAATTGCTACAAAGGTTAAAAAACACTATGTTATATATATACTAGGAATTTGCCCGTCAAAAATTATGGAAATAAAATTGTAAAGCTGGCAATGCTGTTTGCCACACAATACGTGGCTATGGGCCCTCTGTACACCTTTAGTGCTCATTGCGAGCCTCAACTTTCCTGCATTGCAATAACCACCTTCGGTGCTCATCGCAAGCACCAAGATGAGCGCCTCTGGCGCTCATCGCGTGGCTCGAAATGAGAGCCTTCGGCGATCATTGCAAGGCTCTCCCCCTGTGTAGTTTATAGGCCTCGTGCTTAAGTGTTACTGTGTTAGTGCCTTGGGTTAAGTGTTAGTGGCTTGGATGAAGTGTTACTGCCTTTCGTTGTGTTACTGCTTATGGCTCGTTTTTACGTCCTTCGGGTTAGTTTTACATTGTTCGGGACAGTTTTACGTCCTTCGGCCTTGTTTTCGTCGTGTATCGTTTTTCTGCAGCCATTTTTTTACTCGCTTGGGTGACTTCTGATCGGGAAAAAATGACAAATATGCCTCAAATTAACATCACTCACAGGCTTCCTGGCTGTCCCCCTGTGCTGTGTGTGGTTCGGCCATTAAAGTCTGATTTTTGCGAGGCGCACAGTGTATGTACAGGTTTTGGTCATAAGTCCTTCTGGGTCGTAAGTCCTGCGTGCCTTAACTGCTCGCCTCGCTTCGCAAAGGTTCACAGTGCAATAAGCGCCTTTGGTGCTCATTGCAGCTTAAGTCCTCAACTGCTCGCCTACGGGCCGCAACGTGACCGACGTCCTTGAACTGACAACGATATACGTGATTTATTTATAGTGTATAGATATTCTACCCAACCCCCCCCCCATTAGAGACACTGCAGAGTGTTGTCTAAAATAAGCAAACACAATCTAGAAAACAGTATTATACTAGGGTGCAATTTTAATGAACTTTACAAGCATTGCAACTACAGAGTATATAAAAAGTTGA
This sequence comes from Discoglossus pictus, assembly GCA_027410445.1. NCBI lineage: Eukaryota > Metazoa > Chordata > Amphibia > Anura > Alytidae > Discoglossus > Discoglossus pictus. The sequence continues at coordinate 304,363,450 of CM050165.1, read as the reverse complement.
AGACATAATAGGAAGTGGAGTCATGTTCTTCAGACTGACTCCTAAAGAGACTCAAGCCCCTGGAAGGATCCAGCACAGGTAATTTTCCTACAACATGGAGATATTACATCACATGGAGTCATTTGAACCTTTTACCTACAGCCTTCCTAACAAGAGTTTTGTAAAATAATGCAGTTATACATGGCAAAATCAGAAAAACAATACATATTAAAAAGAAAGAAATTATTATTTTACAATATGGTCTGTGTTACATGTAATGTTCCTACAACAAAATTAGAAAGTTTCTTAATAGTGGAGTCAAGTTCACAGTCCAGATGTTAAAAATATGTTGGATAAGAGCCTTACAATCAGTGATTATAAAGCACAAGCAAAAACAAGTCCAGATGAAAAAAAACAAGTCCATATGCAATAAATAAGTATCTGTTTGACCAAGTCCACACAACCAGGAAAGAGTTGAATGGATGTGGATGAAAACATCCACATATGCTGTTAAATGTCACATGTTATCAAGGTTAGTCCAGATTGAGGTCCAGTAGTTGTCATTGTAAACATAAATCATGATATGTAAAGAAAAACAACAATAGTAAATGCACACAAAATAGCCTCACATAATGTTCACAAAACACCACTCAACTAATTGCCAATAACTAGATCATAAAACCAATTATCCTTGATACTCATTGACTTGTTCATAATAGGCATTGAGATGAATAAAGATGAATGTTACCAATAGCCAATAATAGGATTATCATGAGGTTATCTTCAGCTGGAACATAGATACCATTATCATAAACCATTGCAGGAACACTTAGTATATAATTTTGCACTGATATTACTAACAACCCGGAGTTTATGCAGGATAACTTCATTCTCTAGTTGCTCAGTACATTCTATATCCTAGTAAATTGATAGAGCACAGCGCATAAGTGTTAGAAGCCAAAGGACAGTACAAAAAGAGAACAGGGCCAGGAAAGAATAGAAAAATTAAAAATCACAAAAACACAGACAACCTTTATACAAACCCAGCCTTAGACATCACCCTAGGCCAGACCCCTTTGTAGTCATACGATTAAAAAAAAAAAGGCAGATTGCTTCTGCATAATGAGATCCTCTGAGCAAAGCAATAGATCATCATGTGTAGATTTTTAGACCCAGAACAATGAGTAAGTGAATTTCTCACAGATATTTGCATATTTTTCTTGCCATCAGCAACATGCATGTGCTTATTCCCAGGAGTTATTTCCTATCCCCTGTTTCTTAAGTGCAGAATCAGAGCAAGACGTCTGTTTAGGCTTTGTCTTTTAATTGGCAAACTCTGTATCTGGTTCTTCATCTGCAATTAACTGTTATCATCAGGGTAGACACTTGGTAGAGACTTTCTCTAATCATACATCAGGGCAAGCTTGTGACATCTTTGTTACTCTCTTTGTCTTTTCCTTCTCTTTATAGGAACTCTTGGTCATCTTCTGATGTAGGCGAGTGTGACAAAAAATAAGAACAAAAATCCAAATATTCAAGATCTGTCATACAAGAACTTTCATATATCTTTCAATCAGACATCCTCTCATCATTCACACCTATCCACTCTAACTGTACATTAATTTTTCACATATGCCTACCGTATATACTCAAGTATAAGCCAAGTTTTTCAGCCCTTTTTTTAAGGCTGAAAAGGGCCCCCTCGGGTTATACTCAAGTCACCCATGTCTCTCCACCCCCGTGTCTCTCTTTCTCCCTGTGTCTCTCTTTCCCCCATGTGTCTCTCTCCACCCCCGTGGCTCTTTCCCTCCCCCTCCCTTATCATCCTCCTCAACCCCCCACCCTCATCCTCAACCTCCCTCCTCATCCTCAAACCCCCATCCTCATCCTCAACCTCCCCTCCTCAACCCCCCTCCTCATTCTCAACCCCCCTCCTCATCCTAAACCCCCTCCTCATCCTAAGGAGGGGGGTGATAAGGGAGGGGGAGGGTAAGAGACATGAGGGAGAGGGGGAAAGTGACACAGGGAAGGGAGAGGGGGGGAAGAGACACAAGGGAGGGAGAGTGGGAGAGACACAGGGGAGGGAGAGGGGGAAGAGACACAGGGGAGGGAGAGGGGGTAGAGACACCGAGGAGAGAGACGGGGGACACAAGAAAGGGGTACAGAGGGCACACAAGAGGGGGACACAGAGGGCACAAGAGGGACACAGGGGGCAGCACATTTCCCACTCTTGGCTTATACTCGAGTCACTAAGTTTTCCCAGTATTTTGTGGTAAAATATGCCTTGGCTGATACTCGGGTCGGCTTATACTCGAGTATATACGGTATCTCTATAATGAACAACAGAACTAAGAAAAGTCAGTAATGTAAATTGTGCAAAAGCTAATAAAATATCTTGACATGTCCAAGAAATTTGTAACCATTCGTTTTTTTCTGGTGATAAAGCAGCAAAATTGTCATTGGAATAGTTTCACCATTGCTACTAAATTATCACATATAATAGTTGCCAAACTGCGAGACATTGTAACGCTTTGCGAGGTGCGTAGGACTTAGGCAATAAGCGAGGCGAGCCAAAGGCGCTCATTGCTGCGAGCCTTGCGAAGCGAGGCAAGCCGTTAAACCGTAGCACTTACCCGATGCGAGACTTGCAAAGCAAAGTGAGCCGTTAAAATACGAGACGCAGGACTTAGAAAAAAAAATTATGACACGCGGGACAAAAAAAGATACGAGACGCAAAAAATTACGAGATTAGCGGCCGAACAAAAAACCTGAAAAACACACTAAATATACCCCCCAAAAATCCCAAAACATCACAGACCGCATGGGGCAACAGCCAGGACGTCTGTGAGTGAGGTGGAACGTAATTTTAACTCAATTTAGACAATTTTGCCACACGAAAATCGCCTAAGCGAGGAAAAAAATGTCCGCCGGAAAAAATGAAAACGAGGCTACACGACCCCGGACCGCTCAAAACACTGCAAAACGCGTACCACTTTACACATCACACTATGACCTACGAGATACACTATTACATAAGCTGGAAAAAGCTCACGAGACGCGTACCACATTAATAACATTACGACTATACAATGAATTACACAATGAACCAACGGCTTTACCTCGCGCACGCAGCCTATTTAGGATGCACAGTTTAAACATTCATTACGCTTTATAAGCAAGGGCACTAACACTCACAATGTATATTCTATGCAGACCCAAAATACAAACAGATTGTTAGCTTTTCAGCCTATTGCTCGCTGCTTATCTATTATAAATAATTAAAGTATATTAATTTATTGCGTAGATAATGAATTCTTACTTAATTAATTGAATAAATCATTAATTATTACTTACCTACATATACATAGAAATATATATATTTCTCAGAGGACCAAAAGTACACAAAAGGAGAGGCTCGCAATGCTTGAAGGCGCTCAGCGCAAGCCTCGCAATTAGCACCAAAGGTCCTGAGGCTCACAATGAGTGCTCATTGCGAGGCATGCGATGAGCGCCGAAGGTCCTCACAGTACAAAACGGTTTCAATTATGTCTCAAACAGCATTCCCATGGCTTCAAATTTTATTGCCCCGTCATTTTTGACGGGCAAGTTTCTAGTATCTCTATAAATGATAAAACCATTAGTTGATTTATCCTTTACCAGGTTGTATTCTAAAGAAGAAACTATTATTTTTATTGATACATTTATACTAATAAAGCTCTGAAATTTTCAGCTCATAATGTAATCCATATCTAATCATGTTCCCTTCTTAGAGGCTTAGAAATACCTTGAAGAGATTTACCAAATTCTCTATCAATTTGTATCATGGCCATAATCTGAGCTGGAGATGGGTCTTGAGGGATAGATGTCACATTTTCACAGTAGTTATCCAATCCAAAAAGCATAGTACATAAAACATGACACCTACTATTATCACAAAAAAACATAAGTGTTATTATAAGGTTCTTTAACTAGGTAGTATATAATGCACTGATTATTGTGGGAACCCTCCAAGGTCCACCTGGATAAAACACAAGACAGAGATTGTGCACATATCCCATCCATTCTGACAGAGAGAAATGTCATTGTGCTTATCATTCCTCAAGTTCAGTGAGGCATACAATTACAGCTAAAATTAAAAACATTTATATCTTGGCCAACAAAAAGAAACAGGCTAAGAACAAATCAAAATCAAAATAGGAAAAAACTAAAAACTTAAAAAGAAAAGAAAACTGAGAAAAAGAGAAGTTACATTCTTGGTCAGGTTGACATTTCGGACTGTCCTTACATGCTTATCACAGACCCCTTTCCAGGGCCTGGATCCTGGTGCATTGAGCCACCATAGAGGATAAACTGCCCATTGGAATATTGGTAGGGGAATTATATTGCCACATGGGAAATGAGGGCAGGTGGGTGGTGGGATGAATAGCCCCAAAACATAGTGCCATAATGTACCACCATGCTTCATATGGTCCTATGGCATATGTCTCTTCCTTATCCTGTATACTTTATGTAATTCCCCATGTTATATTACTGTGTTCTGTGTTCTGTTTAAACTATAACTAAATGGTCATTAAACAGTTAAACAAAATAGGTCTACAATGAGACATTGTCGACAGACAGCAACCAGTGATTGTATTGTAATCTGTTTTGTCCCATTGTTTGCCACATAAGCAAATTAGATCTCTGATGTGCTAGACAGCTAGAGGCGACATGTGTGGATTGGAGGTTGGCCTATTGTTCCCAGGTTCCAGACAGGATGCTAATGTTAAATCTCCTGTGTTTGTCTGCCACTCCCTGTCATTGGTGTGTTTTATACACCCCCTGTATCTAACCATATCAATATTGCTGACTTTCAAAAAATAAAACAGTTCACTGCTATAGAAATTGTATGTTCTCTTACTTGCTCCTGGTGGCTGTGATACTAATCCTACCTCCACCCTGCAAGTAACTTGTCCTTGACACTACAATAGAAAGGCTACTGTGACTCCTGGAAGTGCTGATCCCTGATGTAGAGACCCTGACTGATACAGAAGCCAGATATCAGGGTACTGGTGCCGAGATTTCCAAGAACCCAAACGGTCCTTGTGTGTAGTTAACTTGTAGTCTATAGCAGGTGGCCCTGGGCAGTAATAGCCCCTACCTAATTGCACATTAGAGAAATAATATTTCCTTAAAAATACTAATACATTCTTTGCCTGATAACTTTAAATGAAATGAAACTGCTTTGTTTCAATATAAAAATATCTCCGGGTATGAACCTAAAAACAAAAAAGCTTCTTCCAAAACACAGAGCAAGACTGCTTATGAAAAGAGAAGTTTTGGCCAGTAATCATAATACTTTGTGCGATATATAGCATAGCCAACTAAGCTCCTGGCATGTCTGGATGGCACTGTCCTTCTTTGGGCAGCCACCTTGGGGTCTTTGCCTTGTCATGGTAATAATGGGGTGTAGTGAGTATGATGTACCCAAAACCGTTTTTTCTCTACTTTCACAGTGGTTGGAGTGGCAAAGGTGATGGTGAAAGGACCCTCTCGTCTGGGCTCTTTCCACTTGCGCTTAAAGACCTTGATGTACACCTTGTCTCCCAGCTCATAAGGGTGAGTGGGTGTGTACAGAAGGTCAACCACTATTAGCTGGGTACCATGCACCTGCAAGTAGACAGAATTAGAAAGTGTTACCAGGTCTTTGACATAAATGCACAATTAATCAAATAAAGCATCTAAGCCCAGTGGATCATTAAAGCTAATGAATGGAGTTTCCATGGGCCTACCCCTAACCATCTCATGAGGGGTTAGGTGTATTTATTGAATTGCTCATGTGCATTAGTGCTAAGGGTAATGCTTGTGGCCAGGTGAGGGATGTGGCACAGATTTTAGTCAACTTCCTTAATACTCATTGTCTTGTTCATAATAGGCATTGAGATAATAGATGTAACCAATAGCCAATAATAAGATTATAATAAATCATTGCAGAAACAAATCTTAAAGTATAATTTTGCACTGATATTACCATCAACCCAGAGTTTTTGCAAGATAACTTCTTCTTTCGCTAGTTACTCTCCCTTATCAAATGTTAGTGCATTCTATATCCTAGCAAGTGGACAGAACAAGATGCATAAGTGTTTGAAGCCAAAGGACAGTACCGAAGGAAGACAGGACTAGAAAAGAGTGGAAAATGTGAAAAATTACAAAACAATGAAAACATAGACTCAGATAATCTTCATACAAACCTGGGCTTACATATCACACTGGGCCAGACCCCTCTGTGGTTATATGATTAAAAAATAAGTAAAAAAAAAAACAGGCAGATTGCTTCTGCATAACAAGATCCTCTGATCAAAGCAATAGACCATCATGTGCAGATGTATAGGCACAGAACATGGAGTATGTGATTTTCTCACCGATCTTTACATATTTTTCTTGCCAGTAGATACCTGCAATTTGATTTCCAAATCAACGAACAAGAGTTTGCCTGTACCCTTTTTCTTTAGTGCAGAATCATAGCAAAAGTTATTTCTGTATTTTGTCTTTCAGTCAGCAAACTCTGTATCCGGTTCTTCATCTGTCATTATCTGTTGTCATCAAGATAGATACTTGGTAGAGACTTTCTCTCATCATATATCAGGACTGCTTGTGGCATTTTTGTTACTCTTAATACTCAAAAAAATGATCTTTGTTTATTTTTTAGGCCTAGGTGTTATTACTTAAGTGCGTACCAAAATATTGTCCTGTGGATTCTATGTAGGAATCCTTGAACAACCAACCAAGGTTGTACAGAAACACCTTTTATGCAGCCTTTATTTTAATTATTATTGCCACATACTAATTTTAAAAAATTCAATCTTTATTTGTACATTTAAAATGTTGTTAAAAATGCAACGATTAAAAAAATCATGTTAAACCCAAGGTGTTTAATCCTTTGGGTTTTTTGACGTCCAGCAAATTATTAGAGGTTTATTAAAGTTTTATTTTTGTTATTAGTATATTCTTTGCTTTGATCACAGCTTTTTTATTTAATTACTTTATTATGCTCAAGTCAATAAAAGATTTGGTTTTTAAATTCAATTGTATTTGTGTAATTTTGGTTATGTTTCCTTAGTCAAATCCTTATCAGGTACCCTGGATTTTAATTTACATAAGATTACATTATTTACATAAGATTAAGATAAGGTTTTATAATCCTTTTGTCTGTTGTATAGTTTTGTTTATTCATACAGCACTTCTCTGGAGTATATGTTTTAAGTCCCTTTGCATTTCTTTTGTGTTAATCTTTTATCCTGTTGATTTATGTTAATTCAGAGTTCTATTACTTAAAGTGCATTATAATTCAAGTTGTGTTATTCAAAAATTCTTATCTTAAAGTGCTTGTGCTATTTGACTTAGTGCTTATTTCCTCTTATATTACCCTTTTACCTCGTGACTGTTAGTCTATCACAGTCACTACTTTACCTTATTCATTTATAGTGCTAATGCTGTGCTATTTTTAAAAAATGTATACACTCCTGATTATGCTGTTTCTTAAACTATATATTACCTTAATGCTTCTGTCTATTATTTTTTAGAAGGAGGTTATGTCCTCCTTTTTCTTCCGTTTTTTTGCTTTAATTATGCTTTTACTCCTTTTTCCTTTTTCTTTCTTTTCTATTTCCTTATTCTTGTATATTACTCTATTGTTACTATATTGAGACTTTGTGGTGAAGGAATTGGCTTTCTATCTTTCTTTTAAGTTAGTAGTGGACCTGGAGCTTTAGAGCTGTATCTATCATGCTCCACGCTATATTGGCGTGGTCTGCGCTGTGATCGCGCTTACTGATGACGTCACAATCTCCCGACGCGCGTTTCGTGAGGCTCTATCAGTCTCTCACTCATCAGGGGTGATGAGTGAGAGACTGATAGAGCCTCACGAAACGCGCGTCGGGAGATTGTGACGTCATCAGTAAGCGCGATCACAGCTCAGACCACGCCAATATAGCGTGGAGCATGATAGATACAGCTCTAAAGCTCCAGGTCCACTACTAACTTAAAAGAAAGATAGAAAGCCAATTCCTTCACCACAAAGTCTCAATATAGTAACAATAGAGTAATATACAAGAATAAGGAAATAGAAAAGAAAGAAAAAGGAAAAAGGAGTAAAAGCATAATTAAAGCAAAAAAACGGAAGAAAAAGGAGGACATAACCTCCTTCTAAAAAATAATAGACAGAAGCATTAAGGTAATATATAGTTTAAGAAACAGCATAATCAGGAGTGTATACATTTTTTAAAAATAGCACAGCATTAGCACTATAAATGAATAAGGTAAAGTAGTGACTGTGATAGACTAACAGTCACGAGGTAAAAGGGTAATATAAGAGGAAATAAGCACTAAGTCAAATAGCACAAGCACTTTAAGATAAGAATTTTTGAATAACACAACTTGAATTATAATGCACTTTAAGTAATAGAACTCTGAATTAACATAAATCAACAGGATAAAAGATTAACACAAAAGAAATGCAAAGGGACTTAAAACATATACTCCAGAGAAGTGCTGTATGAATAAACAAAACTATACAACAGACAAAAGGATTATAAAACCTTATCTTAATCTTATGTAAATAATGTAATCTTATGTAAATTAAAATCCAGGGTACCTGATAAGGATTTGACTAAGGAAACATAACCAAAATTACACAAATACAATTGAATTTAAAAACCAAATCTTTTATTGACTTGAGCATAATAAAGTAATTAAATAAAAAAGCTGTGATCAAAGCAAAGAATATACTAATAACAAAAATAAAACTTTAATAAACCTCTAATAATTTGCTGGACGTCAAAAAACCCAAAGGATTAAACACCTTGGGTTTAACATGATTTTTTTAATCGTTGCATTTTTAACAACATTTTAAATGTACAAATAAAGATTGAATTTTTTAAAATTAGTATGTGGCAATAATAATTAAAATAAAGGCTGCATAAAAGGTGTTTCTGTACAACCTTGGTTGGTTGTTCAAGGATTCCTACATAGAATCCACAGGACAATATTTTGGTACGCATTTTTGTTACTCTCTTTGTCTTGTCTTGGTCTTTTTAGGGTCATCTTCTTCTGGGGTAAGTGTGATAAAAACAAAAATCCAACATTCAAGATCTGTCATTCGAGAACTTCCTTACATCTTTCAACCAGACATCCTCTTATCATAAACACCTATCCTAAACTCCACCCTAACTGTAAATTACATTTTTACGTATGCATAACTGAGTTATATATATATATAGATAACTCTATAATATACAAGGGGTGGTATATAAAACAGGACCAATTAAGTCAGTAATGCAAACCATGCAAGGACTACTAAGATATATTGACATGTAAAATGCATAAGTAACCATTATTTATTTTTTTCCTGCTGAAGAGGCAAAACTTGTCTTTAGGATAGTTTCAATACTACTACATTATATCTCTATAAGTGATAAAACTTAACTTTATTATTTGATTTATCCTGTAACAGATTGTACACTAAAGAAGAAAATACTAGTTATATTACTCTTGATATATTTATACTAATAAAGCTCTGAAAATGTCAGCTCATAATTTAATTAATCTCTTATCATGTTCCCTTCTTAGAGGCCTAGAAATATCTTAACAAGGTTTCCCAAATTCTCTATCAGTTTGCACCACGGCCATCATCTGAGCTGGGAATGGGCCTTGATGAATAGATGTCACATTTTGATAGTATTTACCCAACAAGGAAAAACAAAAACATAATTGCTATAAAAAGGTTCTTTAACCACGTAGTATATTATGCACCAATTATTGTCAGTAACATGGACAGCCTCCAATGACCACCTGGGTATAAAACACAAGACAGAGGTTGTCCTCATATCACATTCATTCTGACAGAGAGAAATGTCAAACTGCTTATTATGGTAACATGATGGTAGCTCCATTGAGGCATAAAAGTTACAGCTAAAATAAAAAAAAATATCTTGGCCACAATGAGAAAATGGCCATCAAAAAATCAAAACAGGAAAAAAACTAAAACTTTAGAAAAAAGAAAATTGGCATTCTTGGTCGGTTGACATTTCTGACTGTCCTTACACCCTTATCAGAAACCCATAAAATATTGGGTCTTGGTAGTTGTTATCTTAAAGCCTTCATAATAATATATTTGGAACAGGTAAATATTATTGTACATGTGGTATACTTCACTCCTTCCATAAATCTACATGTAATCATAAACCAATTTGACCTAGCAACACCTGGTTGTCTTATTAGACTTGTACCAAAAAATATTTTAATTTGTAGGGGAACGAGAGCCCGCAACTTAATCGCAGACATGCGGCCCGTCTGCGAGCGAGTTGCGAGGCCCCAATTGAATGAGGCCCAAAGTTTCCTTCAAATCCCTTGCTACAAATTTCTAATAAACTATCTTTACTAAGGAATTATCCTTTCTTTCAATTCTGTACTACATACAAATGATTCCAAACTAAAACACTCCCATCTTTGAGACCTATCCTCGGATCTTTAATCACATGCTGCTGAAACCACCTAAATAAATTCAACAATCACATCCCACAAGAAAACAGGACAGTTAATTATTTTATTGCATCTTCTCTAATATCTATTTCACTCACTGAATTTCTGTGCTGTGTCACAAAACAGGATTCTTTCTTAGAGTGAACTATTCTTTAAACTTTTTAAAATAAATACTTACATTTTTAGCGAGCTTAGAACAGATAACAAGCATGTTTTTTCAGAAGAAAAATAACACTTTAGTATACAAAAGAGAGAAAACACACATCTTCAAACTGAAGCCATTGCAATAAATTAACATAAACAATTCACAACAAATTTTAACCACATGCTCATACCACAAAAACAAACATGACCTAAAAAAACGACAAGAAGAGAGAGAAGATCCACCTTCCTTCAAGTGCGCACACACACAACACCCACAGGCCCTTCTACAATTGTCATCCCTCTAGCCACACGCTACCCTCGGCAGATGAAGTGGCTTAGTATGTACAACTGCTCACAATCTGCTTAGGCTCCGCCCCTGGCACTCTACCTCGATATCTCTCACTCTATATCTACATCACTTAATATCACTTATTGTCACTTTTTGGATTATCAATAAAAATGCAATCCTACCAGATTCCAGGTAAGTGTCAGCCAGGTAATTTCAGTTGACAGCGTCACTGTCTTCAATCCTTACGGAGAATCCAGGGATCTGGGAGGGGATGCCAACCATGCATTCTCTAAATAGATTTTTACTAAGGTAGCTCTGTGTACCTCTGTTCTTAGATGGCCTTGATTGTTTGTCAAATTCCCCTACAAGAACTCCTGGAACTACAGGGTGTTTTATGGACGGATGTTCAGTACCATCTGGGGGGCAAAATGTTATAGAAAAAATATATATCCACTCACTTCCCTTTACCCTCAAAAGAATCAGATAGGACACGTCTGTAATTTCGATTTATTTACCAAGTTTGTGGAGGACACACAGAATAAATATACAAAATCTGTTGTCGTCTGATGAATGTATCAACATACAGTCTTTTTATAATGTTCAGTCCGCCAACTCCCTCTTGTAATCCAATCAAAATCCTTCCACGTAGTTATGTCGCGAACATCAAATTTTGGGTTCGAGAACAGCGGACGCAAACTTCATCAAATGATAGACTTCAATGGGCAGGCGAATTTCAAAACCCACAGGCCACAATAGTGATGGGAAAAATGTTTCAAGGGGACTAACACCTGGACTGTGGCATGCCGGAGGGTGATTCATGGCAAAACTCCCACGGAAAATTACATAGTTGATGCAGAGTCTGGTTTTAAGCCATAAAGGGCATTAATCACATAACATTCCTAAATTGTTTAGAATAACATGCTTTAAAACATCAGGTATGATGTTGTATCGATCAGTTAGTGTAAGGTTTAGGCCCGCTTCACGGTGACAGACCAATCTCCCCGTTTTATGCACCGCAAACAACCGCAAACAGTCCCTTTGCACAACCGCAAACTCCCTATTTGCACAAGGTTGGATACCAAGCTAGCCATGTCCCGTTCCTTGTCCTCACTGATGTCATTGAAGGTCTCTTCCTCCACCCAGCCACCAAGGATCCCCGAAAGGTGACAACAAGCCCCCTGGGACGCCTGCTGTGTTTGGTCTTCCACCTCCTCAAAGCCACCTTCCTCCTCTGACTTCTCTATTTCAGACTCCCAGAGTCTGGGGGCTTCCACTGTCCAGCATGGAATATTATACACAGGTCAGAGTCTGGGGTCTTCCACTGCCCAGCATGGAAGATTATACACAGGTCAGAGTCTGGGGGCTTCCACTGCCCAGCATGGAAGATTATACACAGGTCAGAGTCTGGGGGCTTCCAGTGCCCAGCATGGAATATTATACACAGGTCAGAGTCTGGGGGCTTCCACTGCACAGCATGGAAGATTATACGCGTTGCCTCTGTCTGCGTTATTATAAGGTGTGTACTGTTAAGTAGTACTATTCCTATCGGTTTAATCCCTGTTACGTCCACTATCAGGGGACATGTATATGGCATGGTTTTTTGAAAGCGGGAGATGGAAAAAGATGCTTGGTCGGTCCTCCCACTTCAAATTTGTGGCACTGCGCGTGCAATCTAAGGTACCACTAGATATGAGTGTCACTGTGCACTGGCAAAAGTTGGCAGAGTAGATGCAATAGGCTTTACACACACGCCTGTAGGCAGGCAATTGCTATTCAATCTATTACAGTCAAAAAAGTGTTGTTTTATGTCACTGTACACTACGGTTGCACCAGATATGACGTATCACTGTGCACTGGCAAAAGTTGGCAGAGTAGATGCAATAGGCTTCACACACACGCCTGTAGGCAGGCAATTGCTATTCAATCTATTACAGTCAAAAAAGTGTTGTTTTATTTCACTGAGCACAATATAAGCTGTTAGGTGTTAGCCTGTCACACACACGCTGGCAGGCAGGCATATGCAATTAGATTACAGAGAAAAAAATTATAAAATAAAATAAATAATGTTCTAGCCCTAAAAAGGGCTTTTTGGGTTGCTCTCCTTCAGAGATGGAAGGCTCTGGAAGGGAGTGTATGCTGCTGATTGGTTGGAATATGTCTGCTGACTGTGAGGTGCAGGGGCAAAGTTTCCTCAATGATAAAGAATAGGGGGCGTACCCAAAAGCGCATGGTCCAATAGTCCGCCGGCGAACTGTTCGGGACATCACTACTTCCACGTATTCTCCTTGAACCATTGCTCAGACCATCTTATCTACCACTGGATCATGCGCATTCTGCTAATTATTTTTTGTTTCTTCTTAAGAAGTAACCCTAAAATCTCTTGCAGTACATATTATTATGGTTTAGCTACATTTGTTATTGCTTAGTAAAAAGTTCTAAAGTAGTGAATTTCATAATTAAAATTATTTTCATAATTAACTATTTTGTAGATTAGGTTAGCATAGTTGTCAGACTTCGAGTTTGTGTGTAAAGCTTGCAAAGTTGCAGGGTTTGCGCAATGCGCATAGCATGCAGAGGCCTGCAATGAGCACCGAAGGTGCTTATTGCAAGGCCCGCAATGGGCCCACAAGTTAGAGGGGGGAGAGACCCGCAAAGGGCACAGGGGGAGAGGCTCGTAATGGGTGCAGAAGGGAGAGGGGGGGAGGCTCGCAATGAGCACCGAAGGCACTCTTTGCAAGACCTGAAATGGGCGCAGGGGGAGGGAGATGCCTGCAAAGTTGCAGATTTGTGCATGCCACTCATTGAGAGGCATGCAATGGGCACAGAAGGGAAAGGGGGCAAAGAGACAAGGGAGAGAGAGAGGGGGGAAAGAGACACAGGGGAGGAATAAGGGAGGGGGAAACACAGGAGAGGGAGAGTGGGGTAAAGAGACATGGGATGGGGGAAAGAGACACAGGGGAGGGAGTCGGGGGAGAAAGACACAGGGGTGAGAGAGGGGGGGAAAGAGACACAGAGGAAGGAGAGGGGTAGAGGGGGGCAAATAGACACGGGATGGGGGAAAGAGTCACAGGGGAGATAGTGGGGGGAGAAAAACACACGGGTGAGAGAGGGGGGGGGGGAGAGACACAGAGGAGGGAGAGGGGTAGAGGGGGGTAAAGAGACCGGGATGGGGGAAAGAGACACAGGGGAGGGAGTGGGGGAAAGAGACACAGGGGTGAGAGAGGGTGGAAAGAGACACAGGGGAGGGAGGGGGAAGAGACACAGGAGAGGGGGGAAGAGACACATGGGAGGGAGAGGGGGGGAATGAGACACAGGGGAGGGACTGGGGGAAGAGACACAGGGGGGAAGAGTAAAGGCAAATATTATCCCAACATTTGTGATGGGAGGCCCAGCAATGGGCACAGAGGGTGCTCATTGCAAGGCCTGCAATGGGTGCCGAATGACACAGAAGGAGGGAAGGAGAGAGAGAAGCATAGCAGCCTCGCATTGTGTGGCAAACAACAGCATTGCGAGGCTTGCAAATATTATGCTGTCATTTTTGACAGACAAGTGACTAGTATATATCTAAATTTACTAATATATATGTTTTAACTCAACAAGAGTCTATTAGCAAGAGAATGATCCATTTTTACTAATATAAATCTAAACAAATTAAAATAACTAGAATGTATCAGTATATTACCATACATTCCCTAAAATCTTGCAAAACTTTCCTGTGCACGTCACAGCATGTGGGTGGCACTCAGATAACAATAACCATCTGAGGTCCCCGTTTTTTGCTTGGGCTCCAATGGGTATATTAAAATCCTAGTGCTATCACTATTATTCATATTGTAATCCTCATGTTTGCAAAAAATGCAATAAATCCAGACATGCCAGCTATATATTATAAGTTGGACATTCCCGTCTGCCCACTGCGTGTTTCTTTACCACAGGAGGCACATTTATCAAGGGAGCAGTCACATCATTGATGTGTTTAAGCTTTGGTCACAAGGCCCAGGCCTAGTCCAGCTAATTTTTAGGAGGCAGTAGACTGTTTCAAGTTGCAGATGCAATGCTATTGAATATGCACAGAAGAATATGCAGGAAGTATTGTCTTTAAGTGTACCTGTTGCTTTCTGACAACATACTTACAGAGACACATTTACACCTATGATCTTGTAGTAAATTTATGATTTAAAGAGTAGTAATTAGGTGATTGTGGAGCTCCCAAATCTAAACAGGCCCAGAGCAGCATAAAAACTAAATTCCCCCCCTCCCCATGTATTGAGGTTTTTATATATACATATTCAAAATTATATGTCTTTTTCATGCTTAATCTCTGCTTTCTAGAGGTAGGTTTGATAGGGTTGTTATTTGTATTGTACGTGTTGTTTAAAGCATTAATAAATGTTGGAGAAAATCACATATAATAGTTGTCAAACGACGAGACGTCGTCACGCTTTGCCTTTGGCGCTCATCGCCTGCTCGCCTCACAAAGCGAAGGCAATGAAACAAAGCGAAGGAGACCAAACACTTAGTAAACGCGGGATCGCAAGCCTGCAAGCAGTTGATAAACGCGGGACATTGAAAAAAATTAATTACGAGACGCAGGTATTTGAAAAAAAAAAATACGAGATAGGAAAAATACGAGGTTAATGGCTGAACTGTGCAAACCAAAAAACAATAAAAAACACACTAAATACACAAAAAAATACAACAAAAACATCATACACAGCATGGGGGAACAGCCAGGATGTCCGGGAGTGAGATGGAACGCAAATATAAGTCAATTTTGACAAGTTTAAACACTCAACAATTGCCTAAGCGAGAAAAAACATGGCCGCCCAAAAAATAGAAAACAAGGCTACACGACCATGGACCCGCAAAACACTGCCAACCACGTAGCAGTTTCACACAGGAACATACGAGATACAAAATACACTATTATACATAAAAAAAAAAAAAATACAAGATATGAAAAATAAAAAAATAACGGCCAAAGCGCGAAAAACAAAAAACACAATAAAATAAAAAATAAGAATACAACAAAAAAATCAGACACAGCACGGGGGAACAGCCAGGATGTCAGGGGGTGAGGTGGAACACAAATTTAAGTTGATTTGAAAACGAGGCTACACGACCCCGGACCGTGCAAAACACTGCCAAACGCGTAGCACTTTACAAGCTACAAAATACACTATTACGACGGAAAATGCTTGCGAGCCACGTAGCGCATTAATAACATTATGAATCTACAATGGTGCTTTACACAACTAAACCAAAGGTTTGCCCTCACGCATGCAGCCTATTTCTAATGCAGAGTTGGGACATTCATTACACTTTATCATCAGGGCACCAACACTCAAACTATACATTGTATTCTGCCGGAAAATACAAACACATTGTTAGCTCTTCAGGCTATTGATTGCTGTATATATAATAATTACAAATAGGTAAAGTATATTAATTTATTCAGTTACTACTTCCTTCATTATTTGTTAACTAAATATAGATAAATATATATCTCTCTTTTTGATGAGTGACGAAGGTGCTCAGAGGAGCAAAAGTACACAAAGGAGAGGCTCGCAATGAGCGCCGAAGGTCCTCAGAGTACAAAAAGCTTTACATTGTGTGTCAAACAGCATTGCCATGGCTTCAAATTTTATTGCCCCGTCATTTTTGATGGGCAAGTCGCTAGTTATAAATAACTTTTGTATTATTTGCATTGTGTGTTAAAAAAAAAAAATCATGGTAAATGAACCCACTGCAGAGCAAAGTGGAAGGGGAGTGGATGGTGACCAGAGAAGGAAGCAAAGGATAGGAGTGGTTTCTGATTGGTAGAGAGGGGAGAGAGGAGGGGTTTCAGCAGAGGTTTCTTAAAGGGATGCGTGTAGCAGGAGCACACATGAGCCTAAGCTGAAGCTGTAGGTTAGTTGTGAGTAGTGTGACAGTCTAATATCCCCCATTTACCCATAATGTCATCTGCAGACATGGAGTCTCTGCTAGGTCAGATTAGGGAGGCTGCAGCTGAAAAAGGCCAGGATTGGCTGTCAGTATTAGTGGCCTCCATCCCCAGAGTTACCCCTTCTAGGGATAGTTCTCCCTCTATGGTTCCACCTACCCCTCCTCCTATTTATAGTAGGGAACCATCCCCTGATATCCCCAATTTCCCCCCTTTCCCTCCTCCTGAATCCCCCCTCTTTCACCTATCTCCCTCTCCCCCATCCACCTCGGCCATCCTACCTCAAGAGGCCTGGCATCGTCCGTCCAGAAGAACCAGGCCTCCGGCAAGACGGAGCCTTGGTCCATCAGCCCCTTCAGTGAGCCAGCCGGTCCCTCCTGCTGGTCTAAATGATGCTGGGCCTGGAGGGAAGTCATGGGCGAAGAGGCACGCCGGTGAAACATCTAGCGGGCTGAAGGTACCCCGGTTGGGAGTTGCTGAGAAGGCACAACATGTGGTCCGGCAGCAGGAGCTGGCACGTGGCTCCAGGAAGCTCGGCGGGATGAAAATTGCGCGACCGGAAGTGACGTCAGCGTCACTTCCGGCGGCCCGGCAGCAAGGAATAGCGCGACCGGAAGTGACGTCAGCCTCACTTCCGGCGGCTCGGCGGAGGACGGCGGAGGCCAGCAGGGACGGCGCTGACATCAGGAAGGGTGAGTTACGGGTCCCGCGGGATCTGAGGTCTGTATTCATCACAGGCACTGGGTCAGCCGCAGCAGTGAGGTCTGATGCTGGGTCTGAGAGGCAGCAAGCCCAGGAAGAGGCAGTGCCACCTGGGGGTGTGGACCAGCCACAACCCAGGGTGGTGGGTATGCTCACTAGGAGCAGGGGGGTCATAGGCCTGGGAAGGGAGCTACCTGGGGGGGGGGGAGCCAGGGCACTAGAACAGAGAATTAGGAGCCAGCAGCAGGCACCCCCCCAGGCAGATGGATTTTTCAGCACCCAGAGGAGCCCAGGGGACAGACAACCTGATGGGGAGGGGCCGGTTAACCCTGTCACAACAAGGCCAGGCGGTAAGGGGTTACAGGCTAGAACCCAAGCTGGGAATGGGCGCAAAAGGGCCCCACTTGTGGAGGGGCCTGGTAGCCGGGTAAGCCAGGCAAGGAGAGAAGTTTCTATAGAGCCCAGGGCTGCAGGGTATTTGGAGGACGCAGAGAGCGACGAGCAGTGTGGGAGGTATGACACTTCATCCCCAGACGAGAGGTCGGAGAGTGGGGTAGTAGATGGAGGAAGGCAAGGCAGAAGCTACTCCCCTGGTAGAACTAGGGTTAGGATCAGGAGTGGAAGGCGGCGAGAGGAGACCTCACAGAAATTACACTGCAGGAGGAGTGGCAGGGATGAGCCCCACAGGATGGAAAGGGCCTTGGGGGGGAGGCAAGGAATGTCTCATGTGTACCAATCACATAGGTCCTCGGCCTTTTATACAGGTTCACAGATGTCATCAGCACGATCGGCAGCAACACGCCGGCGGAGTGGCGACAACAACCCATCAAGTTCACTTGTCGCACGGTGGGATGCTATCCCGGCGGAGTTGTGCAGGAAAGCCGCAACACCTAACTCTGGAGGTGAGTGCCTTGCACACGGCTCATGCACACACACAGCACAATCAATACAAGGAACACAATCAGACACTATAGTGGAGCTCCTGAGGACTGTGTTGTCTAAGTTAGAAGGTGGGAAGTCAGAGGCGCAGGCATGGGTCCCAGCAACGCTGGTAGATGCAGGAAGAGGGCAGGCAGAGAGGGCGGGGGAGAGCCAGAAAACAGGTAAGAGTGACTCGGCATCTATCGTGGTAGCGGATACGGCACTAGCAGCCCCCACCCTCTGCAGGATAGGCCCTCTGGGAGTTCACGTAGCGCAGGAGCTAAAAGATAGAATATGGAAGCGGGAGTTTATAGAAATATTTTCCTTGCTGCCGCTGGATCAGTATTTTGAGGTTAAGGAGGACTCATCCCGGGATGAGGGCAAAAAAAAAGAGGATGAGAGAAAGCGTAGGTTTAGGAGAATCCCAAAAACCTTCGCGAATTGGTTGCAAGCGTTCGCAATCTTGGCAAGCATAGCCGGGGAAAGGAAGCCAGAATATTGCTGTGCACTATTCTGCTACCAGGACGAAATAGAAAGCATCCATAGGACATACGGGGGGATGGCCTGGTGGGCGTACGACTAACAGTTCAGGCAGAGGATGGCGGTTAGGGAGGAAATGAGATGGGATGATAGGGAGGTAGGCATATGGATGAAGATAGTCACCCCACTCAGAGCGGCTCAGTCCTTTCGTGGGTCCGGTAATAGGCAGCAGCAGGTCACCAGCTCGGTTAGGAAGGGATGTTGTTTCCTATACAACGAAAGTTCATGCAAATGGGGATCTGCCTGCAGATTACGGCACGAGTGTTCGGAATGCGGGCATCCACACTTATTGTTCCGGTGTTTCAAGAAATTGCGCGGAACTGCAGGGCAGTCTGAGCCCGTTTCCAAAGGCGAGCCGATCAGGCTAGAAAGGATGCTTCCTTGGTTAAAAATGTACGGTAGGCGTAGAGGGTACGCTAAAAAGGCGGAGTTGATCCGTGATGGTTTTGACGGCGGTTTTTCTATTCCTTTTAAGACTTTTCCTGAGCTATTGTTCGTTCCCCCTAATTTAAAATCGGCAGGTCAGTTTCCCGGCATCGTTAAGGAAAAGATTTCAAAAGAAATAGCTTTGGGACGGATGGCTGGCCCCTTTCGGGAGCCGCCCGTCCCAAACTTGAGGTTATCGCCATTAGGCGTGGTTCCAAAAAAGGAGCCTGGCAAGTACAGGCTTATACATCACCTTTCTTACCCCAAGGGGGGAACGGTTAATGATGAGATTGATAAGGACTTGTCGGCGGTTAGGTACACCCCATTTGATCAGGCCTTAAAGCTCGTTCGGTTAGCAGGCAGGGGCGCCCTATTGGCAAAGGTAGACATTGAGTCTGCTTTCAGATTGCTTCCGGTAAACGCAGTGAGTCAGCATCTACTAGGTTGCCACTTTCAAGGCAACTATTACGTCGATTTGTGTTTGCCTATGGGATGCTCTATATCATGCGCGTATTTTGAAGCTTTCAGTTCCTTTGTTCAATGGGTTGTACAGGTCAAGTCAGGATCCAAGTCCCTAGTCCATTAGAGACGATTTCCTTTTTGTCGGACAGGGGGGTTCTCAGGTATGTGGGGATCTGATGGACGTGTTCATGTCCGTAGCGAAAGACTTCGGGATCCCTATTGCGAGAGAAAAGACTGAGGGCCCATGTACAGTTCTTAGCTTCCTGGGGATTACAATTGATTCAGGGAGGTTGGAGTGTCGGCTGCCGGACGATAAAATAACCGATCTCAGGGCCAGAGTGGAGGAAACACAGGGAGCCCGGAAAGTTACCCTTAAGGCCCTTCAGTCTCTGATAGGAAAGTTAAACTTTGCCTGTCGGATAATTCCTATGGGAAGGATATTTTCTAGGCGCTTGTCGTTGGCGACTGCGGGGGTTAAGCAGCCTCATCACTTTATTAGGGTCACCATGGATATGAAGGAGGATTTAGAAGTGTGGTTAAGGTTCTTGGATTCTTTTAATGGGAGATGTTTTATCCCGGCAGTTCCCGTCAGCAACTCGGAGATAGACCTTTTTACGGATGCAGCCGGTAGCGTCGGATTCGGGGCCTATTTAAAGGGGCAATGGTGCGCTGAGCAGTGGCCGCCGGAGTGGGTTGCAATAGGGCTAACTAAAAATTTGGCATTCCTAGAACTGTTTCCTATAGTGATCGCAATGTTTATTTGGGGGGATCAGCTTAGAGACCAGCAGCTGATATTTCATTGTGACAACATGGGGGTGGTTCAGGCGGTCAATTCACTGTCGGCTTCCTCTCTGCCGGTGATAAGATTGATAAGACATTTGGTTCTTAGGTGCATGCAGTGTAACATTAACTTTAGGGCTAAGCATGTTCCTGGGGTTCAAAATGTGATAGCAGATGCGTTGTCCCGGTCACAGTGGGATCGTTTCCGGCAGGTGGCTCCAGCGGCGTCCGAGACAGGAATCCCGTTACCACGCCACTTATGGAACATGGGAGCGTGGAGCTAGGGGAGTTGATAAAGAATTCGCTGGCACCAACCACATGGAGGGGTTATAAGAAAGTGTGGCTGGAGTGGGAAGCTTTTGGGGAAGACTTAGCCAGAAAGAGTGGCGGTGAGATAAATGATCTGAGTACCCTCATCGCGTTCATGCTGCAGTGCCAGGAGCGGGGGATATCCCCGTCCGTGGTAGGTAGGAAGATAACAGCCCTGGCCTTCAGGTTGAAGCTGCAGGGGAGGCCAGACGTCACAAAAAAATTCTGTGTGAGGCAGGCTTTAAAGGGAATGAGACGGGGGACCAAAAGAAAGGATGTGAGGAGGCCTATATCATTTGCAGTTTTGCAATCCTTATATGGCGAGCTAGGTGGAATTTGCAAATCTGGGTATTGATTCAGACAGCGTTTTCGCTCGCTTTCTTTGCGGCATTTCGGATTAGCGAACTGGTAAGCCGGAACAAGACAGTTATCGGAGGTCTTCAGGATTAGGATGTAGAAGATTTGGGTCATTCACTGGTTATATGGGTTAGGCGGTCGAAGACCGACATTTATGGTAAGGGGTCTGCCATTTATTTGCATCCTATTTCATTCGCAGTCTGCCCTTGTAAATTAGTAACTAGTTTCAGGGTAGTTAGAGGTAAGAAGCAGGGTTCCTTCCTAATGCACGAGGATGGGAGTCCTTTATCTCAGTTCCAGTTCATTTCCGTTCTCAAGTTAACATTGGGTAGAATTGGGTTAACACCATCACAGTTTGGGTCGCATTCGTTTAGGATAGGGGCAGCAACTGAGGCAGCAGGGTCAGGTATGGGGGATGACTGGGTTAAGAGAATAGGTAGATGGGGGTCTAATAGCTTCAGGTCATATATTCGGCCAGAGTTAGTGACTGGTAATTAAGGCTTTCTTTATGACAGGTTCCACCTGGCAGGTGTGGCTCACGGGTCACTCGTATCTTTACTGGACCAGGAAGGAGGCTGGGATCAAGGATGGAGGTTTGCAGCTGGGATTCCCTTCAGATCGGGTGTCACTCCGGTGGTTGGGAGTTAGAGGGCTTAAGTGGCACAAGCTGGTGGAGCATATAGCAGGGTATGCTAGAATGTTTGAGAAGCCCGAGGTGTTGTTTGTTCACGCTGGGGGTAATGACTTAGGCAACATGCCAATCAAGGAGTTGATCAGGATAATGAAGCGTGATATAGAGCGCTTGTTGGCTCTCTTCCCGGGTTTGGTGATAGTATGGTCAGAAATGATACAGCGTAGGAAGTGGAGGGCTCCCATGGATGGGGCAACGATGGACAGGTGTAGGAAGTGAGTCAACAAGGCAATGTCGAGTTTCATTAGGAGGCATGGAGGGACGTTGACTTTGAGATAGTTGACGTTGAGGGATATTTTATGAAAGATGGGGTGCACTTAAATCCAATTGGGTTGAATTTGTTTATTTATGCAATTAAGGACAGCATTGCAAGGGCCATAGCTTCGGTGGCGGAACGCACGTGACGTGCGTTTGTGGCGGTAGTGCTTGCCCTTCTACGTTGGTGAAGGAGGAGGAGCCTCTAGGGGCACGGGGTCCCCTGAGGGGTATTAGGCTAAGTAGGGCGGGCAAGCACTAGTTGGTATATTGGTTAATTAAAATGTGGTTTTGGTTTTACCTGTTAAGTCTAATAAAGAAGCTGTGGCCAGTTTTTATACCCAGATTGGTGTTATGTCGTTATTTCAGGTTTGTTGGGCTTTGGGGATATCCCAGGTATGACGGTAACTGGTCAATGAACCCACGGCAGAGCAAAGTGGAAGGGGAGTGGGTGGTGACCAGAGAAGGAAGCAAAGGATAGGAGTGGTTTCTGATTGGTAGAGAGGGGAGAGAGGAGGGGTTTCAGCAGAGGTTTCTTAAAGGGATGCGTGAAGCAGGAGCACACATAACCCTAAGATGAAGCTGTAGGTTAGTTCCCACCCTCCCTCCCTCTTGTTTCGCTATCTTGGAATGTTATTAAAAAAATAAATAAATAAATAAAATAAAAATAAAAAAAAAACATGCATAAAAGTTTTGTAAGGTATATGGTACGTGTTTTGTATGTCACAGCAGGGGGCGGTAGTGCTTGCCCTCCTACGTTGGGGAAGGAGGAGGAGGGGTATTAGGCTAAGTAGGGCGGGCAAGCACTAGTTGGTATATTGGTTAATTAAAATTTGGTTTTGGTTTTACCTGTTAAGTCTAATAAAGAAGCTGTGGCCATTTTTTTTACCCAGATTGGTGTCATGTCGTTATTTCAGGTTTGTTGGGCTTTGGGGATATCCCAGGTATGACGGTAACTGGTCAACAATTATGTAACATCAATCAATATCTTATAAAGTACATTTTGTCTGAAAGAACATAAAGAGGTTTTAACAACTGCCATATTTATGACTTAAAGGACCACTGTAATTTTTTTTTTTCTATTTGTGGGCAAAATGTTATTAGAAAGCAAAAAAAAAACAAAAAAACTTAACATTAACATTTTGCAACTTTTATATTCAATTGTTCTTTGCTACAGGCCTTAATTTTGTTTTCTTGTCAGCTGCTTCTTGTTTCTTCCTGTGGTGGGTGTGTCCTTGCAAATGAACAAAACTTCCCATTAGCGCCGCTGGGATCACTAGCAATACTTACTGCCACTTTAACACTTGGAAAATACAAACTTCTTGTGTAAGACTCCTCCCATATCAGAGAGTTGTGCAATTGAAAGAAAACTTATTCCACAGCAGCAAAAATGCACATAAAAAGTAATAAACTAAAGGTTGTATTGTTTTTTAATTACATTATGAAAATGTTGATCAGTTCCAAGTGTGGTTGTTCAAAGAATGTTTTTTTAAAAATATGACCACGATTATCCTTTAACATAAAAATAACAACGTATGCACAAACCAAAATATAACATACCTCCCATATAACTATATATTTTTTTTGAAAGAGCACAACCTAGACCATGGGTAGTCAATAGTGATGTCCCGAACAGTTCGCAGGAGAACTATTTGCGGCGATTTTCACATGTTCGCGTCCGCCGCGAACGGCGAACACATGCACTTTTCGGTTCGCCCCCTATACTTTATCATTGAGGAAACTTTGAACATCATTTATTTTATTTTATAATTTTTTTTGTATAATCTATGCCTGCCTGCCAGCGTGTGTGTGTGTCAGGCTAACACCTAACAGCTTATATTGTGCTTATTTTCACTACTCATACCTAGTGGTGTAACATACATTGAAAACAACCATTTTTTTCCTGAAATCTAATTTCAGTTGCCTGCCTGTGTCAGGCTTACAGTTTATATTGTGCTCAGTGACATAAAACAACACTTTTTTGACTGTAATAGATTGAATAGCAATTGCCTGCCTACAGGTGTGTGTGTGAAGCCTATTGCATCTACTCTGTCAACTTTTGCCAGTGCACAGTGACACTCATGTCTGGTGGCACCTTAGATTGCACGCGCAGTGCCACAAATTTGAAGTGGGAGGACCCACCAAGCATCTTTTTCCATCTCCCGCTTCCAAAAATACATGCCATATACATGTCCCCTGATAGTGGACGTAACAGGGATTAAACCGATAGGAATAGTACTACTTAACAGTACACACCTTATAATAACGCAGACAGAGGCAACGCGTATAATCTTCCATGCTGTGCAGTGGAAGCCCCCAGACTCTGACCTGTGTATAATCTTCCATGCTGGGCAGTGGAAGCCCCCAGACTCTGACCTGTGTATAATCTTCCATGCTGGGCAGTGGAAGCCCCCAGACTCTGACCTGTGTATAATCTTCCATGCTGTGCAGTGGAAGCCCCCAGACTCTGACCTGTGCATAATCTTCCATGCTGGGCAGTGGAAGCCCCCAGACTCTGACCTGTGTATAATCATCCATGCTGGACAGTGGAAGACCCCAGACTCTGACCTGTGTATAATATTCCATGCTGGGCAGTGGAAGACCCCAGACTCTGACCTGTGTATAATATTCCATGCTGGGCAGTGGAAGCCCCCAGACTCTGTGAGTCTGAAGAAGAGGAGTCAGAGGAGGAAGGTGGCTTTGAGGAGGTGGAAGACCAAACACAGCAGGCGTCCCAGTGGGGTTTTTGTCACCTTTCGGGGACCCTTGGTGGCTGGGTGGAGGAAGAGACCTTCAATGACATCAGTGAGGACAAGGAACGGGACATAGCTAGCTTGGTATCCAACCTTGTGCAAATGGGGAGTTTGCGGTTGTGCAAAGGGACTGTTTGCGGTGGTTTGCGGTGCATTAAACGGGGAGATTGGTCTGTTACTGTGAAGCGGGTGTAACCCTTACACTACCTGATCAATACAACATCATACCTGATGTTTTAAAGCATGTTATTCCAAACAATTTAGGAATGTTAGATGATTAATGCCCTTTATGGCTTAAAACCAGACTCTGCATCAACTATGTAATTTTCCGTGGGAGTTTTGCCATGGATCCCCCTCCGGCATGCAACAGTCCAGGTGTTAGTCCCCTTGAAACAACTTTCCCATCACTATTGTGGCCAGAAAGAGTCCCTGTGGGTTTTGAAATTCGCCTGCCCATTGAAGTCTATGGCGGTTCGCGAATATTTGATGGAAGTTCGGGTCCGCTGTTCGCGAACCGAAAATTTGATGTTTGCGACATCACTACTAGTCAATCAATTTTCACAAAATTCACCAGGGCCCAGTGTCTTTGTGAAAATGTCAAACTCCAGAATTCATAATATTAGTTAGAAAACACACAAATATTTTGATATAATATCATTCCAGGTAGTACAGGACTGAAGATCACACAGTGAACCAGACTTAGGAAAGGGACACAATTTAACCAGTAACATATGAAATGAACGTCCAACTTCCAAACTGATCCAATATAAGGGCAAACTGTACCTATTGTGATAAAATATTGCTTTCCCCATTCCTGGATGGCAATGATATCTTCATCCCTAGGAACCTAGTGCATTTCAGTAATTCAGCTGTATGCTGCTGAACCACAGCCTGTCAGTGGGTAGTACATGTAGTGCTAGAGAAACATTGAGCCTCATTCAATTGAGCAATTGTAAATTAAAGTAGTCTGTAATGGATGCCGTAAGTTATTTTGCTATTGAATTGGCGTTTTTTTGCGAGCCGCAAACGGCCTACGTGTTACAGGCTTGAAATCCTTGCTGTTGTTAAAACCAGAACTTACAACAAATTGAAAGCCTTTGATCTTTCACATTCGCAAGAGTTACGCTCGCTAAAATCGCAAATCCATATTCAATTGCTACAATTCCGCATGCCCGCAAATGTTGTCACACCGTAAACTTCAAATGTATAAGAAAATTCTACGAGGACCAGATGGGACCCGCAAAGGGGTTAAAGACATGTCCGTAGCACTGTAAATGCAAATAAAACATCAATACTGCACTGTAAATGTCATGGAAAGCGAAGAAAGACATTAGAATTAATTGCACAACAGTCTCAAGCTCTCAAGTCACCAATCAAAATACATATTAGGTCAGCCACATGGACTAGAACAGTATCAGCATTTCTTTTTATTATTTTGTATTTCACGGTTTTGCAAGTCGATTGCATATCGGACCTCTAAACGCTACTTGATTGACATGTAACCTCAATGTTATACTGATGTAATGATGACGGCCTCATTTTCTACTGGCTGTTTTGAAATCGGTAGTTAAGGTCTTGCTTAATTGATCATGTTCCCGCCTTGAACTGCTACATATGATTGCATGGTTTACGGTTTCGGCCCAGAACTTGCAGGCTTGATCAATTGTTTAGCACTGAAATTGTAGCAGAGTGCGAGTCCGCAGCAGGCCTGCAGACATATGCCTGTATACCACAAGATGCGTGCTCCATTTGAATGAGGCTCATTGTATGCATGAGCTACAGTGGGTGGATCTTTGCAAGGACTGTTTGGAACATGTTATTGAGAAGAAACAGAGCTTTTAAGCACTTGTTAATAAAATTATGTTTAAAAGTACATGGAAATATTCTAGATTTCACTAGGAATATACCTGTATCGATACCTGTATGTATGTATTTACTTTTATGTACTGTATGGTATTAAGAAGTGCTTAAAAGCTTTGTTTCTGCCTAAAATTATATGAATTGTACCTGTGGTCTGTCCTCAACGGCTCAGGCAGCTCATAAATTCAGAAACTGTAAAGTTCAGTGTTTCAAATTAAACCTGGCAGTGACTTCTCTTAAGTAGCATGTTACAGATCATTGCCATTGATTGGTTACTATGAGAAACTGCACACCCAGTACACTGAAGTACACTGTCTTCAGAGGGGAGAAACTGAATAGAAACTATTTGTAAGTGGTGTGCAGAGGCCAGCTGGTGGCATGACGCAGCATGCCAAGCCTTTGTTCAATTTGTCATTAGGATTATGGTTCGCAAGGGCGTAGCAGATATATATATATATATATATATATATATATATATATATATATATATATATATATATATGGATAAACACACAAAAACGTATATATATTTTCAGACGCACACACATATATACATACACACCGTACAATACACATTTACGGAAACTATATTAGTGATAGGTATATTTATTCTTAGCGAAATCCAGAAACTTTCCATGTGCCCTTAATTATGCCAATAAACACGTAGGCATTTATTTTTAAATTAAAACAGGAAACTCTCCATATCGCCTTAAGCAGAAAAATAATATCTTTGGCAGATGACACAAATAGGCATGTGGTTGGCTCCTTGCCACTTTGGAGCTGTGAACTTTCAGGTGAAACCATTAAGCAAAATGATGACACGTATTAATCAAATTAAACCAGACACTGGCTGTACAGTAGATTACAGAGACTGTATGTTTCCAGACTGCACACATCGTTACTCTCAGTCTAAGTGAGGTAAGTAACTGTGCTCTGCAAATTCTCTTTTTTTATGGTTTTCTGTAATGGAGATTTTTCAGACATTACCTTATATGAAAGATGTTTCATGTACGAAGTATTCCAAAGAATGAGAATTGAGTGTTTGATTAAAAATGTTACTTATTTTGAAAACAGTTTGTATTCCATGTGACTCCATTTTCAGTTCTGCATTCCTACATGCATTCCTCTTTTGCTTCTGAGTTACTATAGGAGGATTACATGTAAATGATGGGTGTTTGTGTCAGTGCACACTTTTTCTCCAGGCTCTGAGTGAGACCAGAAGCATCTCTGTGCACAGCCATGCACCCCCCATAATTGGATAAGCAGCAACAAACTGAAGCTGAACCACAAAAAGACAGAGGTACTTCTGGTGGGTAGCCATCGGAAAACAACAGCTTCCTTGGGCCAAACAAGGGCTTTTAGCTTGGGGACTCATAGCTGTTAAAATCAGAATAAGTGTGCAACCTTGGGGATGTTCTAGGCTTTGGTCTGAAAAATCAAGTGCCAGCTGTGATCAAATCCTTATTTTTTCCATCTAAAGAACTTTTCCAGGAGAAAGCACTCAATACCCTCATAAGACCTCCCTATTTTTGTTCACACCTTTATGTTGTCATAACTTTACTACTGCAAATAATTGTATCTAGGTCTGTCAATTAAATAGTTACATGGCTTACAGTTAGTACAGAGTATAGCCACTAGGTTATTAACAAGATTAGGAGCTCATTTGACGGGCAGACATCCAGGAGGATATGCTAGAGAGGCCGTTGGCAACGTGAGCTAGAAGAGAGGGGGATAGTTCTGGTGCTTAGAGGGTGTCATCTGCATATAGATAATACTGAAATCCAAAAGATTGAATTAGGGAACCAAGGGAGGATATAAAGGTGGAAAAAAGGAGAGGACTGAGGACTGAAGACCTTGGGGTATGCCAACAGTTAGAGGAGAGAAGGTGACACTAAATGTTCGATTTTCTAAATAAGATGTAAACCATGAGAGAGCTGTGTCACGGATGGCAAGAGAGCTGAGAGTGTGCATGAGAAGAGGGTGGTCAACTGTGTCAAGGGCAGCAGAGAGATCCAGTAGAATAAGAATTGGAGAAATGATCTTTTGACTAGGGGGTGAGCAAGTCATTATTGACTTTAGTTCGGGCTGTCTCTTTGGAGTTATTATTATTATTATTTACATAGAATCCACCTAGTGTAGCAGAAGAGGAATATAGTGCTATAGTAAAGCTTTTTTTTAAATAATATGATCAATTCTGATTCTTTGTCATACTGCCAGAGGGGCAGGGTGCCTTTAAACAAATACTACCCTCATACCTCTCTATAGATTACATATCCATTAGGAGCTAATTGGAAAAATGTTGTATGTGTAAAACCCTTAACGTAACACCTCTGCTACTTCAAAAGTGATTTATCATACAAAAACATTATTTCTTTTGTTGCCAATGGCATATTTTTAGGATTATGGCACACCCAAATTATCTTTGATCATTTGGGCATTGACATCATTCTATACTGCATTTAGGATAATTTGCACAAATTATTTTAAATGAGGCATAAAAAACTGGCACAGGATCACATAGATTTATGGTGCAGCTCGAATCCTTTTTATGTTTCTAGTCAAACCCTGTTTTAAAGGACCACAGCAGTTAAAAAAAGACAATTATCTCTTAAGATTGTACCAAACTAACAATATTAGCAACTGTGTGAGTCATGGACATGAAACATTTTGGGGGGAAATTCTGAATTTTTGAAGTAAATCAATAGTACAAAAGCTTATTTCCTACTTGGAATTCCCAGCAATACAGTTGTTGCAATGTACCCTGGGACTGTGGGAATTTTTGAAGACTCTGAGTATAGGAATTCATTTTGTGTTTCTTACATGACTATATCAGAGCTGAATCACAAGGGTGTGCATTTTAGCTATTAGTGGAGAGAGGAGTGAGGGAGGAGAGAACCTTTGTTAAGATTCCTAGATAAGAATGAAATTACCACCACATACACACACCCCTCACTGGCCCAGAAACATACCCTTGCATCAAAAAATACAACCTTGTCTCTCCAGAAATGAAATGAAATTGTCCCCTCACACACAGTTTCCACCCATGTCTCATGGATTCCCCCATAATCCGGCAAAGGCATCAACTTGTTTTTTAACTAAAAACTAGCTGTATGATTTTTTTTTGTCCTTAAGTATGCTCTTAGTTAGACTGAACGTTTTCAAATATCTTTTCTTTGTGTAATGGTTCTTTAAGCAGACAGAGATTCTTATCTGAGTGCAATGAAGGAAGTGCAAACCAGTTCTGCAGTTATATTTAGTGTTTTTTCACATTTTCTTTACAACCTCTTAAAAGCTCTTCAGTGCATCAAAGCAGAAACATACGATATGTGGACTGGAGATTTTTAAAGAGCATAAACTAGGCTTGCTGTCTGAACCAATGTCTTTGCTACTAAAGGATATATAATATTTTTTTTTATTGTAGAAACAGCGTCACTTTAATATATAAAAGAACAAAAGCTAAGAGCTTTAACATAACTTTAACACAGCCAGTCACAAGGGGCCCCAAGGCAGTGAAGTGGATGAGCCCCTGTGAGTGCATGCACAAGCAGGGGCGGATCTACCCCTGGTGCAGCCGGTGCGTTGCAGCAGGGCCCTTGCTCTGTAAGGGGCCCCTCACCAGCATCATTCACCCCTCAAAATCCCCATGGCCCCTTGTCACACTATTCACCCCCTCAAGCCCCCTGCACGTCATTCACCCCCCTCTTCTTACTTGTGCACGGCAGTCCCTGTCCCAGATCCCATTGCTTAGAAGTTGGGTATCCTTCCCTTGCCGGAGCTTCGTACTGCAAGGGAGGGGAATTCCTAATGGCGTCACATGCCCCTGCAGTATGAAGCTCTGCAGGGGAAGGATACCCACCTCTGAGCAATGGGATCCGGAACAGGGACTGCAAGGCGCAAGTAAGAGGAGGGGGGGGGGGGGGGGGAATGAAGTGCAAGAGGCTTGAGGGGTGTGATTAGTGTGACAAGGGGCCCCAGAGGTTTTGTTCTACTGGTAGTGCCATGGGGGAGAATATCGCTGATAAGGTGGCCCTAGGGGGAGAATATGGCTGCTGAGGGGCTTGGGGACATGAATGGTGTGACAAGGGGTCCCTGTTTTTTGGAGGGGAAGTGAATTATGCTGCTGATGGGGCCCTGGGGGATTTGGGGGGGGGGGAATGGTGCTCCTGAGTGGGGCCTGGGGGGTTGTGGAGTGAGTATTGAATCTGAGGGTGTTGGGAGTGAAAGAGGCTGCTGGGGGGGGGGGGGGGATGTTGGGAGTGAATATGGCTGCTGAGGGGGCCCTGGTGTATTCAGGAGGTGAGTATGGCATCTGAGGGTGTTGGGAGTGAATGGTGCTGCTGAGGGAGGCCTGGGGGTGTTGTGGATGATTATGGTTGCTGAGGGGCTTGGGACCCTGGGTTTTTTGGGGGGTTAATGATGCTTCTATGGGTGCCTTGGGGGGTTTGACGGGGAATGGTGCTGGTGGGGGGAGATATTGCTGCTGAGGGGTTTGGGGGTAAATGGTGATGCTGAGGGGGGTGCTGGGGATGAGTGGTGCTACTAAGGGGGCCTGGGGGTGAATATTGCTGATGAGGAGGTTGGAGGCTGAATGGTGCTGCTGAGGGGGGCCTGCTGCTGAAAATTTAGTTTATATATATATATATATATATAGATATATATATATATATATATATACAGTATATATATATATATATATATATATATATATTGCTGTATATATATATATATATATATATATATATATATATTTTTTTTTTTTTTTTTTATGGCACTGGAGCGTGGCCCGGGATTAAAAAATAAAAATGTTTTTGCACCGGGGCCCTCCATTCACTAGCTCTGCCCTGTGCACAAGGTATGCACGCTCCCATTTTTGCCTATTCTGTGTATATCACTTTCTCCACTGACTTTAATGACTGTGGCCCTCATTCAATTGCAATTTGGCCAATTGAATAGGGGTCTAAATAAGCACATAACATTTTTTTTTAAAGAAGTTTTTAGTTAGTAAACATCTATCCAAAAACAAGGTTTTCACTAACTAAAAACTTATTTAAAAAAAATATGTTATGTGCTTATTTAGACCCCTATTCAATTGGCCAAATCGCAATTGAATGAGGGCCTGTGTGAACAAACAGTTCATCACAAACATTTCCCCATTTTTATAACATAGCTATTCATAAGCACACCAAGCAATTACTTGTTTATTCAATGCTTTTGATGGTGGGCCGTAATAATGTACAAAACTATTATTTAAATTTTTCAATTAATATTTTTTTAATTTCCATGTTACAAAGATATATATACACAATTACACACTATAGAAATATGTATACACCATTACCCCCACACTACAAACACATATATAGTCAATGAGTATAATTCATCCTGAGCTTTGCAAATAAGCTGTGTAATACAGTGGGCATATGCTTAAAGGAAGCATTGTTTAAAACGGTTATGGATCGTAAGTGCAAAGCCTTTGTAGGCACATTTGAATGTCCCTGCCCAGGCTCCCAGAATGTAGTGTAATAACTGTATTTATCTGAATTCTGAGCAGGAAACACACTTTTTAACTTGTTTTAGACATTCAAAAGTGAACACAAATGTACTATATATATATATATATATATATATATATATATATATATATATATATATATATATTTGTGGTCGGTCCCTCTCCCACGGCGATGGAGAACCTGCAAAAATGATGCAGATTCAAAATCATGGCTCTCCAGCAATGAAAAATGCCCTCTCAGACACATGGCACAAAAGACAGCAAAAGCTGTCCGGGAACGGTGTAGGGTAGCTGAAATGTGGCAAGTGCTACGGACATTGTGGCCAAATAAGAGGGCCAAACGAGTCCATGCATGTGGGCAAGGACAGCTGAATGATGGTCGAATTTACAATGAGGTGCAGCGAGACAGCGACTGAATGGAAAAATGGCAACAGGAGTAAAGGACAGAAAGAAGATAGATGAGGGAAAAAAATCGAAAATGCAGAACGAATAATGAGGGATAGAAGCCAAAAGAGGGCAGCATAACTAGTAAAAGATAGGCAAGCAACTGTTCTGCAAGGTGCGTAAAAGACCAAAAGCATCTTCAAAGTTGTGGGCATGTTCTGTAAATTAAATGATACAAATCCTCAAACAATCCAATTCCAGGTTGTGAGGCAACAAAACACGAAAAATGCCAAGGGGGGTGAATACTTTTGCAGGGCACTGTATATGCAGGCTTTACCAAAGTATCATGCATGTCATCAGGGTCAAGCAAAGGTATCACCTTGGTTTTATGTCAATTTCCTTCCTAATAATCCTAAGTTTTTCAATCATTTATATATTTTTACATCATACAGTGGGGTTGAAAGTTACTTGCTTGCCCTCCTCTTGTCCTTACTTGATAAGTGATACAGGGGTATAACGTTTTTGGAAATTCAGTTTGTGCTGAAAGATTACCATTCTTATGAAAGTTCAGCTGACTAGGCACCCCTGTGCTCCCAAAAATGATTTGATAAGATTTCAACTTACATTTTATAATTTAGCAGGTGATTAGAGGCAGAGCAAAGACATTCATTTGAAGCTATTTTTTGTGACTTTATAAACATTAAATCAAAGACAAAAAAAATATTGAGGAGTTTAAAACTTTGGTTCTAGTGTCACTTCCTACAGTAAAATATCTATGTATGTTTGCCCCAGTGATTCGAACAAAAGTCACAATAGGCCTAGATTGTTTTAAGACTAAGGCAAAACAAATTAGAGATTCACTGTCAACTTTTATATATGTTAAATGGTTTCATTCAGTATAAACAAATTTTTTACTTATTGTCATAAGTTGATCTCTTTTGAGTTTAAATTCAATTTTGGATTTACCACCATTTTTAGGCTTTACACAAAATATGGAGCCTATTGTTGGTGGGTGCACCAGCTATATTCAGTGTAGGTTCAAACACAAATGATCATATCCTGTAATCACAATAAATCACAATAAATTGCAAAGTTTTTACATTGATAACAAGAATCAGAAGTGCAAATACGTGGAATAGGGTTATAGAAGGCTGTGGGTGTCTAATTGAGACTTACGCTCCCTCTGAACAAAAGAACAAAACAGAATAAAAAACACCTGTGCCACACTAACCGGTGCCTTATTAATGACTAGAGGTAACAAACGTGTAAAATAAACTTATAAGTAAATGCTAAAAATATCCCAATCCACAATAACTTTTTATTTAAACAACAAAAATCATAACGTGATTACAAAACATCAAAGTACAAAGAAACATATAAAAATAGCAAATCACTTAAATATTGATGATACTGATATTATTGATATCTCAAAAAGTGCAAACATTTTATGGTACAATATGTTGTAAATATAATGAAAAACCAACCAAAGTATTTCATTCCCAGAACAGGAAGCAGATATCACTGCTCAGTTATAGCATTTAGGGAGTCTACTTCACAGTCAAATGACTGATGTTTTTCCTGGGAACAGCAGGACATAAAGAGAAGAAAGTTTTAATAGTGAGTTATTCTAAAATAACAAAGTGGAATCTTAAATAAAAAAGAAAGTTAGGAGTCTCACAGAAACAGCATTAGCCCAGTTCCACAATCTCTCCTGGTACAGTTTGCTCCAACACTCTCACCAGCAAAAAGGAAGAAGAGAACATTTTGGAATTTAGTGGTTAATTTTAAAATTTACTCTGTTCCAGGATATTTATATTAGTTATTTATATTTTTGAACGTATGTTGACACTAGTCAATAGTCAGCAATTAGTGTGGGACAGGTGATTTTTCTTCCTGTTTTGTTTGCATTGTTGCCTACCACTTAAATTGTGAAATATTACAGAAATCCTATTGGTTCCAACAAACTGCTATTTAATATTGATTAATATTTTTGTCTGTTTTAGCAATACTATCTACATGAATTTCATATACAGTAATTCCTAACTTATCCATAGTAGGATATACAATTGTGTAGGATAATTATAATGCATAATACATTATATAGCAATTTTTCACTTATTCCTCAAGATTCACAATGGTGAAGCCCTCGCTGAGCAAAGGCTGTGAACATTTTATGTGATAAGTATGCACTAAAGAGGATACACTCAATTAAATAAAACACATAGTTAAAAAAAGAATATAAAATGCATGAAGAAAATAATAAAAAAAGACAGACACCCAAATACGGGCAGAGCTACTACTGGAGCAAAGCAGCAGTGATCACTACAGTAAGGGCCCACTGCTTCTGGCCATTTTGCCAGTTGACATTTTTGGGAGGCATGTTATATGCAAGAGCAGAAGTAGAGAGGTTTCACTACATATATAATAGTTAAGTGACCTTGTCTAGTTTGCCTTTAACTTTTCCTTGTTTGAGGAGACAGGAATCTGACATTTATTAAACACAGACATTCTTAGTATTCTTGATGCAACTGAATATGTAATCTGATCTCATAAAAAATGAAGAACAGATCTTATCAAAGGCTCAGAATTGTCAGTGTCTCTGAAACCAAGTGCACTATTAAATTTGCCTAATTGTAGTTCCTGAAGCCCGTAAAGGAGCCCGCAAAAGTTTTAACAAATTAAATTGTCCTCTTTTTGGTATCCACAATCAAACTGAGGGTTACAGGCTGAAAAATAACAGCATGTGCCTAAATCGGAACTCCAACTCAGCTAAGCCTTTGATATTTCAAGCCCGTAAATGTTACAATAGCAAAGCACTATTAAATTGTTACAAGTCCTCAAGCCCGCAATTGTTTTCACACTCATAAATAGCAAATGTAGTTAAAAATCCTATGGATACTAGAGAGGGGGTAAACTCCTGTCCGTAGCACTGTAAAAGCAAATATATACACAAGACTGTATTTTAAATTACAGGGAAAGCAATGAAATATATTAAAAGTAATAGCACAACATTCTCAAGCTCGCAAATCTGCAATAAAAAATATTTTTTTTATGTTTAATTTCCATGTTATATTTTGGCAATAAATGTGTTAGTACATATAAAAGAACTTGCATGGACTAGAATATTATATTTATTGATTTTTTCATATTACATTATTTCTGGAATGCAGGCCCGATCGCAACTCAGACTTAAAAACCATAAGTGATTGAAATGTAATCTCCATGTTTTAGTGGCGTAATGATGACGGTCTCTTTTACTATTTGGCTCCTTCTAAACCTGTAACTATGGGTTTGAATAATTTATCATGTTCACGCCCGAAAGCATGGTTTACGGATTTGGATTCCGGCCATGTTGTTTCAGCCTGCAACGGAGTTGGAACACAAAGTCCAGTATCTCCGCTGGTATATGGTAAAATATCCAAGAAGCACTTCAGTCTCACAAGCCCCAACCTCCCATATTGAACGACACTCAATTGGGAGTCAAAGAATACTGTCTTTATTTGGTTATCCAGAAGTATATATACATCTCTTCTCACAGGTAATACACATCCCCCTCTTTGGCCACACAATACACATAGAGAGACAATAGGCATGGTCACACCTCCCCTGAGGCTACCTGGCTACTTTTATACAATACAGACATTGATTAGATCATCCTTCCCTTTGTTCCATCTTTCACAATGTGAACACTTCACACAATAGGGCTCTCCTGCCTCTAGGAGACCCTAATAGGATTATGTATTATGCTAGGTGTCTGCAATAGTCTGAGCTAATATCCTGCAGAGCATAAACCAACATATCTACAGTATAGCAATGTGATCATATTTTAACCATCAGAAATAAATAACCATAAAACAGGGTAAAACAGCGATGGGTTCTGTTACACAGCCTTTTCTAATTTAATCACTCTATAACTCCTGCAAATTTCAATTTGGAATTTAATAGGGCCCCAAGTGATCACCAGCAGTTCTCATCCCAAGTTTGTGATATAAATTATCTCTCCTTCTCCAACAGATCCCACAACCTGTAAAATATGCTGGAGGCCACCTGGGCATTTCTAGCTTTGCTGTTGAGTCTTCTCATCATTCAGTACCTAAAGCTCCTCATAGCATCTGCACGACTGCCCCCTGGACCAACCCCCCTTCCCCTCTTGGGAAACCTCTGGACTGTGAAGTTTCAACTTCATCATGAGACCCTCATGAAGGTATTGATACACACTGAGGATTAATAGGAGAGCATGTAAAGAACCAGTGTAATGCTCTAAAAATAGGAGCTAAATGTTTTAAGTTAGCATCAATCTTCAATAGAATTCCTATGCAATGATTTACAAAATGAATATTCATTATTAAACTTACTTTGAAATATCAACTTGCAAACCTCCAGTTTAGCTGCTGTCTCCATCCCTTACAAGGTCATCATAAGGCTAGAGCATTTCCGACTGGGCAGTCCTAAATGTATGTATATTAAATTGATTTACCTGTGCAAGGACACAGGCATGTGTCTGACCATTTACGACTGTATCTGATCACCTAAGTTTAATATTAAATATTGATTTGCTAAAAATTGAATAGAAATGTTGATTGTCAATGCCTGATTATAACATCTAGCTTCTGTTATTATGACATTACAGTGGTCCTTTAATAGCCTTCATTACTTCTTTGTTAAATATTGTCTGTGACCGATTTAAATAATAGCAAATATGCTTTACTGTATTTTTTTTTTTTTTTACTAGAGTAGTCCTTTAGTGAGAGTTATAGGATACATTATTACAGAGCTATACAACTTTGAATATTGCTATGTAATGAAAATGGTAATAATGTAGCAGTTTTCCAAAGCATGATATCCTACTATGTTGCAAGCATCAATAAATAACAGACCTACAATCATACACATGTGGTCAATTGTTTATCTAGGTTTTGGATTTAGGCTTATTGAAGTGTACATGCCCCCACTACACTCGCCTGCACTTATTAAACCAGATATTGATATTGATAGGCCTGTAGTCTGATATAGGCCTGTATGTTATTTTAAATAATTAGTACTGATAATGTCCAAAAACTATTTATGGTAGAAAAAAAACTTTCATATTGTTTTACCTATTCTGCAGTTGTATGTTGGCTCACGTATCAGAGAGTATATGCTTCTTCAAGAAGGTGGGAGATTTTTATAAGGCAAAAAGAAAGATGGTCAAGACTGCATATAATTTCACATAATTTAAGGTATATTAAAAATTATTATATTTTAAAACTCTAAAAACATTTAGCTTTTTTTAATTATTAATCGCCTTAATGGAAATCTGGGACTATAGTATCTCTTCAATAGCTTTTAGGATTTACAGAATGAGTGTTGTCTGTAAAAGGGACAATTATTTGGTCACATGAAGCTCATATGACTTTGAAATATGAGAGAGATTCACTAAGCATCTCAGGGGCTGAAGTTTTTGCTCCTTTTCGGATCCTCATAGCTTGGTGAATTTATCCCTATATCTTGAAGTCTTATATGGCAATCTAAGTGTCTGACTTCCAAAATGTATTATAATTTAATAACATATAAAAAAAAAAATCTGATTATGTATGAAATATTACATGTGATACAGGGTATTAACCCTGCTCCAAAGTGCTATGTGTGTCCCTTCCATAACACTAAGTTTATGTTTTTGTACCTTCAGTTAGCAAAGATTTATGGGAATGTCATGACTATCTGGGCAGGACAAGCCCCCATAGTTGTTGTGAATGGATATGATGCTGTAAGAGATTGTCTCATTGTCTACTCAGACGAGTTTTCCCAACGTCCAGCTACCCCTTTCTTCAAGGTGTATGCAGATGACAAAGGTTGGTATGCAAAGGTTGGGCTACTTTTACTTATCTTGATATTAAAAAAAAGTTATTTTCAAGATATACTAGTAATTGATTAACTACACTAGAATAAACTCTGAGACAGATATAAGCAGATGTGATGTAGTATTGTTGTAGATTTATTTAAATTTTGAACTTAATGCTGAAGGATATGAAAGCCAGTGAGGTGTCTGGCAGAATAGAGCAGCAGTTGGGGAACAGGTGGTAACATGCATGTGTATAATGAGGGTGATGTCAGGTGTTAGGAATAGGGTGAGGAATGATTGAAATGTAAGTCTTTGCTTGTTATTATTTAGATGGCGGGAGGGTATCCAAGAGGTGATGTTGGATAGACAGGTGGTGATGTAGAGAGGGAGGTTTGTGTTTTATCACTGTGAAGATATCACAAAAAAATGAAAGTTGTGCAGAAAAACAAAGGACAAAACTTTGAGGAACCCATCTGTGAGTTGTAGTGGTGATGAAGCAGTGCCAGAGAGGTAGACACTAAAGGAGCAGTAAAAGAGACAAGACTGGAACTAGGAAAGCACAAATTCCTAGAGGCCAAGGAAACTAAGAGTTTCCAGTAGAAGCAGGTGGTCATCTATGTCAAAACAAAAAGGTCTGGGAGGATTAGTATGGAGCAGTTTAATTTTACTTGTGCTGTAAATAGGTAATTTGCAGTTTTTGACTGTTGTGCTAAGCCAGATTAAAAGAGTAAACAGCTAGAGTGAGTATTGTAAACAAAGATGTTTTTGCAGTTTTGAGGCTAGGGAACTAGAGAGATAGCATGGATAAAGACATCTCATCCTCTATTTTGTGGTAACACAAGCTGGGCTGCTCAACCCATTGTCTATAATTATCACTGACAAGTATGTTTATTGCAACAGGTATCTTTGTCTCCAATGGACGGACCTGGAAGGAGCAAAGACGGATTGGAATGAAAATCATGAGAAATTTGGGCCTGGGGACAAAGGGTCTTGAGTGGAAAGTACAGGGGGAAGCACGGCGCTTGGTTGAGACATTTATGTCTCTCAATGGTAAATATTCAATTACATGTTTCACATTTCTGACAGGTTATGAATAAACAAATTTATTATTTTAAAGGTAACAAATAGTTATATAGTTAATCACAGTTATATATGACCATATATATTTGCCCACTACCCTGCCCCCCAAATAAAAAAATTAAAACTAGAGTCTGACGAGTTTTTCAGTGATGTATCTAAGATGCAGCATCAGTATTTCATGTGTTATGGAATGTCATGGAGACTGAATAATTCAACATACAAATATTCACTAATATCTACTGAATAGCTGCTGCATTAATACATCAATCACCCATCCATGGTCCCCTCCAAGGTAAGAAAACACAAAACAAAGGCCACACTCACTAATAGTAGCAAATTAAATATAGGTAATAAATGAAATATTGTAATTATTTTGTTCTTAAAAAATAATATGTCAATTATCCATTCTATTTCTTCAAAAGAGCATATTGCAAACCTAGAACTACAGTGGCACTTTAAACAGCAAGTTCCACATTTCCCTAGTTACACCATCATCTTTGTGGAGAGTGAACGTTGCCATTTTAAAATGTATTTTTGTTTCTGACCTAAATAAACTGACAAAGTCAAAAGTTCAAGAACTAGCTCAATAGCCAACCAGATTACCGATCCATTGTAGACACTAGCAGTTACATTCATGTCCTGTGTTAGTTCATGTTCTGTGTTCAACAGCAGCTCACAGCACCTAATAGCAGCACAGGTCTTATTGTAATAAAAGGCAAGTGCTAAAACTTTTTTTCTATAAGTGAACTCTTTCATCCAACAGCAGCTTGTCTTTAGGTGAAACTTCCTCTTTAATAAAAAGAGGTTCATGTCTTATAGTTGTGACAATCCATCTGCTAATTAAAATAGAAATCACAGAGAAATACTAGGATAAAATGACAGAGAAAGGGACAGTCTATTATTCTTCAGTCTTGATTTTAATTGCCATATTTAAAAATTTCCACTAACGACCACTTACATGATCTTTATGCCCTCAAATAGATATATAGAGCATATTTTAGTGAAAGCAACATGAATTAGGAGGAATGGTGAAGAATGATTTGTCGGTCAAGTGTAGAATGCTTTAGACTTCTTATTGAACCAAACTTCTTTGATACATTTTTTATTCCCTTTGTGAGCGACAATAGTGGTTTCTATTGGGAAGAGACTCTATGCCTATGAGCATTTTTTTTACAGAAGGAAGGCTGATACCAAAAACAATGAAGTTATGGGTTATTCCCAAACAATATGAACGAACATGGTTAACTTGCCATAGTTTCTCCAGCACATGGGGTAGAAAAAATTGATGGAGACGTGTTACAGTCCAATTATATAGTCGTTCAGACGTTCAGTCATATCACACTCTTTATGACCCCATGGAGCAAAACACAACAGGCACATTTGTCAGCTACCACCCCTCTGAGATCCGTCAAGCTCATGTTCATTACTTCAATGACCTTATCTATCCATCTCTGACTCTGCCATACCCTACTTCATGTGCCTTTAATCAGAATCAGAGTCTTCACTAGGGAACCCTGCCTTTTCAAGATATGGTCATAATATTTGAGCTTTAGCTTCATTATAAAATCTTCCAGGGAAGAGCTTGGATTGATTTCCTGTAGTAATGATTGATGGGCTCTTCTGGCAGTCCAAGCAATCTCCAGCACCACAATTCAAATGATTCAATTCTACAGTGTTCAGCCTTCCTTATGGTCCAGCTCTCACATCTGTATGTTGTTATTTGGAATACCATAGTTCTAACTATGCAGATATTTGTTGATAGTGTAATTTCTTCACTTTGTAATAGCTTGTCCAGACTTGCCATTACTTTCCTTCCCGGAAACAAATGTATTTTAGTTTCATTTAGTTTCATGGTATTTTAGTTTTTAGATGCAGTAACCATTTGCCCAAGACAATAAAATTTGTATCTGCCTCCACTTTTTCCCCATTTGCGAGGAACTAAGTTTGCTGTTTGCCATTATCTTCATCTTTTTAACGTTGAGCAGCAGGCCAGCTGGTGCACTCTCTTCTTTCACCCTCATCAATAGGTCATTTAGTTCTTCCTCACTTTCAGCCATCAGAGTAGCATTGGAGGTTGTTGGTATTTCTAGAAACAAAAAGGAAAGAAAAGCACACTAAATTAACTAGAGGACCTTAGGTTTGCAGAACCTAATATTTTTATTTACTAGATGGAATATATTACAAGAGGAAAATGAAAAAGTTAGTGTGCATTTTTTTCCCTTTTGTTTTCTTTTTGTTTCTAGTGTTTATTGACACTTACAAGGTGGTCCTCAAAACAGGGGGTTTCTAGTTATTGTTCTTATTGTTAGAGAACTCACGTTCTGCCTGTTATACATTTCTCTATGTGCTAAGCCCTATTAGTGAAGCTCAATGTAGGGGCTCTGAATTCAATTCAGAGATAATTGGGTGCTCTTTAATTCAATGTTGGTATAACTCCCAGCAATATTAATTATGGCTTCTGGATCCGTCTAGCCTGGTTACACATGATATATTCATAGTATAAGTTGAATAATTAAGGAGGCAATATACAACCTTGTTTCACCCCTCTCCCTATTTAGAATCAATCAGTTTACCATGTCTTATTGATCCACATACATATTCCTCAGGAGGTGCATGTATTAGTCTGGTACCCCCATCTCTTTAAAAACTTGCCACAATATGTTGTGAGCCACACAGTCAAAAGCTTTAGAATATTCTATGCAGTAGAAGTAAAATATGTTTCTGTAACTCTCTTGCTTTCTCTATTATTCATCTGAAACTAGCAATTTCATCTATTGTGCCTCTGCAGAACCTGGCTTGTACATCTGGTAGTTTTCGGTCCATGCATTATTGAAGTTGAACTTGTGAAATAAATGCAATTGTTCAATAATTGGAGCAATCTTTGGCACTGCCTTTTTGGGGGATTGGGATGTTGAGGGACTATTTTCCAATTTTGTTGGCATAGTGCAAGCAACACATTCACAGCATCATCTTGTAGGATTTAGAATAGTTCAGCTGTGATTCCATCAACTCATGCAGCCTTATTATCAGCAAGGCTTCCTAGGGCCCATCTCACTATACTCTCCAAAATGTCTGGCTTCAGCTTATTAGACAAACTATTGATCACTGCTGTTAAGATCCTTGCTATGTAGATATCTGATTTCTTTATCTGATCTGCTTTTGTTAAATTCCTACCATTTTTGTCTTTTATCATGCCCGTTTTTGCATGAAAGGTTTACTTGAGATGCCAACTTTTATTGAAAAGATAACAGAATGAGTTTCCCATTTTGTTATCTTCTTCTATCTCCTTATATCTCTCTTTATAGAATGTCTCATTGTCTCTTCTTGCTATACTCTAGAATGAGTCAAATTACTATTTTGGTACTTGATGGGATGATTGTGAATGGACCAACTGGATTATCAATAGATGCTTGTTTGTATTGATGCTCAAACTGTGTGAGCGACAGAGCTAAATCATCTTTAGAGAATATGAGTATATAACATTGGAGCTAGATACAAATAAGGTGTTTATGCTTTGAGGCATCCTGTCTTTTTCAATAGAAGTAGAATAGAGGAGTGTTCTTGTAAGATGTTAGGAAGTAGAGTATTAGTGTGAACCAGAATGCCCTGACACCGTTATGCTTTTCAATATGTTATGTTGCTCCAAACTGATGAATTCATTTTGCAATTACAGAAACAGCTGTTGACCCAAGACATTATTTGGTAAATACAGTGAGCAATGTGATATCTGCTGTGAACTTTGGACATCACTTTTCTTTAGAAGATGAGCTTTTCCACCAGCTCATTGAATGGGCTGATTCTGTGACCAATTTTTATGGTACTCATTGGGGGCAGGTAAGAGACTGACAATATAGCCATCACTGTGTAGTGACTCTTATTCTTAAAGAGTATGA
Organism: Discoglossus pictus; assembly: GCA_027410445.1. Classification (NCBI taxonomy): domain Eukaryota; kingdom Metazoa; phylum Chordata; class Amphibia; order Anura; family Alytidae; genus Discoglossus; species Discoglossus pictus. The sequence continues at coordinate 304,319,830 of CM050165.1, read as the reverse complement.
AAGACTAGTCATATAATCATTTGTATCTAGAGTGAAACATTCCTGAGATAAACAACATTGATTCTGCTAAACTCCTCTGCAAATGACAAGCTCCTGGACACTAATTAGCTGCTTTGTCATGCTAATTAGGCTCACAGACTGTTTGTCTGTCTCTGTAGTGAGGGTACCCTCAGGCATACATTTCATACCATGCCCTGGATACACAAGCTTGTGTGCATCGCTGTTCTTCATGCTGCACACACAACACAAGAAACTGTTGATAATATCATTTCATTTATAACTTATTTATTAAATAACATAGTAGTGGCTATAGTAACAGGTAACCTTTTGTTGGTACAAGCATAATTTGAACTCTGTTCAGTGCATTCCGTTATTCCTTTTTAAGAGCTTTATCAATTACAAAAAATTATCTTTATTTCTAAAATATTTTGTATAAACTTTACAAGAAAAAGTGTAATGAAGTTTAGTACAGTTAGATATGAAAATAACACATGGGAAGAAGTCTCCAAAAATATTCTCTCTCAAACTCATACCATATTATAAAATGTCATATCTGCTTACTGAACACACATTATAAAGCATAATTCCACTTATAGGCAAGGACAAGACTCATTGGTTTTTACTTGCCAATTAGATATGAAAAGGTGAAATCCTAATTGGCCATTCTGGAGGCCCATACATATGAAGAGCATGAACATTCTGTGTTGTTGAGGGGAACCAGTTAGTGAGGTGATTATGGTGCTTTCAGGACCTAAGGGAAGAGGAGAGATTGATGGTAGGCAGGCAATGAGAAACAGAACTAGTATAGTGAATTGATTCCTCTTGCATATCAGTGTTGTGGTATTGTAGTGCTGCACTTTGCATGTCCACCATTTAACTCCCCCCCACCGGACTACTCCCACTAAGGTCTTCAACCTATCAACATCTCTCTCTACACACGCCGGCCTATTCCAGCTTAGGTCTTCAACCCAGCAACATCTCTCTCTACACACCGTTTCTATCTGCATTATTCCAGCTTAGATCTTCAACCCAGCAACATCTCTCTCTACACACGCCGGCCTATTCTAGCTTAGATCTTCAACCCAGCAACATCTCTCTCTGCACAATGTTTTTATCTGCATTATTCCAGCTTAGATCTTCAACCCAGCAACATCTCTCTCTACACACCCTTTTTATCTGCATTATTCCAGCTTAGATCTTCAACCCAGCAACATCTCTCTCTACACACCCTTTTTATCTGCATTATTCCAGCTTAGATCTTCAACCCAGCAACATCTCTCTCTACACACCATTTTTATCTGCATTATTCCAGCTTAGATCTTCAACCCAGCAACATCTCTCTCTACACACCCTTTTTATCTGCACTACTCCAGCTTAGATCTTCAACCCAGCAACATCTCTCTCTACACACCGTTTCTACCTGCACGCCAGGCTATTCCAGCTTAGATCTTCAACCCGGCAACATCTCTCTCTACACACCGTTTCTACCTGCACGCCAGGCTATTCCAGCTTAGATCTTCAACCCGGCAATATCTCTCTCTACACAATGTTTCTATCTGCACGCACATGCCCTTCCACCCACCCACATTTGATTCTTGTTCTTTTATAGCACAGGTCTGTGTATACTCACCTGCATTTCCCGGAGCTACTGATGACACATAATATACTCTTGACTCTCCGCACACATCTCATTCCCCCTTACTCCTTGTAACTTTACTTTCTCATTCTCTTTCTGGCCTATTGAAATCCGTAACTTTCTACACCTGTCCAGGTTTTTGCTTCTTCCATTCCCTTTAGACTGTAAGTCTGCAGGTTTTCAATCTTGGAAGGTGCATTGGGAAAAAGCACCAAGTACCCAAGATTTTAAGCTCAAAGACAGGGCCCTTAATTTTGCCATGCGTTTATATTTTATTTTCCTTATACAACCCTTGTGCAGCGCTACGGAATATGTTGGCATGTTACAAATAAAGGACAATAATAATAATAATATTAAAAGTAATTGAACTGAAATTTACATACGTTGTTATGCAAATAAGGTGCCCCTCTCAGGGAGGCTCTTCAAGGCGACTGCCGTGTTTTCCTAGTGAGAAATCCTTCCATGCCCCTAAGGTTATAATGCAGCTCGATCCTGTTCCCACCCTTATAAAGGATTCTAAGCCACAAATTAGTATTAACATAAAAAAAGTTCACGACCAATGCTCAAAACCTCAGGAAATATTTACTTTAGAGAAAAAATACTATCAGAATGTAGAAACAGTTTCTAATATTCTTTAAAATTTAACCACCTTAATGTTGGTCAGTATAGCATGCCTTCCTGTTCTGATGCAAATCATAGAAAAATGATGGCCTTAGCATTCCTGATATGTAAAATTAAACAACAAATAATAATATAATAAAATAAAGTGCATTACTTCAGAGATATGGACCAGTACAATGTCCTATTATGAGTTTATTAACTTCAGTTAAAGTTTGTGCACAACTAGCCCACATTAGCACTATGGGTGTTGGCTATGTATATTTATAAAACAAGAATCCAGTTCGAATGGTTCTGCAAGTTTTTAACGGAAGGGAGTGGTTTATATCTATTCAGAATATATGCTTACATAAAATTAAGCAACTCCTTGTCTAAGACTCATTTATGTCTGAGATGGGATTTAAATAATTAAACATGCATCCACTGGACATACTTCCCCTTTCCTGTTTATCTACAATAAAACATCTTGTCGATTTTTTGTAGTAACATTAGACTGATACAAATGATAAAGATTATAGGGCATCAGAATAATTGGTGTAGACCATATAAAGAGAAGTGGAGGTATATAAGTCAGTGTGTTGAATGGGGAGCTCTGCTAAATTTACAATGTACTAGGGAATGTTTAACCTTTAAATTTTCTTTTAGTAGTAGACCAGCTATAGTACTACTGGACCACCCTCTCCCATCTCCCATGAACTCAGAATTCATCCCAGGTACCCAAAACACATAGCAAACTTCTTTCTCTGTGTACATTACGTTTCATAGAGAACAAAGAGAAAATATTTTTGAATATGATCTTCCCAACACCCAGTATAAAATGCCAAGTTTCTATTAAATACAATTCCACAATATCTTCTATGGTCCCTTGCAAATATATGAAGCATGCTCTGTGCAGGTTAATAGGGCACTATAACCAATCCTTTTGTATGACCAGTTAAACCAAAAGGTAACCAACATTTGATATCACTAGATACAATAAAGACAATGTTTGCATCAAGTATTTATTTCTTATAATTCAGCTTTATGATGCCTTCCCTTGGCTGATGCATTATCTGCCTGGACCTCAGCAGAAAACATTTCAACATCTACAATTTTTAAAGGATTATATGTTGCATGAAATCAGGCTCCATCAACAGAATCCGGCTGTGGAACCACAGGATGTTATTGACTACTATTTGAAATACATCTCTAAGGTTAGTGTCACAAAGCCATATGAGAACCTCTTTATCCTATGTTGTCCTGTGGCACTTATGTAAGATTTGATCTATGCTGTCATAGGGCCATTTAGATTTATGTGGCCCATTTACTAAAGCTCTCTCCCTTTCCTATTATAATGATTACCGCATGCATATATATATATAGAAGAATAAGTGTTTGTATGTGTCTGTATATACAATAAGTCACAAGTTACAGACAGACAGACAGACAAGGCACTGCATATATACTTTTTTGTGCATATATGCAGTGCATCTGTACTTTGGCAACTTGAAGCAGTATTGTAATTGAACTATTGGTGATATAATCACATATAAAAGTTGTCAAACTGCAAGACGTCATCACGCTTTGCGTGGTGTGTACGAGTTAGGCGATGTGTGCAGCAGACGCTCCTCGCTTGCGAGCCTCGCAAAGCAAAGAGAGCCGTTAATGCGTAGCACTTAGGCGATGAGCGCCGAAGGTGCTCATCGCCTGCGAGCCTCGTATAGTGAGGCGAGCTGTTAAGGTAATTAAACTCGCAGCACAAAGGCAATGAGCGCCAACGGCAGTGAAGGCATTTAAACACACAGGACTTAGCCACACAACACTTAGTAAACGCACAATCGCATTAGCCTTCAAGCACTTGACAAACGAGGAACTAAGAAAAAAATTATACGAGATAGCAAAAATACGAGGTTAACAGGGAACATCCAAAAAATAGCGAACATCCAAAAAACACAAAAAACACAAAGAAAATAAAAATAAATACAACAAAAATATCACTTATAGCACAGGGGAACCGGCAGGACATCTGGGAGTGAGGCAGGACGCAAATTTAAGCCGATTTCAACGACTTTCACCACACAAAAATCGCCTAAGCAAGAAAAAACTGTCCGCCCCAAAAAACGAAACGAGTCTACACGACCCCAGACAACGCAAAACACTTCCAAACGAGTAGCACTTTAACACAGGAACGAATGAACTACAAAATACACTATTAAAAAAAACGGAAAATGCTTGCGAGCTGCGTAACACATTAATAACATTACAAATCTACAATGGCGCTTTACACAACTAAACCAACAGCTTTCCCTCGCGCACGCAGCCTATTTCTAATGCACAGTTGGGACATTCATTACACTTTATCATCAGAGCACCAACACTCACTGTACATTGTATGGTGCCAGAAAATATAAACAGATTGTTAGCTCTTCAGGCTATTGATTGCTGGATATATTAATTACAAATAGGTAAAGTATATTAATTTACTCAAGAACTAATTAATTAATTATTGGTTAAGTAAATATAGTTAAATATATATCTCTCTTTATAATGAGTGATGAAGGTGCTCAGAGGAGCAAAAATAGATGAGACGAGAGGCTCGCAATGAGCACCGAAGGTCCTCAGAGTACAAAAAGGTTTACATTGCGTGTCAAAGAGCATTCCCATGGCTCCAATTTTATTGCCCTGTCATTTTTGACGGGCAAGTCGCTAGTGCTGTATAGTTTCCCTTTAAATGTGGTATTGTAGCTCTTTTGATGTGTAAAATAGCCAAGTTAGCATCATTATTTTCACTTTTATCTTTAACAGAAATCAAATGCCACAGACTCCACGATCAGTGAGGAGAACTTGGTGCAGCTCCTGCTTGACATTACATTAGCTGGGTTTGAAACCATTACCACCACACTGCTCTGGGGCCTGCTCTATATGGTGTGCAACCCAGATGTTCAAGGTGATCAAAAGAAACAGAACATGTAGTCCAACACGTGACACAAGATCAATTAAGACAGAGAACTGTCTGAAGAGAAAAAAAATCAAAACTTGCAGTTTAACGTTAGTGTTTCAGACTCCAACAGTACTTTTTGTGCCGTTGCCAGTTAGGTTTGCAGGGGGGAGCAGATCAGCCCTGGAGGGCTTTCCTAAAAGTTGTACTAAACCAATCTATGTTGCCTGCAGTGGCCACTGTAGGGGAGGAGAAGATAAGGACTCCTATTAGAACAGCCAGCTGGACAGTTAATCTCCCAACTCCAGAACAGTTGCTAGAGACTAAAAAGATGCACATCTGCTTGGACTTCCAAGATAAAGTTTACATGTAAATTGTAGCTACATTATCTTTTTTAACTAAATGCTGGTGAGGTGCTGTTCCCAACAAATCAAACCCTAATATATGAATCCCTGCCAGTAATATATGAATCCCCGTAGTTTTTACAGAAAGGAGATATATTTGTCTTTTTATTCAAAGTTGGCCAAGTGTAAAGCAAACACTTTTCTTTTCTTATGACCCAGTCTTACTTATTCTATATGACCCTTAGAAGATAAATAGGTGCACTTACATTTTATAACATGGTAAAATAGCACAAGTAGGTTTTATGCATATCTTAAGACTGAGACAGTAACATCCATAAAATGAAGATGTAGCACCCATAGAATAGAGATAAAGCACTCAAAGAATGAAGATTGTAGCGAAACAGATGTAGCGACTATAATATAAAGATGTGGCACCCATAGAGTGAAGACGTAGCACCCATAGCATGAAGATGGAGCACCTGTAAATGAAAATGTAGCACATATACAATGAACATTTAGCACAAATGTAGCACGCAGAGTGTAGCACCCAAATATGAAGATGTAGCAGCCAAAGAGTGAAGATACATTGAAGGTGTGCACAAGTAAAATGAAGACAACGTATAATGAAGATATAATACTTACAGTGGAAATGTAGCACAAATGTAGAACCCATAAAATGAAAATTTAACATGCATAGAGTGAAAATTTGGCACAAATGAAATAAAGATGTAACACCCATAGAATGAATATGTAGATGGAACATTAGTCTAACAACTATTTCCATTTCCTTTCTCAGAAAAAGTTCAACAGGAGTTGGATGCTTTTTTGGAAACTTCCCAAACTATTCAATACGAGAATCGCAAGAATTTGCCATACACTAATGCTGTGATCCACGAGATCAGTCGGTGTGCTAATGTGGCTCCACTGGGTCTGCCAAGGCAATGCAAAAGGGACGTTACAGTGCAGGGATATAACATTAGAAAGGTAATATGCCCAGTGATAGATAAGTCAAGCTCATTTTTCAAAACTGATCTGCATATTTAAAGAGCTTTTTATTTTGTTAACAAGACAAATCTTTAAAAAAAAATCACTTTGCAATTCTGACCTGTTATCCAAAAATTAAAATTACATCAAAATGATTAGCACCCAATTAAAGGGTCTTAACACTGGAATTCCAATGTTGGCTGACTAACCCTTACATAATGACTGCTGTAGGTGTCTATACGGCTGCATGCTAAGTAAAGTGCATATATACACACTCTTAGCTCCAATGTGCAGTGTAATCTGTTGGGCATGTTGTGAAATATTATATATATTAAAAAGTACAGCAATGCAGTGGCTCAGGTAATGGGTAGCTTATATTCAAAACAAACTTTGTATCCATTGTCAACTTTAAGACAAATCACTTTCAGCATGAATAATCTACATGAGAATCTTTTCTGTTTGCATTTATGTGAATGCTTGAAAGGCATATTTAAGTTTCATGGATTATGAAAACATTTTTGTGCATGAACAAATCCCAAAATAAACATTATTATACTTACCCCAAAGTTTGCTAAATCTCTTGAGTTTGAAAGCAGTTGCTAAAATGATCATAAAATTCATAATTTGTTTTGGCCAATCACAGGCATCTAACACATTGTATCAATCTGTGATAGCATTTTGTGCAGGAAGGAATCATGGGATGTGTAATCTCCTGCAGGAGGAGTCAGACACAGCTCCGTAGATCTCTGCATTGTGCCTCTTCTGGCTTAAAGGTTAATAAAAAAAATCCATACCTAAATGTGTTTCTATTGGTAGGTACACTGTGCCTATGTAAGCAGCTCTGGGAGTGTGTGTAAAACAAGTTTTATTTCTAAATAAAATAAATGTGTATGTGTATAGAATGACTCAATGTAATGTGTGTTTCTGATAAAAGAAGCATCAGTTAGATTAGAAAAAGGGAAAAACAGGAAAACTTATTATACATTTAAGCTTTTTAGTTATTAGCTGACCTTCACCCTTATCTTTGCTTTTCTCTTATTTCAGGGCACCATTGTAGTCACCAGTCTGGCCTCTGCTCACCGCGACCACAGTCACTGGGTCTTGCCTGACATTTTCAGTCCCTCTAATTTCTTGGACAAAGATGGGAATTTTAAGTGGAATGATGCTTTTGTGAGTTTCTCTGCAGGTAATAATCTTCTTCTTTGCTTGGTCATCTTCCACAAGGAAAGCTGCTTAGTGCTGTATTTCTCTTGCTCCACAGGTCACCGCTTATGTTTAGGGGAGCAGTTGGCCAGGATTGAACTCTTTATTTTTTTCACTAACCTCTTGCAGTCGTTCACCTTTCGTCTCCCACCTGGAGTGACTGAAGTCAACATGAAGGGTGTATTTGGGACAACATTTGCTCCTCATCCATATAAAATTTGTGCACTTCCTCGATACCCGTCCTCTGATTAAAATACCAAATGGTCATTAAGGTTAGCTTCATATATAAGACTTCATCATTATAGTTAATAGGTGGACCTGGATCCAGATCTGAACCTACAGCCACTTTGTTCAGGACCTTTTTTGTCTTATTGAAGTAACAGAGAGGTTATTCCAAATGTTGTATAATTTAAAACTATAGGTAAGAATAAGTACTTTATCATCTGAGTGTTATTAAAAATGTAATTTCCTACAGTACATTTTATAGTGAAGATTGGCATTTTTACCTGTCGTTCAGCCTTTCTGATCAACCCAACAAGCAAAGAGTCATATCACTTGCTAATAGGAAATCATTGCCAATAATTCATGAGTGTTTCCTTTGGCTCTGAAACTGTTCAATGTTAGCCACATGCAGAACTAGATATTGGATATGCTCAGACCCCAGGAGATAACTAGGCTAATTAAATACATTACTCTCTAGGATCTGAGCATGCTCAGTCATTTGTTTTTCACAATGGATTAAGCTAAAAGTAATAGATTCAAAGCCCCAGCAATTATTGGCAATTAACTCCTATTACCATCATTTCTTGGTGCGAGGATCAGAAAGCTTGAATGACATGGAAGAATTACAACCTTCAACCTATTAAAAACAATTTTTATTAAATAATATTTTGATCATTAAGTACCTATTATTACCTATAATAACTAATGTCATTACCTATAGTTTTAATGGATAGCATATTTGGAACCTCCTCTGTGTCACTTTAAAGGACCACTGTAGTGCATTGACAAGTAAAGCTCATATATTTGTTTGTTGGGCAGAGACTATTAAAAGCAGTATGCAGTTTAAAATACATAAAATGTATTACTCTTTGTTATTTTTTTGTCTGTTTTCTTAGAGCTGTCTTTCTTCACATTCCTCGGGGAGTGGTCAGCTCTACTAGGCGGCTAGAGCATCATGGAGTTTTAAGTGTGTTTACATTTACGAATTGGGCAACAGTAAAAATGTAATTAGAAAAACTAAGTACTATATTTTGTATTACATAATACAAAACATAGGTGTAAATGTTATTAAACATACATAATTCAATAAGCAACACAAAAAACATATACAAATATAAATCTACTCAGTGTATTTATTGTGGATCAAACTAAAACAGTGATAAGCAAAAATATTATGAATAATGCAACTATGGTGAAATATTGAAGTGCTATGAGTAGGAGTGTTAACAAATATGCATGTAATTGGGTTAAAAGCTAAAGTAAGATCATAATAATAAAATGTCAATTGACCATAGTATAATAAAGTTATAAGAGTATAGTACGCAGTAAGGGCCTCTTAAAAATATAATGGAAAAAAATCTATATAATAATATTAAAATAAAACAAATCTTAATAATATATAAGATTCAACCATCTCTAAATGTATCACTCCCAAAGCAAACAGAAACATTGTTATCTCTGGACTTTTCCTTCAAATGGTCACAACACCACATTAAATACTTGAGCATCTATATACCCTAACAAACCAATCTAACCTATTGTGCAAATTAGCTAAATATCTTTAAAAATGTATTTAAAGATCTAAATGACTGGTCTTTCCACAAAATTTCCTGGTTAGGCAAAATACATGCGGTAAAGATGAACACACTCCCCAAGCTGATGTATTTGGAACAACAAAAAAACAAGGGTAAATAAAGCAACTATGATAGCTTAAAAAAATAGAGGCGGTCTAGCAACACCGGAACTGCCAACATACTACAAAGAAACAAGACTTGCAAAACTACATGGCTCAAAATTAATATGAAAATTCTCCCTCAAAGTATTTCACACTCCCATATTTTGTGGACACAATTCAATAAAAGATCACTCCACTGTGGCTACTATGGAACCCACAAGTGCCTAATAGATTAAGAGTATCAGGTACACTGTAAGTTACACATAATACCTAAGTAAAAATTATGTAATCATAATCAGTGATTTCAATAATACTATCAATATTACTAAAATGTAATACTCCACTAGTGAAGTTATACATTTAAATGTTAAAAAATGTTTAAAATTAGAGTAGAGTGTTTAAATACTATAAATCTGATATTCTCACTGAGTCCATTTGGTGTCTAAGATCCACCAACTTTTGGCTTTCAAGAGAGCATCTTCAATGTTGCCACCACTAATTCCTGGGAGGCAATGTGGAGACACCAGCACTTAAGATGATGTTTACAGTCATGCTTTCTTAAAGAAATGTCTGGCAACAGTAGTTAAGCTGTTACCCTTTGCAAAACGTGGTTTGTTATTATGTATGTTGCAAATATGTTTGCCTGTTGTTATTATTTGTATTGTTATATATTATCCTTTATTTGTAACATGCCAACATAGGGCTCTATGCTAATCCCTGGAAAAAAAATAGTGAGTGCCATAGTGTCACAACAAATTCTACCTAAAACATTGCAAGAGAACTCCTACGGGTCACTGCTACGAGTGAACTTCACGACAAAGCCGAAAAGCAATGCAAAAATCTCCAATGCAAATGAAAGATTTACGAGTGCCAAAGACCACTCTCAAGTGATATTCAAACCCTTGCTGAGTTCCCCAGAAGCACAAAAAAGCATAACATGATGACATTTCAACATTATTTGACACTTAACAGTACAATATCATCATATGTATCATAAAAAAATTATGATATGTTAGTATTAAGCCAGTTTTATTATACAAAATCCAGGGGGTTAATACACGTCACAAAACCATGTTGCCTAGGAACAAACACTAATGCATTGTCTATAAATATATCATATTTGATCACAAAATAAACACACCTTTACTTATTGAAACTACAGTGCCTTGCAAAAGTATTCACCCCCCTTGGCATTTTTCGTGTTTTGTTGCCTCACAACCTGGAATTAACATGGATTGTTTGAGGATTTGCATCATTTAATTCACAGAACATGCCCTCAACTTTGAAGTCAACTTTTTATTGTGAAGCAAACAACAAATAGACAAAATAACAGAAAAAAAGTCAATGTGCATAACTATTCACCCCCTAAAGTCAATACTTCGTAGAACCACCTTTTGCGGCAATCACAGCTCCAAGTCGCTTTGGATAAGTCTCTATGACCTTACCACATCTTACCACTGGGATTTTTGTCCATTCCTCCTTGCAAAACTGCTCCAGCTGCTTCAAGTTGGATGGTTTGCGCTTGTGAACAGCAATCTTTAAGTCAGACCACAGGTTTTCTATTGAATAGAGGTCTGGGCTTTGACTAGGCCATTCCAATACATTTACATGTTTCCCATTAAACCACACAGAGTGTTGCTTTAGCGGTGTGTTTGGGGTCATTGTCCTGCTGGAAGGTGAACCTCCATCCTAGTCTCAAATCACGCACAGAGTGGTACATGTTTTGCTCAAGACTATCCCTGTATTTAGCACCATCCATTTTTCCCTCAACTCTGACCAGTTCCCCAGTCCCGGCTGCAGAAAAACATCCCCACAGCATGATGCTGCCACCACCATGTTTCACTGTAGGGATGGTGTTCTTTGGGTGTTGTGTTGTGATGTGTTGGTTTGGCGCCAGACATAGCGTTTTCTTTGACAAACGAAAAGTTCAATTTTAGTCTCATCAGACCAGAGCACCTTCCTCCATACATTTTGGGAGTCTCCCATTTGCCTTTTCGCAAACTCAAAACGTGCCATTTTGTTTTTTGGCTTTCTTCTGGCCACTCTGCTATAAAGCCCAACTCTATGGAGCGTACGGTTTATTGTCGTCCTATGTACATATACTTCAGGGTTACCTTAGGTCTCTGTGCTGCCTCTCGGATTAATGCCCTCCTTGCCCGGTCCGTGAGTTTTGGTGGGCGGCCGTCTCTTGGCAGGTTTTATGTTGTGCCATGTTCTTTCCATTTGGTTATGATAGATTTGATGGTGCTCCTGGGGATCATCAAAGATTTGGATATTTTTTTATAACCTAACCCTGCTTGTACTTCTCAACAACATTGTCCCTTACTTGTTTGGAGAGTTCCTTGGTCTTCTTGCTTCGGTGTTGCATCCTCTGGGGCCTTTCAAAAAAGGTGTGTATATGTAATGACAGATCATGTGACACTTAGATTGCACACAGGTGGACATCATTTCACTAATTATGTGACTTCTGAAGGTAATTGGTTGCAAGGGAGTGAATACTTTTGCAAGGTACTGTATAAATACAACTGTCATATCCTTTTATTATCAAAATATATTAATAAATAAAAAACAACTACATATATATATATATATATATATATATATATATGTTTCATTGCCACAGCCTAGTTACAGCACTTGTTACAGCACTTCCCACTCATTATAATATTCATGGCGTTCCCATTTCCTATTGGCTCCTAGAGCCTTGTCTCATCCATAAAGTTTGTTTTGGCTACTCCCTGCACAGAAATCAGTTGCATCTACAGAGCAGGATTTATGTCAGTGCCCTAATCCAGGGGAGTGAAAGATTTAGTGTAAAAAGCTCTTGCAGCTGATTTACTGCAGTGCCCTAACTTAGAGCACCTGATTTACTTAGGGCTCATATTCCGTAGTGCTATACAGAGGTTTAGTACAAGGCAAAAACTATTTTAACACATTGCAAAAGAATGGTGGATTCTGTCTTTGAGCTTAAAATCAAAGGTACATAGTGCTTGTTCCCATAGAATCTTACAAGTTTGAAAACTTGCAATCTTACAATCTAAAGGGTATGGGTATGGTATAGAGGTGATAAATGCACGGTCCATATTGTAGCTGAAGGTGATATTATTTTTAAACAGATGTGTTTTTTATCAAGCTTTTTAAGGATTTATGGAGGGAGAATAGTTAAACGGGTCAAGGCAAGAAGATCCAAAGTGTAAGGGCAGTACATGAAAAGTCCTGAAGGCGGGAGTGAGAGGAGGTGATAATAGAGAAGGGAAGACTAAGGTCATTAGTAAAGGTTCTGAAAGTATTTGGAGATGAGAGACTAGATATAAGGAAATGCACTGTTGTTGAGGACTTTATATGTTAGGGTCATCATTTTAAATTTGATTCTGGAGGTTATAGGAAGGCAGTGACGTGACTGACAGAGAGGTGCTGCAGACAATGTTGAGTGTTGAGTATGGTAGATGTGGTAGTGGAGGCGTTCATTATGGTTTGGAGTAGAGACAGATGGGTGATAGGGAGGCCATCAAGTCGAGGCGAGGCATGATGAGAAAATGGATTACAATTTTAGTTGTGTCTTGTGTAAGATAGTGATGTATTTTGGAGATATCTTTAGGTTAAAATAAAGATTTTGTGATTGATTGTTTGCGAGAAAAAGGTGCAGCAGAGAGATCCAGGAGACTTAGCATAGAGAAATTACCCTTTGACTTAGCGGTGAGCAATTCATTACTCACAGCTGTCACTGTGGAGTTTTGTGGTCAGAAGACAGATTGGAAGGGGTCAACGTGGGAGCTGGAGGAAATAAATTGGGTATGTTGATTATATGCAAGTCACTCAAGCAATTTTGAAGCCAGGGGAAGTAGAGAGTTAGGGAGATAGTAAGATGCAGAAGAGTCAGGTGAGTGTTTCTTAAGAATAAGTGTACTTATGGCATGTTTTTTTTCTTATTCATTGAATTTTTATTAGATGGAAATCTCATTAAGATCCAGATAATATATACCATAAGTCTTATTTACATCTAGAATATATATATACATTCATTGAGTATAAATATACTTCAGTACACAATAAAACATTAGCTTCATTAAAGTATATACAACTGTTCTATCTATAAGCAGATAAGATTCCCTACAGACTATCTCCATTATCTGGTGTTATTATCCCCTATTGGAGACAGCGTTGTTAGTGCTTTATGTATTACATAGTCTGCATGGGAACCCCCTCCAATTATATTTTATTTTATCATCTTCCAAAATTTTAAATATATAACTTTAAAACAAAATTGGCCACCATATTTACCTACTTTACAAGATTAGGCATTCCCGCCAATCGTTTCTCCTTTACCTTATTACCGCTATTTCTGAAGTAGCCGGCCATCCCCCCCCCCCCCCCCTTCCTCTTTACACCATCTTGGAGTATAACACCAGTATCTATCTAGTTGGTCATTCCCTAAATTTCAAACACACACCCCACACTTCATTAAATGTATTCACTGTATCTTCCAAAGAGTGGGAAATCCGTTCATTTATAGAGATATAATCCAATTTATCCATAATGGATTGGAAATTTAGATCCATCTGTTTCCACTGTTTAGCTATATGAGATTTGGAAGCTAAATATAAAAATTGGAGAAATCTATTTTGTGCTTGAGAGAGTGACGTCACCGGTATCCCCAGCAAATAGGTTTCTATAGTTTCCTGTACTGAAACCTTGAACAGCACAGAAGCCACTTGAGAGATCCCTGTCCAGATATGTCTAACCCTAGGATATTCACACCAATGTCCGATGGTCTTACAACCCCTGAAACAATTTGGGTCTACAGAGTGCGTCCATTTCGCTATTCTTTCAGGGGTAAGATAGGATCTGTGTAATACTTTAATTGTGGTTTCCAGTATGCTATGATTTAGAGAGCCCCTATAGATATTGCTCCAGTAAACCCTCCATTTTTCCTCCTCCCAGCATTTTCCCATATATTTCTCCTAATCTTTGATATAATTATCTTTAAGTGATAACTTTGGCGAGTTGAATATATCATAGATTCCACTAATTATTCCCTTTGCTGTGGGGTTGTTAATATCCGAGACATCCAGGTCCATATCCGAGACAACAGGTCCCCTTAGGAAGACCCTGTTTTCTAATCAATGTCTCAATAAAATGTCTAAGTCTACACATTGTGTAATGTGTGAATAAATTGTTTATTGTCCAGAAGTTTACTATCTTTTATCCAATTCCCTAGCCTATTTAGGCCTTTGATTTCCAAAAGTTTCCTCCCATTATGACCTGAACTTGCCTAATCTCTCTCAGAGCTTTTAAGGTGTGAGTTACAAGTTAAAAAGAAAGACATGTAACTATTATGCATCCATTTGGGGGAGTTTTTGACTTGAAAATGGGTCTCCTGGAGGAATAACACTAAGGGCTTATATTCTCTATAGGTAAGAAAGGCCTTGCGCCTCTTTAAAGGGGTGTTGAATCCTTTAACATTATGTGTCAAATTACGTATTCTGTACTACCCATGTTTTATTTTTCTGTAAATAGTTCTATTTAATGTAAACCAACCCTCTACAATGTAGTCCCTCTTATCTTCATCCAATAGACCATAAAGGATAAGTGGGAATGTAGTTAACAACTTAGTGACAAACCTTCTAAAGAAAGAACTTCCTCACTCGACTACTCTAAATGCACTTATGGTGCCTAGGAATTGGGCATTGTAATCCCCTTAATACCCCCAGAGTGAGGAATAATATCCTACCTGCCCCCTCTAATTTCAATCAATACCAACATGTATTTTGTTATATTTTAATTGGTTTTTCAAAAACCCTTCTAATAAACCCCCTCTATATATAGATCCTATGTATTATAGGCTTATCATCTAAGTCTTAGCTTTATCTGTTAATTAGTAGTTATTGAATCAATGTTTCTCAGGTATACACTTCTCCAACAGAATCCTGATGTGACTCAGTTTCAGGAACCTCACATTCTCTTGCAGTTGCCCCTATTGCTGGAGCTTGAGTGAGTGTCATTTTTTGTTTTTTGCTCGATCTAGCAGTCTGCCATTGAGGTGATGTTCTTTCCCTTCTTGTTGATATATGAACGTGGGTACCGGATCTCCCTTCCATAATCAAAGTTTGGACAAGATTCTGTAACCTCCCATCTATACAGGATCTAATTTTTGTTCAACACACCCAAAACCGATTTCAAGACTTTAAGGTTGAGGGAGCCAATCTGCATAGATTTGTATATTTGCCCCATCTGGGCTCAAAAGATTAGGAATCTTCCAAGAGGCCATTAAGATCAAGTCCCTTGAGTACTGCTTCAAAAATTTGACCAGGACGTCCTTAGGAATTTCTGAGTTCGCCGGACCTCCTAGAGTTCTATGAACCCTCTATATTTTTAAATCTGTATCCAGAATGTTCAGGATAATTGTACCAAATACCACTTTAAGGAAGGGTCATAGATCAGAGACCATCTTGAGGATTCCCTGTATTCTTAGATTATTTCTTCTGATTTTGTTTTACAAGTCTTCTAACTTGGATTCCAAGGACATAATCTGCTCTGAGTTAGCAGTGATATCAGTTCTGTCTGTTACTTGTGATTGAATGACTTGATGTATCACTTGTTCTAAGACCTGTGTTCTTTAACCCACATTATGTAGATCCTCTATGATGTCCTTAAGAGCAAACGAGAGTTGATTCTTTAGCATAGTTTCAATGTCCATCTTGGACTTTGCAGAGAGATTCATGTGTCCACTTATGCTGATCCTTTCCCCTTCTGATTCTGAAGAGTCCAAGTGATTCTTCTCTGCAGCTTTGTTATAATGATCTCTTATTCCTTTTATTGGAACACTTTTTCTCTGCTAACCCATTGCTCTAGATGAAATCCACAGAATGGTACCTAAAGGATCTTATAGGGATATAATAAATAGAAGATCAGAAAACTGAGGTCTAAATTTGAGGTATATCTAATGTAATAGTATGGGTTTTGGAAAGTGGATCCCTAGTGGGTTACTTAAACTTTATATATGCATGTTGATGTCTTTCAACATTCTTAATGATTTATCTCCCTTTCAGAGGGAAGGGGCATTTTACTCTGCTCATTAAACCAGATTAAACACAGCCATAGTGACTTTGTGCTAATGTAGATAGGAGAAACCTTGTCAGTATCTAGGGTTTTTCAAATCAATATATCCTAGTCTAATACAATTATAAAGTGTTAATTGGTATCTTCCTAGTATTTTTCTTATTCCCACAAAGTGTAGTAAATAAAATGTTATTCAGATACTTCAATATTTGTAGTATGTGCCTTTCTGGCTAATATTAATTTCTGCTGTATTGTGTTATGATCCTCAACCTCTGCCTGACTGTTTAATTGTCAGTCTTCTGGGGAGGTCTTAAATGGGGATTTCCTCAGAGCTCCCAGGTTGCTAGAGCCTCCTCTGTTATTTCCCCAGAATCACCTGCAGAGTTTTCCTCTTCATATGAGTGTTACCTCCGCCTGGCTAGATTGTTTCTCCACCAAGCCCACTAGAGATTCCTCCTGTTTGAGAGAGAATTGGGAGTTGCCGCTGCGGGAGGCCTGATGAACTAGGCCTCAACCTCGTGGTGATGATACTAAGCTTGAACTTGGTAAAAAATATATCTTTTTGATTCTTGTCTATTCGGGAACAATCCATGGTTCTTTTGTGTGATATTGCCGTATAATTAAACTGATTAAATTATGTTGAAAAGTTTGGTGTTGTAGAGCTGAAGCTCTTCAGGTCCATTAGATTTCACAGTTGGTCAGAATCGTATGGCATGTTTTAAAGATGTAAGAGGGATTGTATTGTGTGATTGTTATCTCACAGTTGTTATATTAAGTGTAGTTTTTATACTATTGCAATTTAATATAAAATAGTATAAAAATTAAATTTATATCATGGGTGTGGTTTCTTTACTCATACTTAACAAATGTGAGTTAAGGTAACAATTCCTTTATTCTGATACATATATGCTTGTATATGTATTATATATTTTTTTTATACAACTAATTAATTAATAGTTAATCCGCATATTGCAGATCGGAGGAGATCTTGAAAGGTTGAACTTGATGGACTGAAGGTCTTTTTTCAACCCTAAATACTATGTAACTATGTAACTATGTATATTTTTATATGTGTATTATATAATAATCAATCAAAGAGTGACCAAAGCAGTGCTTGGTTACAACCCAAAAATGACTATTTCAATCCAAATACAAGGCAAGCCATTTAACATTACAGTGCGGAAGAGGCTAAAGTTGACAAATTCTATGAGGATATTCAACACTTTCTTGATATAACAACATACAAATATGTTACTCTCAACATTAGGTGATTGGAATGCTAAAGTAGGGCAACAAGAGATACCTGGAATAATGAGTACATTTGGCCCTGGAGTACAAGCAGTCCAGAGGTTGGTAGAATGCTGTCAAGATAATTCTCAAGTTACAGGAAACACTCTCTTCTAACAGCCTCATCACCAGATAGACAATAAGGAAATCGGATAAACTATATACTTTGTAGCTAAAGATGGAGGAGCTTTATACAGTCAGCAAAAACAAGACCTGGAGCCAGAGTTAGAGAATGGAGGGCCCCCGGTGCCCCCAAAAAATAAGTCCCTCCCCCAAAGGGGGGCTGTTTTTTTTTGTGATGGGACCCCCACTTTGGTACTTATTCACTGCCCCTCCCCAAGACCCCTTCCCATTGCTACCCTCCCTAAGACCATTTCCCATAACAGCACCCCTCCTCAAGGCCCTTTCCCATAGCGGCACCCCCCAAGATCCTTTTACATAGCTAGGCTCCTCTCAGAGGAGGGCCCTGGTGCATTGGACCACCTGCACCACTGGTAGCTCCCCCTCGCCTGTAGCTCACAGTGGCTCAGATTGTGAGCTTCTTATTGCAAAGTTCAGAATTAAAAAGAACAAAAAATCTCCAGTGTAGCAAATGGCACAATACTAATAGTGCTTTTTAGGACTAACTATCAATATTTCCCTAGGTATTGCTGAGTTAGTATAAGTGTATTTTGGTTAACTTGAAAAAGTAAAGAAAATGACACTTCTTGCTTAGACTAACTCATACCTTAACAATTACTGAGTAAAATAATAATCCCCTGGCAATGGCAGACCAATAATTATTGGGCGATAACAGACCGATGACACACCTAGACACACAGACCAAAGATTTATCATTTATTAATATATATTTAAAACAAACTTCTCCTACCAAACAGTATTAAAATGACATATAAAATACTATAAAATAATACTGTTGTGTTTCCAGATAATGATTGTTTTAAGATACTTTTATAACAATTTGTATTATACTTCTGCATTCTTACATGCAACTCTTACAATAAATATATCTCTAAAAAAAAGCAATATATTATCCTTGTTTTGATTTATCGCTGTTCAATATTTAAGGGGGTGAGATATAAAATAGTTAATGGTAGAAGAAAGCAATAAGTATCCCCTATTGAATTCACTATATAATGTCCTCATTCAATTGCAATTTGTCCAATTGAATAGGGCTCTATATAAGCACAAATCATATTTTTTTACAAAAGTTTTTAGTTAGTTAACTTCTATCCAAAAGCAAGGTCTTCACTAACTTAAAACTCCTGTAAAAAAATATGCTCTTTGCTTATAAAGATCCCTATTCAATTGGTAAAATCGCAATTGAATTAAAAATATCAAGCTACACCAATCAGTGTCAGTTTTTAAAGCAGACACAGTTTGCCTTTGAATATTTTTCTTCATTCACAGGTATTTGTGTCAGGTATAGCAAATGTATCACTGTTCATGTGTTACTTCATAGTTCAACTTTATTAAATCAGTCTGGGATATTGTCAATGTGTTGTTTTACAACTAATTCTTCAATATACCATTTCCAAGTGGATATACACTGGTTGCGACTGACTAATTTCTACCTAGTCCAAGCCACACTATGCCACTTTTTAAGGATTATATCTTTGGATTCCCAGGGCTGCAATCACAGATATGTATGTCAGATTCAGAAAACATGTATTATTTTTACTTGTTACTTCATTTATCAACTTTATTAATTCAGTCAGTGTTGGGGGATATGTGCCAGTTCTTCTAATGTTGGGACTCAATGTATTTAGGGATACTCTCTATGTACTATCTATGTACAATGTACTCTATGTACTATCGAGGACTAATTATTTCATTTGCCAAGTTGGGAGTAATAATCATACAGAATCAACTGTTAACCCTTTTTAGTTTCCAGGGCATATGTATATTAAATTGAATATTAAGCAAGGTTCCACAATTAGCATAAATATTTATCTCAGTGAGTTTTCATGTACTTCACACTTCACTTCCACTTCTGAGTGATTGTATTAACAAATTTTTCCTCCACAGTAATTGATATTATCAGTAAACTGGGAAGACAAAAATCAGCTTATAACTTGACCAAAAAGGTCTAATCCTTAAAGAGACTTGGATTCATTACTATCCCATTGTTAGGTATAATACTCATACCAATCAATCAATAAGACTGAATAATGCAGATACAAGCTCTAGCCTTTTACATCCACTTATGATCCTATTTCTAAAGTAAGTCATAAGTACTAAATAAAGAGGAATTAACTGTGCACTATGTTCAGGCTTTCTGATGTTCTGGTCAGAATTTAAAAAATCTAGTTTAGCCTGGAACTCATTTTTTCAATTCCTTCCACCCATTTTCCCCTTTCCCAGAGATATTTAGAGTTGCTACATGCAGCCGATGCTGCTATCTGGAACACTAGCAGTACCTGATGTCACCAAAAGGCAACACCAGCAGAGCAACCGGCCTGATGCTCAAGTTTCACATATCAGGGCTTCTACTAAATTTTTTTAATTTTAATTAGAACGTCAGAAAGCCAGAAGATTACTGGGAATACCCAAACATAACTATGCTATTCCCAGTAATAACATATGGATGTGAGAGCTGGACCATAAAGAAGGCTGAGCTCTGTAGAATTTAAACCTTAGAATTGTAGTGTTTAAAAAAACTGCTTATGGTCCCTTGGACTGCAAGAAGATCAGTCAATCAATACTACAGGAAATCAAGTCAAACTGTTCACTGGGAGGTTTGATCATAAGGCTATACCATGAGAAGACTCTGATGCTGGGAAATATTGAAGGTACTTAAAGAAGGGAATGGGCTAAACCAAAGGTAGATGAGATCATTGAAGTAATGAACATGAGTTTGAAGGAGCTCAGAGGGGCAGTGGCTGACAAATGTGTCTGGCATGCGGCGGTCCATAGGGTCAGGGAGAGTCAGACACAACTGAAAGAGTAAACAACAATTACATCATGCATTCATATATATTATGCATAAATAAAAAAGACCATGCACACATGCACTGCATAACATACATAACCAGATAAATCAAACTTAAAAAGGCATAAGGCATTTAATTGCACATATCACATTTGCATAAATATCCTAATTCTTGGGGCTTCCTGATACTTAGTTGGCAGCTTGGACCACAGACCTCAGTCAGAATTCTGAGGAGCAGTACTGGAAGTAACGCACACACAAAGGTTCTCAGTACACATCTCGTTTATTGCTACGTCATAACATAGGTTATATACTTGGTACACTATAGACGTTAGTCGGTACAAGGACAGATAATCATGTGTTTTCTGTTTCTTAGAATAACAAAGAAGAAATGTCTGTGTTTTAGTAAGGTCGCAAGATATCCCAAGGACAAGAATATGTTATAGTGGTTAGCCTATATCTCATGTGAATATGTCTGCAGAATCTGTTAACTCTTCATCAGGAGAATATGTTAACCCCTTCACTAATATTACATATTATATGTCTGTGTACTTTATATTTTCCCTCATTGTCAGCATCAGCACTAGCCTCTCATTACTCTCAGCACTCACTGCAAAGAGTCACACATACAACACAGCATACTCTCACTACTCACAGTCATAACATACATTCACACTCACAGCATACTCTCGCTACATACGGTCATATTAATTTTACTAAACACCTTCATTTAACTGGCTGATCAGTTCCAGTGATTGTTTTCAGTATCCTTCAAGTTTTGAGAATGACCAGGTAACATGCACTAAATACAACTTCTATGGGGTGGAGGGAACTCAGTGACTTTTGAAGATTATTAGAGGGGAGTGAATGAAAAAGGTCTCTTAAAGATCTCTGGGGGTGATGTAAGTGGTGGTCTTTTGCACATTTCTGGATGGAAATGAGGGAAATTGGTCTTTTGGTGTTATCTCAGTGTGAGGAAACTGTTTTTAACTTGGGGGATCTAGGGAAAGTGATTTTTGAAAATTTCTGTGGGGGTAAGTGATGGAATGGTGGGTGTATTTCCAGGAGCAACTGAAAACTTTATTCACCCTTCAGACATATTTTCCCCAAAAACAATAAAAAAAACACATGACCCTCTTCCACAGTTACTACGATTACCAACCACCTCTTCAGCAGGCCAGGTAGTGTCCTATTGCTAATACTTGTTTGATCTTTCCATCTGGTATTTGCTGCCCCTGCCCCAGATTACAGGATCTAGCCTCTTATCTCAGTTATACGACCTTCTGTGATAACTAAACATTCTAAGAGAAGTCCTGGTTACAATATCTCTTGTTTCATCTGGGGCCATATCCACATAATAGAACTTAACCATTTGTCTCCTATGTGACTGCCTTAACATTATATTATACTAGCGACTTGCCCGTCAAAAATGACAGCATGATGAAGTTATATATATTGTTTTTCTCCCCCCACTCCCTCCCCTTTGTCTTCCCCCATCCTCTCCCTCCCCTGTGTCTCTTCCCCTCTCTCCCTCCCCTGTGTCTGTCACCCCTCCCTCCCCTGTGTCTCTTTTCCCCCTCTCCCTCCCCTGTGTCTCTTCCTCTCTCCCTCCCCTGTGTCTCTCTTTACTCATACTTAACAAATGTGAGTTAAGGTAACAATTCCTTTATTATGATACATATGTGCTTGCATATGTACTATATTTATATATGTGTATTATATCATAATACATCAAAGAGTGACCAAAGCGGTGCTTGGTTCAAACCCAAAAATGACAGAATTATTTCAATTCAAATAGAATGCTGTCAAGATAATTCTCAAGTTACAGTAAACACTCTCTTCCAATAGCCTCAGAAACTACTCTACACATGGACATCACAAGAACGACAATATAGAAATCAGATGAAATATATACTTTGTAGCTTAAGATGGAGGAGCTTTATACAGTCAGCAAAAACAACACCTGGAGCGAGTAGCAGAGTTAGAGAATGGAGGGCACCCGGTGCCAAAAAAATATGGGGCCCTAGCCCCAAAAGGGGACTGTTTTTTTTTTTGCGCTTTGGCCCCCACCTTGGTACCAACTCACTCAGTGCCCCTCCCCAAGACCCTTTCCCATTGCTACCCTCCCTAAGAACCTTTCTCATAACAGCACCCCTCCCCAAGGCTCTTTCCCATAGCTGCACACCCCAAGATCCCTTTCCATAGCTGGCTCCCCTCAGAGGAGGGCCCTGGTGCATTGGACCACCTGCACCACTGGTAGCTCCCCCTAGCCTGTAGCTCACAGTGGCTCAGATTGTGAGTTTCTTATTGCAAAGTTCAGAATTAAAAAGAACAAAATCATCTCCAGTGTAGCAAATGGCACAATACTAATAGTGCTTTTTAGGACTAACTGTTCATATTTCACTAGGTATTGCTGAGTTAGTATAAGTGTATATAGTTAAACCTGAAAAAGTAAAGAAAATGACACTTCTTGCTTAGACTAACTCATACCTTAACAATTACTGAGTAAAATAATAATCCCTGGCAATGGCAGATCAATAATTCTTGGGCGATAACAGACCGAAGACACACCTAGACACACAGACCAAAGATTTAACATTTATTAATATATATTTAAAACAAAGTTTTCTTACCAAACAGTATTAAAATATGACATATAAAATACTCATAAAAGAATATTGATGTGTTTCCAGATGATGATTGTTTTAAGACACTTTTATTACAATTTGAATTATATTTCTGCATTCTTACATGCAACTCTTACAATAAATATATATATACTAGCTACTTGCCCGTCAAAAATTATGGGAATCACATTTTAAGGCTGGGAATGCTGTACCTTCGGCGCTCATTGCGAGCCTCTCTTCCCTGTCTACTGTACGTCACTGCAGGCCTCACTAACCTGCAAGTTTTGTGCTTGGGAATGCCACGTGTCTCTTTCCACCATCTCCTCCCTGTCCCTTCCCTGTGTCTTTCTCCTCTGTGTGTCTGCTGTTGGTTTGCGTGGCACACGTGGACTGCCGTTGCCTTTATTTTCAAAGTCGCGTATGCCTGGCTTGGTTTGTGTGTGTTACTGTCTTTGTCATTGTGTATTTTCTAAGTCCTGCGTTCCTGGCGTTGTTTGGCCTCGTTTTGAAACTGTTTCAGAATTTTTACTTTTTTGTCCGTCGTTTTTTTTCCTCGCTTAGCCGAAAACGCCAAATATGGCTCACATTCGCTTGCAACCTCACTCCCAGGCTTCCTGGCTCTCCCCCTGTGCTGTGTGTGAGTGTGTTATTATTATTTATTAGTTTGCTGTTTTCGTTTTTTTTTTGTTACGTGCTTGAATCAATTTCAGACGTTAATTTAGGAAACTGCGTGCCTCGAAATCAGCTGCAAAGTGCTACGTATTTCGCTGGATATCGCCGCCAACGACATGAGAGCCTTCTGTGCTCATGTATATGCTGTTTTAAAGTCCTGCAAGCCCTGTAATGAGCGCCGCTCATCGCGAGCACTGCAATGAGCATCTTCGGCGCTCATTGCAGCCTAACTCTGGCGGGCCTCTTGATTAGCAACTGCGGCGCTAATTGCAGCCTAAGTCCCACAGCGTTCATTGTCGCCCCTCAACTGCATCCCTCGCTTGACCAACATAGCAAATGTCTCCAACATTCGTAAGATCCCCAACATTATATGTGACTAGGAACATGGCCGTCAAAAATTACGGGATTAAAATTGTAAGGCTGGCAATGCTGTTTGTCACACAATGTGAGGCTTTTGGTCCTCTGAGCACCTTCGGCTCTCATTCCAAGCCTCTCCCTCTCGCAGTGCTCATTGTGAGCCCCGCAATGTGCCCATTGACGCTCATCTCGTTGTTCGCAATGAGAGCCTTTGCCTCTCACGTGCGCTCATTGCACCCTCTCCTGCTTGCTGTGCTCATCGTGAGCCTTTCCTCTCGCCTACTTATGGGCCGCTAATTGCAGGGTTCGTTAACCTGCAAGATTTGTGCTTGGGAATGCCATGTGTCTCTTTCCAGTATCTCCCCCCTGTCCCTTCCCTGTGTGTTTCTCCTCTGTGTGTCTGCTGAATGTTTGCGTGACTGACGTTGGCATTATTGTCAAAGTCCCGTGTGCCTGGCATTGATGTTGTAAGTGTTAGTGTGTTCAGTGTATTTTCTAAGTCCTGCGTGCCTGGCATTGTTCGTGTAAGTGTTACTGTCTTCAACATTGTGTATTTTGTAAGTTATGCGCGCCTGGCTTTGCTGAGCCTCGTTTTCATGCTGTTTCTGAAATTTTGTGTTTTTCGTCCGCCATTTGTTTCCTCGTTTAGGTTATTTTCGATTTAACCAAAACCTAATATGGATATAATTTGCTTGCGACCTCACTCCCATGCCTCCTCTGACTCCCAATGTGCTTTGTGGGAGTGTGTTAGAATTGTTGTACATTTTAACACACTTTAGTATATATTACTAACCCTCGGACACTTTAACAATGTGTTAAATACTGTTGTAACCCACCTATTGCCTGGAACATGGAAGCCACTTATTGTATTAACATTTTTGATTTATGTGTACACTTTGGGAGTTTCTTTAGCTTTGCATCTAAGTATATAAATAATTTAATGTATTGCATTAAACAGAGACACACTGGGAGGGAACTGAGCACAATGGGATCAAAGGGAAGCAATAGGAGTGTGACCTCATTGCAGCCTATGTGCTGCACGGCTGCTTCTCCTCGCTTTGCGAGGCTCGCATATGTGATGGCATCGCTGGCTCACTTCGCGAGGCTCATAGTTGCGCCCTCGCTTTGCGAGGCTCGCATGTGTGACCAACATCGCAAACTTTACGAAGAAGCTCGCAGATCCATAACTATATATGTGAGAAAAGCAACACATGGTCCTTGTTTTGATTTATCGCTGTTCAATATTTAAGGGGGTAAGATATAAAATAGTTAACTGTAGAAGAGTGCAATAAGTATCCCCTATTTAATTCACTATATAAGAGTAGTAAAGTAGAAATTAACAACCTTATTAAATTGCGATTTAGCAAATTTAAAAGGGCTCTATATAAGCACATAGCATATTTTTTTTACAGAAGTTTTTAGTTAGTGAACTTCTATCCAAATGCAAGGTCTTCACTAACTAAAAACTTCTGTAAAAAATATGCTATGTGCTTATATAGAGCCCTTTCCAATTTGCAGAATCACAATTGAATAAGGGTTTAAGTATTCAGAGTGAATTAAAAAAATCAAGCTACACCAATCAGTGTCTGTGATTAAAACAGGCACAGTTTGCCTTTGAATATTTTTCTTCATTCCCAGGTATTTGGGTCCGTTATAGAGAATGTTTCACTGTTCATGTGTTACTTCATGGTTCAACTTTATTAAATCAGTCTTGGAAGTTCTTAATGTGTTGTTTTACAACTAATTCATCTATATACACAGCCCTAGTGCAACAAACCACCTGCACCGGCAGTACATCCGCCTCTGTGTAGAGAAAATGCAAACAGCTATGAATAAAAACAAAATCATGTGTGGATAGAAATGCAGAATACTACTGAGAAATTAAGTTTACTGGTCAAGAAGATCACACTACTAATTGCTACTAGGAATGCACACATTCATGGATAGAAAATTGGAAAATAAGCTTCTGCTGTTAACACTAAAAGGAACAAATACATGATTGGGAAATAGGAATTTTGAATAATGATGTTAGTCAACAAGTTGCCCTCTCTGTTAAGACTCAAATGTTCATTTGGCTCCAGCCCCATGGCACACAGCTCTCTCCTCTAGTGCACGCAGCCTTACCCTCATGAGAAAGGGTGTGCACACCTTAAGACCAAATGTCTACTTGGCTCATACCCCATGACAAACAACCTCCTACTCCTCCTCTATAATTATCCTCTATTAATCTTTGTTTATTCACTCAGTTTTGTCTAAGGTCTTCAGAGTAGGGATCCCAATTCCTTTAGTCTATAATCTCTCCAGAGCAGGGATGTCAACCCTCCTAGACTGCAAACTCTTCAGAGTAGTAACCACAATTCCTTTTTGTATCATAATGTTGGTACTATATGCATTTTAATCCTTGTGAAAGACAAGAGGCGTAGTGAGGGAGTTGCAAACTCTTTTAAGAACCACAAGGCAATGATTATGTATGTTGTCAAAAAGTATATATTGCTAACCCTCGGACACTTGTGTTAAATACTGTTGTAACCCATTTATTTCCTGGAACATGGAAGCCACTTATTGTATTAACATGTATGATTTATGTGTACACTTTGGGAGTTTCTTTAGCTTTGCATCTAAGTATATAAATAATTTAATGTATTGCATTAAACAGAGACACATTGGGAGGAAACTGAGCACAATGGGATCAAAGGGAAGCAATAGGAGTGTGACCTACAACAGTGGGAAGTCCGATAGGAATGAAACCTTATGAAAAAGGAAATTCCCCATTGTGTGAGCTGAAGAACTCTGTCCCAAGCTTCCATTAAACAGATCTGCATGGTAAGAGGGGCAGTGTTCTTAAAATCCTCTCTTTTAAAAAATACCATATATAAAAATAATGGCAGATTAGCAGGGACAGATTTACATTTCTGTTGCCCCAAAATGCTAAGCCGCCTCTTTGAGAACTGCTGGCTTTATTTCCACACTGCTGGCTTTATTTCCACACTGCTGGCTTTGTTTTGTGTTCAGACACACACCACAGTCCTCATTCATGTTGAGCACATTCTGCTGTTATCTCTCAAAAGTTAAGAGGATTTTATAGGAGGCAGACAGGTGTGTCTAGGAACCTGGAAGAAAGACCATATTTCCAAATCTTATTATTTGATAAATATAGTAATATTTTTGGATAATATTATAGAAACCAGAAGTACACATTTTCGAAGTCTTGGCTCACAGGATCTCCAAAAAATCCCTATATCTATCTATCTATCTATCTATCTATCTATCTATCTATCTATCTATCTATCTAGATAGATAGATTGATAGATAGATAGAGAGAGTATTGTTTCAGACTTGATAAAGAGAGGTCAACCTCTCGAAAGCTCGACAATGTAAATAAAGCATTTGTCTAACACAAAAGGCATCACAATATACTTCAGAGTTTCATAGTTCTTAGACCTTTCATTGCCCCATGTGGGATTAGGTACTGTGCACCCTGAAGCCAGAGGAACTGGGCAAGGGGTTTGGGTCCAACGCGCGGTTTGAAACCATGAATCTGAAGAAGACATATTTAGGGTCTTGGGGAGATGAATCCCCAATAATCAGGGAAACCTAACAGAGGGTGGTAGACTGGCTAATCGACCAGTGCAGTAGCCATATTGGTTGGCAAACATGCAATGGTTGGCAAGGCTTCAATAATGACTTACAACATCAATACATCCAGTAAAATTATACCATGTCCTTGCACTGTCAGTTGCACTACATATTAAAACTGCTATCTAATGTGAACACTACCACATTAACCTCTATGAGCCTGGGTATCCCCCAGGACCCCCCTCAACACATGGGGGCTGGGAATTGGGCCCTCTACATTTAGCCCTTATGTTTTGAGGGCACATTATATCCACTGAGGTCACTTTAGGATCTCTAAGTACAACCATAAGAGTCTTCATGGACCCAATAGCATGATATCCTATAACCATGGAGCCTAAACTTAACCTCCTGTAAACCTCCATGTCACCCTTCCTATTACCATAGGGATTCTTATGGACCTCCAAGGACCCTATCCCCTAACACTACCCCAATGAAATAAATGACATAAAAAAAACAATTACAGAAACAAAAATAGAACACCATAAAAATAACAAATGAATTACAGTAATATAATAAAAATACAAATAGAATAATACAATTAAAAAATAAATTACAAAAAAAAAATAATAAGCCTGTTGTGGGGAAATTATACTTACCCTCCCTTGGACAAGCCCTCCAGCAATGATCTGATCCTCAGTCTTTGTCCCTCGATAATCAAGCTCATCCATGTTGATTTCGTCCTCTTTTACCTTCCTTGAAGACCTTTTACTTCTTGTCTTTGGACCACAGAAAGGGCATCCATCTAAACAAATTGCTGTATAAATTTTTTTAACAAAACTAATGGATCTCTACCTCTGAGCAGGTTCCCCATCGACTAAAAGCCACATCTGTTGTACATTGTCTGACTGATCATATCTTGTTGCAGTATGATGCATCTAAATGGTCATCTTCTAAATATATGGAAATTTACCATTTTAGGAACAAATGGGTCTTTTGGTGGACTGTCTGTGCCCATGCCTTACATACTATTTCTATGGCTTCTATTTGGCTTGAATATATGTACGTTATATTTTAGCTAATCAGAATCCAGTAAATGATTATAGTAAATCTGATTGGTAACTATGTAAGGTCCTCCATCACCTTGGGAGTCTTGCTCTTTGTCATTTCTTTGGATTAGATGAGAAACCGAAATTGATGTCCTTGCCTTCCATAATGTCGCTTCTGCAATGAGCTTGGATGAAGGGAGCTGGCATAATTGTTGGAGAAGCAAGGGATCTCTCACCTAGAGTAGAAGAGGGACTTGTAGGTCTCCAACTTAAGCATGCCTTTTTCAATGGAATTAATGGAAGGAACAATTTTGGTTAATAATTTCTGCATTTGCAGAAGTTGGTAATTGGGCAATACGGAAGGAGGAGGTTGGTGGTTTGGGTGGTTGTGAAGGAGCTGGTATAATTCGGCCTTTCTGACCAAAGAAGAATATGGCATTCCCCTTTTGTTTCATTCTTGGACAAGACTAGGAACTTTCCAGAGTTGTAAAGCACAAATGACTTCTGGCTAAGGACAGTCGTCAAACTGAAGAGGAGACAGCATGGGACGTGATGCTTTCAGTGTCTGACAGGACTGGGTCTGCCGCTACCTTGGCTTAGTCAGTAGACTGCAGAGAACACGGAAATGGAAGAAAGAGATGTGTGGATGGGCATGGAAGCCTAAAACTGTCTAAAGCTGTGACTGGAGTAAATGACAATGTGAATGGTGCTTAACAGGCATTTTGACTGCACTGGTGAGAGAAATATGCCCAGAACCAACAAAAGGAGACAAGATCCAGTGCAAGGAGAGCTGATGCAGGAAGGTACAGCAGCACAGCAGATGCAATTCTCTCTCTCCACAGAGCTTCAAGCTTCCTGTGTCCTTTCGAATTCTTTGCAAGCTGCATCAATCCTCAATTGTAGATGCACACACAGGAACAGTAAGCAAGCCTTTCTCTGTAGCTTGCTATCGCTGCTAACAACAGCACCCCAACTGGGCCTCTTTGTGCAGACTCCACACTCTGCTCACACTGCTTAGGCCAAGCCTAAGTGAGGACTCCACCCTTTTCTCTGCTGGTGTTTTAAAGGCAATCCACAGCTGGGCTTCAATTAGCCTCTGATCACTGCCCTGAGATAACTCTTTCTGTCCTAAGAGAGATCTTCCAGGATCTTTGATCAAACCTACCTCTAAATAAATAGTACATCTGTGTTCAGATTTGAATGTCTAAGTAAAACAAGTAAAAAAAATAGTTTCATGCCCTGAATTCCGAGAAATACAGTTATTACGCTGCATCCTGAGAACCTTGGCAGGGACATGCAAATGTGCCCACAAATGCTTCACTCTTGCAGTCCATAACCATATTAAACATGGTTTCTCTTGAGTATATGCTTGCTGCATCAAACAGCTTTGGGCAAAGATATGGGTGGATTATACATATACATATATATATATATATATATATATATATATATATATATATGATCTGGAGAGGATCCAAAATCATTTGTGTGGGGTGGGGGCTATCTCTGAACTAATCTAACATGCCCTCACAGTTACCATGTCCACATCCATCCACGTATGTTTTTTGTTACTTTACAGTGCACCTTTATTTTTCACAGCTGCTAAATCCACAGATGCAATCACTAATTAACCACCTTCTACTTTCTTTCAATTACTAAAGCCCTTATTTCTCCCTTTCAGTTCATTCACCTTTTTTCATGAAATGGCCAATAATGTCACTATAAGGAAAAGAGAGAATAGCATGGGCTCATAAATGTATATAATGGGTACACATGGGTGTAAGAGAAAATAAAATCTTGGGGGGATACCGCATATAGTAAAAAAATCCAACACAGCTGCTTCTCTACACACAATGAAAAATCTGGGGGGATTTGTCCCCTTTGTCCCCCCAGTTCCTACACTCATAAATTGGGTAGCAATGGTGATGCTCCCAAGTTTAAATTTATACAGTTAAAAGTTATCAGCAATTAAGCATTAGCAACAAAGTAGCTTGGTTCAGCAAATAAAGTGAAACAATCTTTATACATTATAAAGTGAAATAAAGTATATACAGATGCATGTGAATAATAAAATCACACATAAGATTTTTGGGTCCAATATTTTAATGTATGAGCCTCTGTCTTACAGTCCATAGAGACCCCCATGGCATTTAAACTATTAACCCCATTCCACGTATCCTAGTGGCATCTAGAGTTAACCCCAATGCCATGGGAGTCCTAGAAGGACCCCGGTGGCATCTAAATATTAGCCCTTATGGTATCTGAATATTAACCCTGTAAAATGGAGATCCTTAAAGGACCCCTGCCCCATTTAATTATTTAACCCTATGCCATTGTAGTTTTTTAAAGACCCACATGGAATTCCCATTAACCCCTATAATAGCTAGTAGGTTTATAAAGACAACATGGTATCCCTATTAACCTCTATTGACCTCTAACTACCATGGACATCTATCTAGACACCCATAGTAAGCTAAAATTAACCCCACAACTACCATGGGGGTTTGGTAAAAAACAGTACTTTTACACTACACTAAATACAACCCCCCAATAAATTACTAAGAATAAAAAAGCCTAAAGCACCTAAATTATCAAAAATAAAAATGCATACAGTAACTAAAAAATAAACAAAAATCACGTAAAAATAATAAAAGAATACATTTAAAATAAAAAAAATCACAAATAAAATAATAAAATTAGAAGAAAATGAAAAGATTTGAACCTGTAAAAAAATAGAAATGAATGATACCTACCACAAATGATCATCCAATGATGATCAGAGATGCCCTGGTCCTCAATCTTCTGCCCTGGATGAGCATGGGTATCCTTGTCGATAGAAGAGGTTCTGGCCCTCTTCTTTCTTGATTGAAGACCATGCTTAAAACAATGCTTTGAAGGCCAATGCGTTTGCTCCATTCCCTGGAGAAGAAGCATCTCGCAGTCACTTGGGGGCAGAAGGAGGACTTTAATTACTCTACTACAGGCGCCCTCACTGTCCACCAATATCTCTATGTAGTATGCAAGGGTTTTTCAGCTTGATCCTCCACATTGTTCCTCATGCTGATGTTTCTTATTAGTTTAGTTATTTCTAGTTATTTTTCTATGCCTCCTCCATTCTTGCATTCAAGGTATTTTCATAGGAGGTTTGGATTTTGCAAATTTATGTCCCCTCGTAGGCAGAGTTTATGCGGACATAGTGTATCCTCTGGACCGTTTCATTCTTCTACACATCTTCTTCATGCTCAGCATAGTTTGCCTAGATTTAGCTGGTCTTCAGGCCATAGGCATAGAACCCTTCTGACATAATACTTCTTATGAAAATGCCTCGCTATTCGATCCATGAACCTTTTTAAACATGGCTTTCTTTAAGCTTTTGCCCGCTGCATTACACAGCTTTCATGCAAAAATCACGAGGTTGGATTATACACAAGCTGGGAATCCCATATATATATATATATATATATATATATATACTAGCGAATTGCACGTCAAAAAATGACGGCAATCAAATTATAAGTGAGCTAATGCTGTTTGGTGTATAATAATAAAATAACTATTAGATTAATAAAGTAATATACTTTACCTATTTTGAAGTAATATATGCAGGAAGCATTCTGTTGAAGAGCTGGCAATCTGTTTTGATGTTGCTGCAGCATTAGTGGTGTGGAGCTGCTGTGTAAGCGTGATGAATGTGTGTAATGTAATAGTGTGCGTGCGCGAGACAAAACCCGTTAGCGTAGCTGTGTACTTCCGCATTACATAGTTACATAGTATTTAAGGTTGAAAAAAGACTTTCAGTCCATCAAGTTCAACCTTTTAAGATCTCCTCTGATCTGCAATATGCGGATTAACTATCAATACTGCCCCTCAAATTATCCATGATAACCCTGAATTCCCTTTTTAATTAGAAATAAAACCAGTCCCCTTTTAAAGTTATCTATCAAATCCGCTGTCACCACCTCCTCTAGTAGAGAATTCTACAGATTAACTACCCTTACTGTGAAGAACCCTTTTCTTTCTTTAAGGTGGAATCTTTTTACTTCTAACCTCAAGGGATGTCCTCTTGTCAGCTGAAAACCTCTTCGCACAAAAAGCTCCCTTGACAAATCTTTACACTGACCCTGGATGTATTTATATAAGGTAAAAATATCTCCTCTCAGACGCCTTTTTTCTAGAGAAAATACGTTTAATTTGGTTAGTCTTTCTTCATAACTTAGCCCCTCCATTCCCCTTATTAGTTTTGTTGCCCTCCTCTGTACCCTTTCCAGCTCTAAAATGTCCTTTTTATGAAGTGGTGCCCAAAATTGTACTCCATATTCCAAATGAGGGCGCACTAGTGATTTGTATAGTGGCAGAATTATATTTGCTTATCTGGCTTCTATACCCTTCTTAATACATGCTAATATTTTATTTGCCTTTGCAGCTGCTGCTTGGCTTTGAGCACTGTTACCTAGGTGGTTGTCCACAAGCACTCCCAAATCCCTTTCAATATCTGATACACCTAGATTTGCTCCATTAAGATTATAAATTGCATGGCTATTTTTCCTTCCCAGATGCATAACTTTGCATATTCGTATTAAATCTCATCTGCCATTTAGATGCCCATTCCTCAATTTTATGTAAATCCCTTTGGAGGGAAAGCACATCACTATCTGATTTAATTACCTTGCACAACTTCGTGTCATCAGCGAAAATGGAGACACCACACTCCAATCCTACCTCTAAGTCATTAATAAATATGTTAAAAAGGAGAGGACCTAATACTGAACCCTGAGGAACCCCACTTACCACATTAGTCCCATCAGAGTATGTTCCATTTACAACAACCCTTTGCTTCCTGTCTTTTAGCCAGCTCTCAATCCATGAGCAGATATTTACTGCAATTCCTGTATCTCTTAGTTTGCACAATAGTCTCCCATGTGGTACTGTATCAAAAGCCTTTGCAAAATCCAAAAAGACTACATCCATTGAGTTGCCTTAATCCAGGTTCCTACTAACCTCCTCATATAAACTAATTTGATTTGTTTTGTTTGACATGACCTATCCCTCATAAATCCATGTTGACTCCTACTTATAATCCTGTTCAAATAGACATATTCTTGTATAGTATCCCTTATTAACCCTTCTAAAAGCTTCCTTACTACAGAAGTGAGGCTCACTGGTCTATAATTCCCCGGATTTGCTCTTGCTCCCTTTTTAAATATAGGTATCACATCAGCTTTTCTCCAGTCATCTGGTAGAGACCCTGTGTTGAGTGAATCTTGAAAAATTAAATATAATGGTTTGGCTATTACAGAACCCAGTTCCCTTACTACCCTTGGATGTATTCCATCAGGACCCGGGGCTTTATTAACATTTATTTTTTTCCAACCTCTTTTGGATTACTTCCTGTGTTAACCAATTATTTGGCAAAGGTAGTGTAGCCCCATTAAGTTGCCGTGTCCCAACCACTGGTACCTCCCTTGTGTATACAAAGAAAATAACCTATTTCGCTCATCTGCCTTTTCTTGGTCACTAATTATCAGACGGCCTGTGTCACATTGTAATGTTCCTATAGCTTCCTTCCACGCCTTCTTCCCATTAATATACTTAAAAAATATTTTAGGGTTAGTCTTACTCTCTTTTGCAATTAATTTTTCATTTTCTATTTTAGCCAGTCTAATCACCCTTTTGCAAGCCTTGTTGATTTCCTTGTATTCCTGTAAGGCAGTCTCTGTCCCCTCTTGTTTGTATAATTTAAATGCCTGTTTTTTACTCCGTATCTTGATCTTTAAATCATTGTTAAGCCACATTGGATGGGATTTACTCTTTTTACTTTTATTCCCACATGGTATATGTCGATGTGTATGTATATTTAGTAAGGATTTAAATGTTGTCCACTTGTGGTCAGTATTTTTACCTGCCAGTCTATACTTTGTATTGCTGCCCTTAGACCATTAAAATATGCCCTTTTAAAAGTAAGAGTTTTTGTTGGC
The DNA here is from genome assembly GCA_027410445.1 of Discoglossus pictus. NCBI lineage: Eukaryota > Metazoa > Chordata > Amphibia > Anura > Alytidae > Discoglossus > Discoglossus pictus. The sequence continues at coordinate 304,284,700 of CM050165.1, read as the reverse complement.
CCCTTACAATTTTGTTTTTTTAATTCAATCTCAAACGAGACTGTGTTATGATCACTGTTTCCCAAAGGTTGCCCTATTCCAACATTACATACTATATCAATATCATTTGTGATGGGTAAATCTAAGATATCTTCATTTCTAGTAGGCTCTTGTACAACCTGGGCCAGATAATGATCTCTGAGTGTACTCAAGAACCTGCTCCCCTTAGATGAACTGCTGGTCTCATTTATCCAGTTTATTTCAGGGTAATTAAAATCTCTCATTATTAGAACTTGACCATGCCTAGCTGCATTTTCAATCTGTAACAATAATTGTATTTCCTCACTTTCAGCTATATTTGGGGGTTTATAGCATACTCCTACTAATATTCTTTTGGAATTTGCTGCTCCGCTATTTAACTCTACCCACAAACATTCAGCTTTATCACCACCATAAATATCTTCTCTGACTATAGGCTTAAATTCAGGCTTAACATACAGACAAATCCCTCCTCCTTGTTTACCATTGCCTCTATCTTTCCTAAATAGGTTATAACCATCCAGATTAACAGTCCAGTCATGAGATTCATCCCACCACGTTTCAGTAATGACTATTAAATCCCATTTTTCATTAATTGACAATAATTCTAACTCTGCCATTTTTCCTGGCAAGCTTCTGGCATTAGCAAGCATACACCTTATGTTATGAGTCTGTAGTTCTGAAGTGCCTGCCACTGTACTTGAATTACTTAGTACTACCTCCCTATTGACTATACTACCCTCCCCACATCTCCTCCCCTATGAGTTGTTAATTCATCCCTTATACCCTCTACACTTTCTACCCCATTACTTATATCTAGTCCCTCCCCCCCACCTACTAGTTTAAAAACTCCTCCAGCCTTTCTACCATCCTATCCCCTAGTACAAAAGCTCTCTGTTCATTAAGGTGCAATCCATCCCTACTGTAGAGATTGTACCGAAGTGAGAAGTCAGCCCAGTGCTCTAAAAACCCAAACCCCTCCTTAGTGCACCACATCTTTAGCCACGCATTAACCTCCCTAAGCTCCTTCTGCCTCCCTGGGCTAGCACGTGGCACTGATAGTATCTGAGAAAATACTACCTTGGAGGTCCTTGCCTTCAGCTAATTACCTAGTTCTCTAAAATCATTCTTTAGGACACTCCATCTTACACTAACTTTGTCATTGGTACCAATATGTACCAAGACCGCCGGTTCATTTCCAGCCCCTCCCAATAATCTGTCTACCCGATCCACAACATGACGAACCCGAGCCCCCGGGAGACAGCAAACTGTTTGATTGCTGGGATCTGGGTGACAAATCACCCTGTCTACCTTCCTAATAATAGAGTCCCCTACAACCAAAACCTGTCTGTTGCTCTGCCTATGCTGCCCTCCCACTCCTTCAGTAGAACTGTTCTCCCAGCTGTTAGAGGGAACAGCTCTATCTGGCATTGCCATTCCTGAATGGACATCCCCAACAGTTTCACTCAATCTGGCAAATCTGTTGGTGTTTGCCAACCCAGAACTGGCTTGCCTCCTCCTGTTCCCCCTGCTTCCCCTTGTAACTGTAACCCAGCTACCTCCCTGGACATCCTCACTAGCCCCAGCTCCACCCTCCATGCTAGGCCCAGCTAAACTGTGCTCAGTGAGCACCAACCCCCCTTCCAGTGGAGCAATATCACTAAGTGCTGCAATTCTCCGCTCCAGATCTCCAATTTGAGCTTCCAAAGAGGCAACATGCTCACACCTGTCACAGAGGTATGGATCCTGGATCATCTGTTCCAGTATTGCATACATATGACAGGCTTTACACTGAGTGAGGTTGCCACTGGACTGACTCATAATTATTATTATTGTCTACAAAATTTCAGTGGGATAAATAAAGAATATAAAATAATATATTTGTATAAAGTTTTCCTCCTTTGCACTATAAATCTGCCTTCCCTTTTCTTTGAAGTCCCTACCCCTATTTAAACTCCTACACTTCACTAGAACTGCACCTGATACCGAAAATATTCGCAAGCTCACAAGTTCGCCCCTTCTCCCGTTTATACTACTTCTGCCTTCTCACCTGGGCACAATTAGTGCATTCTGCAATTTATCAGCCTTTATCTGTAAAGGAAAATCCGCTTGTAAACAGGCCCCAAAACAGCTCACAAACCTTTCATACTGGTTAAACAGTCAAGCCACACCCCTCTCACTTGGGCACAATTAGTGCACTCTACAAGTGGATTTTCCCTTACAGATAAAGACTGATAAATTGCAAACAGGCCCCAAAACAGCTCACAAACCTTTTATACTGGTTAAACAGTCAAGCCACACCCCTCTAACTTGGGCACAATTAGTGCACTCTGCAAATTGAGGTGTAACTTTACTTGCAGAGGTCCTGGGTGCACCACCTTGCTGTGGGTAAGCTTTTTATATGTTTGTTGTGTGTATTTATTGTGTTTCTAATGTGTTTGGGGTCGTGCAGGTTGCGTCCTTGTTTTCGAATCTCATATGTCTTTTTCGGCAATTCCGTAGGTGTTTGGTGGTGTTTTGCATCTTTAGACTGCTGTAGCCTCGTGTTCGTTTTCTTCTGCGGCCATTTTTTCTCTTTCTTATATACATTTTCAGTGTCTAAACTCTTTTATTTTGAGTTCAATTGAGGTGTAACTTCAGTTTTTGAGGTCCTGGATCTCCCCTCTTCCTGTAGGTAAGCTTTCTATGTATGTGTTGTGTGTATTTATTGTGTTTTTCTTTTTTTCATGTGCGCTGGTTGCGGTCGATTTTTGCGAGGTCGTAATTGGTCGTAACGAGTCTTGTATGTTTTTTGCGAGGTCCGCAGTTGCTGGCAAGGAGCGCCTTCGCGAGGGCCGCAGGCTCGCATGCTCACAACTATATATGTGATATAAATATATATATATATATATATATATATATATATACACTGTATATGCACATTATTGTAGAAGTGTCCTCTTGTAGTGATCACCAAAGTCACCAATGACTTGTTAACCACCAAATCAAAGGGTCACTTCTCAATTCTAATTCTCCTAGACCTCTCTGCTGCCTTTGATACAGTTGACCACCCTCTTCTAATCCAAACTCTCCCCTCTTTTGGCATTCAGGACACAGCCCTTTCATGGTTCACATCCTATCTAGAAGATCGTACATTTATTGTCTCCCTCTCTGGCACCTCTTCTTCACCCTTCCCTCTGTCTGTTGACGTTCCCCAAGCTTCTGTCCTAGGCCCCACTCCTCTTCTCCATCTACACATCCTCCCTTGGAACCCTCATAAAATCCTTTGGATTTTAGTATCATCTCGATGCAGATGACACTCAAATCTACCTCTCTGCACCCAATCAATCCTCCTCTCTTTTAGTTCAAGTTTCCAACTGCCTCTCTAGCATATCCTCCTGGATGTCTACCCGTCAACTCAAACTCAACATGTCTAAGACCGAACTCCTTATCTTTCCATCCTCTACTACAGCTTCCACTACTCAAATATCTCTCACTGTTGACAATGCCATCATCACTCCCACCTCCCAGGCTCATTGTCTCTGAGTTCTACTGTATCCCACCTTCTCTTTTATTCCTCACATTCAATCAAAACAAAATCTTGTCAGTATCACCTAAAAAACATCACCAAAATTTGACACTATCTTACAGAAGATACAGCTAAAATTCTAATACACTCTCTCATCATATCTTGACTTGACTACTGCAATTCACTCCTTGCTGGCCTACCCATCTCTCATCTGTCTCCCCTCCAATCCATAATGAACGCCACTGCTAGACTCATCTTCCATACCAAACGCTCTTGTGTCTGCAGCTCCTCTCTGTCAATCACTCCACTGGCTTCCCATAGCTTCCAGAATTAAATTTAAAATCATGACCCTAACATATAAAGCCCTCAACAACAATGCATCCCCTTATATCTCTGCTCTTGTTTCAAAATACTCTCCCAGCCGCTCCCTTCGTATAGCTAACGGCCTTCTTCTTCCCTCCTCTCTTATCACCTCCTCTCACTTCCGTCTTCAAGACTTTTCTCGTGCTGCCCCTACTATTTGGAATTCCTTGCCCCGCTCCTTTAGATTATCTTCTTGCCTCAAAACCTTTAAAAAAATACTAAAAACACACCTGTTTAAAAAATCTTATCACCTCTGCTAGACATGTACAACAAAGACATGGAGGTGTCTGAGTGCTGTACTGTAGATTGTGGGTGTAAGTGATGTTAAGCTGTGGTGTGTGCAGTTGTACATGCACCTCCTTGACATCTGCACACACCACAGCTTAAAATCACTTACACCCACAATCTACAGTACAACACTCAGACACCTCCACTTGACTAAACAAACTGCTTTCACATTGCCATCTTGCGTTTGTCACCCTCTTGTATCACACCTAATCCCTTAGATTGTAAATTTGCAAGTTTTCAATCTTGTGTCAGTGCCTTGGAAACAAGCTCTATGTACATTTGATTTTAATCTCAAAAACAGGGCCCTCCATTCTTTATAGGGTGTTCATTTTTTGTTAAGTTTTTGCCATGTACTCAACCCCTGTACAGCTCTACAGAATATGTTGGAGCGTTATAAATAAAGATAATAATAATAATGCAAGACATTGTATCAGCCATGCTTCTCTTTTTCACAGGAAGGAAATGGTTTTGGTGGTCACTGCAAGCCAAGCTCTGCTAGGTTCTGACCCAGGACAGAGTGGGCGCATTGTGACGCAGCAGTCATCATCACATTGCAGCCTCGGATTTTGAAGGAGTGGCTTTCTCAGAATGGCACCGCCGGACTAAAGCCAATGGGTGAGTTACCTCATGTCTTACCAGTACCTGTTGTTGGTGCCAGTGGGGGTCAATCTACTGGTTCTGCATCTATTCAGGCATTGAAGGCCACTATTGAGGGTACTCTGAGGGATTAGCAGGTCAGGGGAGGCACGGTGTGTGCTAGACGTGGGGATTCCAGCTACTTCTCATCCCAGGTAGTATTCCCATCTTCTTCTTCGTCTGTTCCTCCTCATGGTGCCATCATAAGAAATGTGATACATCCCATGATAGCACTTATCTATGTTTTACCGGATATTTAGGAGCACTTGCCTTTGGAGTTAAAATAGCATATAAGGAATAGGGAGTTTATTGAGCTCTTCTCCATTTTGCATGTCTCTAATTATTCCTCCATTAAAGGGGATCATAGTGTAGATGATTTTGCTAAGACTGAGGTTGACCGTAAAAATAAGTATATGCAGATTTGCAAAACCTTTGATAATTTGTTGCAAGCCTTTTACATTATGGCGTGTGTGTTAGGAAAGAAGCTCCCAGAGTTGTGCTCTGATTTATTTGCCCACCAGTATGAAATAGCCGAGGCACTTCAGACTTATGGAGGTTTGGCGTGGTAGCAGTATGAATAGGAATCTGGCAAAGCCTTTCTCTCACCTTGCTCCATGACATGGGGTTAAAAGTATGTTTTCACGTGGTTAAATGACCACCTAATTCAGTACAACTTGGAGCACAGCCCTGTAAATATATCCTAGAAACATGCTGAAACACTTTCTGAATTTCTGAAAAACATGCATTTTTCACAGGGAAATGATTATTTAAATCTGTTTCCATGAGTCACTGACAAGCCCACAGACAAACTCATAGCAACAGCTGCATGCAGTGAGCATAAGCAAAAAAACTGTCAACCTTCACAAATTCATCTGTGCAGATAAAGGAGTGTTGGAATCACCAAATCAGGGTAATTTAGTTAGAGTTCAGTTAGATTGCTGCAGCATTCCTAAGTGCAGAGCAAAACTTATAAATGTTTGTGTTCACAGAGCTTCACCTTATGGTGCGGGCATATATTATTCATCATTGAGGTGGCAGTGTGTTTGTAAACAGACCTAAGACTTTCAATTTTTTAGATGTTACTAGATTAATTTAGAAAAACAAATAGATAATTTTAACATACATTCTTGTGTGCTTTCATACCATGACGAGCATTTATAGTGAGGCAAATGGCCCTTTCAACATCATGACTCCCATGATAGCTCATACTTCCCTGGAAGGGCTTGGGGACTGTGTGATTCCTCAACCACGAAAAAGATCTGTCCTTCATATAAAGAGGGTTAGTGTAAGTGGGGACCTGGTTTTAGATCCAGACATGTATGTTAACACTGTTCATTTCCTCACCCGCTGGAAACTTATGTTTGAATTTTACATGTTTTAAATAGTTTTTTCAGGTTGACAATGTGTTAGTTATTTATTGTTATAATAAATGTGTGTTTCCCCAATATATGTATTCTTGTTCAGTGACACGGTCATGACTAAACTCCATGTGAGTGAAAATGATCAGTGCTGTATTGAAACTGAGAAAGAGTGGCTACTGGAGTCTGCTCTCACTGTATCTGTAGTCTAGGTCATGTCATTATTATTGAAGTTATAAGAAATAAATTATACTTCTGAATAAATAATAAGCTTACTTCTAATATATATCAAATTGTATTACATTGTATCATATTATTTTATATAGTTTCTTTTATCAAAATAACAATTAAATGATCTGAGACAGTATTCTAAAAATATAATACTGGCTCATATTTAAATTGTTATAAAATAAAAAATATACACTAAATTAGTGATAAAGTACAACTCTTATAATTTCTATGTTTCTATGAGCATATGGCCAATGGCCAATAAGAGGTGACCATAGGTGAGTCAGGTGGGAGGTGGCCTAGGTGAGTCAGGCACTGCCCATAGGCAACAGGAAATCATGGAAAGTGACATGGTGGATGTCGTGCTTCCCATCGTCAGAAGGGAGGCAGTGCATTTGGTACTAGTAATCTCCAGCAGCAGACTGAAAGTGAGGGTGGGAAAACCCTTCTAAACAAAAGGAGTTTGAGCTCTTTAATAGGGATCAAATGAAATGAGCAGAGTCCCCACAGCAGAATTCCAACTCCAGTTTGGGTGGCATTATGGCTGTCATTAATCTTTTCCCAAGAGAAATTTAGAAGGGAGACTATTAAAGTATCTTCCCAGCAGACTGAGATTGTGCCAGGGCATAACCTAGGTAAGGCACCGAAAAATGAAAAGCATGCCCTCTGTGTGGTTGCATAACTTTTAAGACAATGAACAACCAAGAAGCAACCCCTAAACCGTCCCCTGGAGTGGGGGGCAGGGCATGTAGCCCCACTACCCAGCAACTGAACCCTTCCTGGACTACCAATGCAGCACCAATTGACTGTGACACAACAAGGGCCAAATTCCTGTACCTGCATTGTGATCGGGAAGGCAGGACACAGGCCCTCTTCCCAGCCATTAAGCTTCTTCGGTGCTAAGGATGCACTTGTTGATGGGTGGGGGCGTGACAGGAAATTAGGTTGTGATGATCAGAGCGGCAGCGACGCTACTCTCGTCATAAAGGAGGACCAGACCGGCCAGTGCTGATGGGGAAGTGGTTGCCATACAGAGCGTAGCATAGTGAGTGGCGTTCACGGGCCCTGGAGTAGGGGGAGGAGACGTCAGGAGAAGCGTGGAGGCTCATAAAGCTCCGGAGCGCCGAAAAACTGCGCCAGCCTAACACACTCCAACACACGAGTCAGAGGGTTCTGAAGATAGGTTCCAGGAACACGCTGACGACCTGAGCTCTCCCTGGTGCCCTCCACAAGCCCCCAGACAGCCTAAGACCTCGTGAGAAGTCCAAGGGTTCCTACTGTCGTATATAACAGGCAGCTTGAGACAACCTGAGAGGACAGGTGAAGCTGGAGGTTTTAGCAGATGCAGATGCCTTTGCGGATAATGCCTGACCTATGAGGTGCTCCCCTTACACTGGATCAGAGATAACATGAACATGGAGGGAGGTGATGTTCCTGTACATATGGCCCTAGAGGAATTCGGAATATAGTTGGGAATGGAGTCTGGATGCTGGAGGGTAAGGTGAAGAAATTGGGAAACAGGAAACGATCTGGTCATTCAAGAGGTATGTGAAACTTATATAAAGAAACTTCCAGACTCCCTGAGACATTTTGGGGCCTGCAACAGTGAGGTAATAATAACTCTCACTTTTTCCTTTTATTGGTTAAATGGTCAATTTCACATCTAGCGCGAAAAATACATAATGATATGGGCCAAAGGCCATATAGACTAGATAAAAAGAAAAAAAAGGGAGAAGTTTCTCCAAATCTTAAGTTCTTAAACCCCCAGCAATATCTTAAAATCTGAACATTATTAATAAGACAACAAGTTTCCCAAACTATAGAGAAGCAATAAAGGGCGAAATTTTACAAACAACAATAGTTCTATCAGCTCCACAGTGGCAAGTAAATAAAGGCCCCTCTCGCTATTAGATCGGTAAGCTAAGAGCTATGCACATGGAAAGCAGATTTAAAGGGGAATATTAGCCACTAGTCATTTTTATAGGAGAGTATAACTGCTGGCGGGAAAGGCAGGCCGCTGCAGCCGAGGTCTGGAAATTGCGCCTTGATACCAGAGGGCCCGCCAGGCAAAATGAAGTTCCCCCAGTGAATTTTCAGTTAATGTGTTTTATTCAAATTTCTGGTGGAATTTATCCTGATTTACGCAGGCCTACACTTAAAGGCAACTCGCAAAGATGCCGTCTAAAATGAAAGCAAAGGACAAAAAAGCTGATATCTTAAAAACACCGAAGGAGCAAGGCCGCTAATACCTCTAAAACTGAGGAAGAAACTCACCCTAATGTTGAGGCTAATCGCTCGCCAGAAAAAGCATCTCAAACTGTGAGTGCGGGGAGCTCCTTTTCTGATGAAGAAGATATCCTGACATGCTCAAAAATGAGAGAACTATTCCAAAACTTTCAATCTAGCCTTGTGGCAGACTTGACCAAAAAAATCACCGAAAATACACAACTCATTAAAGAAGCGAAGGAAAGAGATGACGCGGTTGAAAAAGTCTATGACAAACTAATTTCCGATAATAACAGTTTATTAAAATACACCTCGATTCTGGAAAATAAATTAGAAGACCTGCAGTTAAAAACTATCTCACTTGAAGACCGCAGTATGATAAATAATCTGCATTTAAGAGGCATATCGGAGACGACACCAGAGAACAATTTGAAGACCTATGTAGAGGACTTATTTAGATATAAAAATCTACGCCAAAATATTGGCAAATAGACTGAAAACCATAATTAACCAGTTGATCCATAGAGACCAAACAAGCTTTATTCCTGGTCGCCAGGCATCTGATAACTCTAGACGAATGATTGATATTTTAAACTACGTTGTAGAACAGGATATACCCTTATTGGCCCTGTCTTTGGATGCGGAAAAGGCATTCGACAGGGTCAATTGGGAATTTCTCCAGGCTGTCCTGATGAAATTCGGATTTAACGACTTTGCCTCAAGATCCGTTAAAGCCCTGTATGCCAATCCTACGGCATATATAGCAAATCCAGACTTCAAGTCAAAAAAGTTTAAAATTAGAAATGGCACTCGGCAGGGATGTCCCCTATCCCCTTTACTGTTTATCCTTTTTATAGAACACCTAGCTATTTATATTCGAGAGTGTAAAGCTATAGAGGGTGTAATTATTAATAAGGATGAATTTAAATTTATGGGTTTTGCAGATGATATTGTCCGAATATATAGTCCATTTGGGCATAAAACTGTCATTTGGAGTCAAGGATATTCTTAAAGTTAACTTGGAAGGTGTCATGAAACAAATCAGACCTATTCTATTTGATTGGAGATCTCTTAACTTGCCCTGGTCGGCGAGAATCGCAGCAACCAACATGAGTATTATCCCGAAAATTACCTATTGCTTAAGATCCATACCTGACAGAATATCAAACAATTATTTGAAAATCATCCAGGACATTTTGGATAAATACATATATCGTGGGAAAAAAAGTAGAATCATGAAAAGCGTGGTCAGTAAGAAATATGAAAAAGGAGGCTTAAATACCCCTAGTATAAAAGACATATATCATAAAATTATCGTTGCCCAACTTATAAATTGGAACACCCTCCAGGAGAAACCTAGATGGTTGGTCTTTGAAGAGGCTATTCTTAGTGACTCCTCTATAAAGAACCTATTATGGTTAACGTATTATAATAAAAATTCACTGGGTAAACTACCAAATAATTTGCAATTTCTAGTAAAATTTTGGTATAAGAATAAAGAGAGAATGCAAATAACACATTATCCATCTTTAGCCACCCCTATTGAATTGGTCTATTCCAGTGACCCCTCCGTAAACCTTTATCTTTCGAGGCATTTCCTTGGTATCAGAGTAATAAAATAATTATTATCTTTTGACATATTCTGAATTAATGAAAAAATACAACCTGGAAAAACTCTCATGGCTAAATTATGAAAGCTTAAAACACGCTTTAATATCCTGAATATTTAATCCACCTACTAAAATAGAAGAACTAATTATAAAGAGAAGGAATCGTCATATTATTTCAAACTGCAATAAGATTCTAAGCGAGATCACTTTGTTTATTAAAAGTAAGGGAATCATAGGCTGGGAATTAGATCTTAATGTGGCCCTTGATGAAGACAATTGGAGGGATATTATAAAGCTGATTAAGAAATCCTCTATAAATCCAGCTTATCTGGAACTCTTTTTTAAAATCTTACACAGATGGCATCTAACCCCGGTTAGAATGTCAAAATTCAATACAAAAGGGGACGCCCTATGCTGGAAACAGTGTGGTTCCTTAGGCGATGATTCCCATGTCTGGTGGAAGTGTAAAAAGATCTCAGATATGTGGTTAGAAATTTGTCAACTTCTAGCTAGAGTTCTAGATAAACATATCCCTTGTACCCCTCAAGTGGCTATTCTCCACAGGGGTCTGGAGTTTCTCCCCCTAGTGGAAAGGCATTTGGTTTTGCATGTCCTCTTGGGGGCCAAATGTTTGTTGGTAGTAAAATACTGGAAAACTCCTGATATCCCTACAATTAGAGAGTTAATCAATACTATTTGCTATAACAGGGACCTAACTTCCAATGATTACAGTTTGGCTAATGCAAAAAATAGAAATATGATAAATTGGTCTAAATGGGATAACTACATCAAACATAGTACAACTTAGCCAGAGGGCAGGGGGAAATATTACTTACCTTACTATTTCTCTGGTGTAACTTTATCTGGCCCTAATCCTCCTCATTGGCCTACCTGTGTAAACATGTTACCTGCCTCAAATCTGAGTGAATGTTAGTATGGTTGTACATTGTACCTTTTCATTGGTTAATATAATCTAGAAAATTTCACTACTTTTGGAGAATATTGTTGGTACAATGGTTTGTTCGTCATTTTTATGTTTACTTCTGTGTACTGTTTGTTTATTCATTTTTCTATGATGATGTAAGCTATATGTTAAATAAAAATAAATAAAAAAATAAATAAAAAAATAAAAAAATAAAAAAGGATGCACTTGTTTAAAAACATACCACTGGAACCACCCAGATATATGGAAAACATTTCCTACTGGACGAAGTCTGGAACTCATTTGCTCAAATATACATGATAGCAGACCTATTGTGGGTATACTCCAAGTATATCCTTTTTAATAGGGAGAAATATCAAAAACCACCATGTGCCAGTCAGGGTTGTGTGAAGTATGCACTTTGCACTGGGCCCTTATGCTAAGGGAGTCACTGTAGCGGTGGTGCCATGTTCAGATCTGGGTATATTCACTGTACAATAGAGGTGGTTATTTCACTGGAATGATGTATGTATTATATTTGTGCGCTACATCTTGCTATAATGATTGTATTAATGTTAAACATGCCTGTTATTTGTATGTATTATATGTATTATTTTCTAAATATTTTTGTGGTAATTCACAGTTTTTCAAGGTAATTAAATGTCAAATTGTTTGCAAAAGCAGGTCTAAGAAGTCGTTTTTGGAGCTGACCCCATGCTTTAAATTGGACAGTTTATCACCGAATGCCTCCTGTGGAGAAATGCAAACTACCAGCTTACTAACAGTCACATATTATGCAACAGTGCAGAGTAATTAGGCTAATTTGCCCTCCTGATCTTAATATTTTTTAACCCTCCTAGCAATAATCCCGAGTGTGGCTTGGGGTTAATGTTTAGTGGTAAAACCCGAGGGGTAGATCTGGGGGGGGGGGGGGGGTGCTGCCAAATTTTCCTGGCCCCCTCAGCACACCATTCCTCCTTATCCTCCTTCCCCCTTCCCCTCCGCCCTCCTTCCCCCTTATCCTCCTCCTCTTCACTTGCGCCTCTCCAATCACCTCCCTATGCCCTTTCCCCTCTCTCTCTCCTTACTCCTTACTATGATCCGATGAGCTGCTGATGCTGACCCTTCCCCTGCAGCACGTCCTCTGGCTGTGACCGGGACCGTCAAATTTGATGACGTGACGCGCATGTGGCGTCACGTCATTAGCATGTCTGATTTCAGGGAATGTGATCATATGATCTGACAATATTCAAGCAAGCCCGTAATTTACTTCTTAGACACAGCCAATAGTAAATGAGAACGCCATCATGATGTCAGTAAAACATGGAAGTTACACGTAATCTGAAATCGGAGGCTAAGAATTAATTTGTGTTGATCAGGCTTGCAAACACTCTATAAAGTGCAATAAATCATCTGTTCTAGTCCATGTGCGATTCATGTTATATATTAACCCCTTGAGTCCGAGATCAATATTACTCAGAAATAAAATTTACATTTTTTTTATTGCATATTTTTGAGTTTGAGACTGTTGTACAATTAATTCTAGTGTGTTCTGATGCCTTTCCATACTTTTAAAGTACAGTATTGTGTGTTTAATTGCTGTTACAACTCTAATAAGTGTTTGAAAAAGCTCTTGCGAGTCCTATTTAGTACTCGTAATATTTTTGACAGAAATGTGATACTATTTGCGAGTGAGACTTTATTTGCAAGCTAGAGCCACAGGTCTAATAAAATATTGATATTGTGTAACTTTAATTATTAAGAGTTTCTAATATTCGAGCTGTGCAAAAAAATAATGGAGTTCTAAGGCCTGATTTGCGGCTCTGGCTGGCCCATAGTGGTTGTGAGCGAGTAACTCATAATCTGTTTGCTGGTAAGTAATAGAATCTGTGGCAATATTAAGAGTTATTTTAAGTGTGTGTAACTTTGATAATTGGGCAATAGAATATGGCCCATATTCCAAGGCTATGTACAGGGTTAAGTACAAATCCAAAACTGTTTTAACACATTGCAAAATAATGGAGGGCTCTGTTTTTTAACTTAAAATCAAACGAACACAGTGCATTTCCCAAAGCACCAAATCAAACTTGCAAACTTACATTCTAAAGGGTATGGATGATGGATACATTTTGCATATTAAGGCTGGAGGTGATACATTTCTTCAAACATTAGAGTTTTTAGTGAGTTTTTAAAGGATATGTGGCAGGAGGATGAGTCTAGCAGACGCATTCAATATGGATTGGAGTAGGGATAGAAAGGGGACAGGGAGTCCAGCAAGGAGAGAGTTGCAGATTTTTAAATTGTAAGTTTGCAAGTTTTCAATCTTGCAAGGTGCTTTGAGGAAAGCACTTTGGACACCGGGTTCTAAGCTCAAAAACAGGGCCCTCCATCCTTTATAACGTGCGCTACAGGATTTGTTGGTGCGTTACAAATAAATAATAATAATAATAATAGTTGAGGTGAGATATGATGAGAAAGGGAATTAGAGTTTTAACTGTATTTTGTGATTTATTGTATGTGAGGAATGAAAGAGAGGGCAGGGTCCAGTAGAACTCCAAGACAACGGGAGAGTGATGATGAAATGTTACCAAGTGAATAAACATTGGTGATGGGTCTTCAGCACTTAGGGGCAACCAAACCTCATGTGAAAATGTACACTGGTATTCCTTTTGCATAAGGCTGATTCACTTGCTAGGTATGTTATAAAATTGAACGGATTGTATACTTTGAATTCTCTGTACCAGGAATTGTTCTGCTTTCTCTGTTGGACACTGTTCACAATAGTGTCATATTCATGTGGAAACAAAAAAAATGAGAGAGAAGAGCACACCAAAACCTGGTGCAGATCACTTGGATCACTAACATAATACGTAAAAGAGAAATAATGCAATTTGACCCTCACCTTGATAGACCTCAAACTAAGTGAGGTACCTTGATCACTCTCATCAGATTCCCCAATCAGCTTGGGTTTCTGGTTAGTTGGGAAGGTCTAGTACATCTTATAATAGCATGTTTTCACACAACGTCCATACACAAATCTTTCAGGGAGGGTATTCATGTTATTGATGTTCAAGATTTAGCCAAAGGTTAAAAGGCCAAACTAGACTGGTGTATTATATTATACCTGCTGCTCTCAATAGATTAATAAAAGTACAAATAATGTATAATGTATAATTTAAAAAATATATTTATTGAGGTAAATAAAACCAAATAAAAGATACTATAATATGGTTGATAACATAAACACGTTTCAACTCTAGTCAAGCGGCTTCTTCAGTATTAGAAAACACCCTTCTCTCTTTCAGTTCTATGATGAGGGCCTTTTCTTGGTGTTGCATTGAATTATATTGTATATGGTATTGTCAACAATGAGAGTTATATGAGGAGTGGAAGTTGTGGAAGGGACTTGGAAAATAAGGAGCTCAGTCGTTGATATGTTGAGCTTGAGCTGGTGGGCAGACATCCAGGAGAATATGCTACAGAGGCAGTTGGCAACTTGTCATATACTGTTAATAATTCTAGACAGGATTCTTACATTAGTAATCATACACTTTGGGTTGCTATGCCTCTGCATCTTTTGTAGATTACACTGTTGACTATACTAACCACCTTCTCCTCTCCCATAAATAGCTTATTGATGCATTACCTCTCTACACTTTCTACTCCATTACTTCTAACTAGTCCCCCCCCCCCACCTACATTAAAAACTCCCCCAGCTATTCTACCATCCTCAAATTCAGCAAACAAGCATTCATTAAGGTGCAAACCCTCACTGTTGGGTACAGAGAGATGTACCCAACCAGTACTTGAACAACTCCAAACCCTCATTCCTTCACCACTTTTTAAGCCACATATTAACTTCCCTAAGCTCTTTTTGTCTCCCTGGGTTAACATGTGGCACTGGTAGTTTCTAAAAAAATAATACCCTTGAGGTCCTTGCCCTATAATGTTTTAGGAAACTTCATCTTCCCCTAACTTTGTCATTGATACCAATATGTACCAAGACGTTGGGTCATTTACAGTTGTCCCCAATCTCACCAATAATTTAAAATAAGTTCTACAACATGCTGGACCCAAGCACCTATTAGACATTAAACTGTTTGATTTCCAAGAACTTTGTAACAATCACCATGTCTACCTTGCTAACAATAGAGTGCCCTACAACCAAAACCTGCCTATTACTGTACTTAATCTGCTCTCCCTCTCCTCTACCCTCCATGCTAGGTCCAGTTAAACTGTTCTCAGTGAGCACCAACTCCCTTTCCAGGGTAGCAATATCAAGTGCTGAAATTCACGATAAGTTCTCCAATTTGAGCTTCAACAGAGGCAACATGCTCACACATGCAGTATGATTCCTGGAATAGCTCCTCCAAAAGTACAAACATAAGACAGGATGTTCACTGTGTGAGGTTTCGTCCAATTTATTCTTTTAAGCCTAGAGGAAAACTTAGTAGTTATCTATCACCAGCAGTTCTATAATTCTCATTGGTCCATTATTTTCAGGACACAGACACTTTTTAGCTATATGTAGCAGGTCAAACATTTGTGAGCGAGGGATCTTATTGTCCACAAATCTCCATGAGTGGAATCTCTGTGCTCTGACACTTCTGGTAACTCCAGTTCTGGCCAGAATCTCTGCTTTTATATTAGAATAATTCATTGCTTGTTCTATTTTCAAGACAAACCAAGCTTTTTGAGCTTCACCACATAAGTGAGGTGCAATTATACTAGTCTAGTGACTTTGGGACCACCTTCACTGGTGGCAATCTTTTTAAAAGTCTGGAGCTATGTTTCCACACCATCTTTACTATTCATTTTCTGTACAAACATATTAGGTTTAATGTTTCTACTGGTCTTTGGATTCATACTAGTTTATTCAGGTATCATGTGCTTCAGTTGGGCCAAAGGAAATTGGTTTGTTTCCTGCTGAACTTTTTTGTCTTCAGCTTGTCTCAACAATTGCAGTGTATTCTCTTGCTGCCACACAGTGGTTTGTATCATACAGGCTCTGCGACTTGGACCTGTTGTGCTGCCAAGGCCTGTGCCACATGGGCCCTGTTCTCTTTGACTTATATCAACAATTGTGCACATGCTGTGGTTTGTACCAGAACTGTCACAAGTTCCTCCATCTTAAACCCACTTCTATGTGAACACCCACCTAATCTACATGGTGCAACCTAAAAAAGAAAGTTAAGTATGCCTTAATATGCTATATAGGCTTCCTATAATCCTCTATGGATTCCTTCTGTCTGGAAGGTACAGAAGACTATATCCCAAAGCTGGTTAGATCCCTGAATCTAGAAGAAGAAGAATGCTATTATCATAATCCATGCTTATTATCATCCACAGTGTGCCCTACAGACACCTTACAGATGCCTATATGTAAAATAGCACATAATCTGATTAATATGCAAACACGTTATTTAATATTAAAAACAGGAAACTTCCAAATACCGTATTTCTTTGTCAATGTAAATTATACATATATAACAAATTGCTTTAGATTGTAAGTCTAAAAAATGCTTTGGCGAAAGCACTATGGACACTAGATTCTAAGCTCAAAGAAAGGGCCCTCTATCCTTTGCAACATGTTAATACTGTTATTGTTTTTTGCCTTGATCTTAACCAATGTAAAGTGCTACGGAATATGTTGGCGTGTTACAAAGAAACAATAATAATAATATTGCAGATCAGAGGAACTATGTAACTATGTATGAATTTATTAAGTTCTAGCTATGTACTCTTAAGAACCTCAAATTTCCAGAATGATGTTTTTATGATATGTAACTGGATAATTACAGTCTCTTGTGACTGTATTGGGGACAATATATTATTATGATCCTTTATTTGTAATGTGCCAATATATTCCACACCGCTATTCATGGGTTAAGTACAAGGCAAAAACAGACTGAACACATTGCAAAGAAATAGAGGGCCGGGAGTTTAGAAAGTACAAAGTGCTTTGCTAAAGCACCTTACAAGATTAAAAACTTGCAGACTTACAATCGAAAGGTTTTGGGTGTGGTACAGGAGGGTGATAGATGTGTTGTGCATATTAAGAATGAAGGTGATAAACGGATTCATTTAGTGCGGCAGGAAAATAGGCTAGTGGAGCGAAAAGTGAGAGGAGGTGATGAAAGACGGAAGTGAGAGGAGGTGATGAAAGAGGAGGAAAGAAGAAGGTTGTTAGCAGAATGGGAGAGTATTTTGAGACAAGAGCCGAGTTATAAGGGGATGCACTGTTGTTGAGGGCATTGTAAGTTGAGTCATGATTTTAAATATTATTCTGGCAGCTATGGGAAGCCAAAAGAATGACCGACAGAGGGGTGCTGCAGACAATGAGCGTTATGTATGGGAAATGAGTCTAGCTGAGGCGTTCATTAAGGATTAGAGTAGAGACAAAGGGATGATAGAGGGGCCAGCAAGGAGCGACTTGCAGTAGGCAAGGTGAGATATGATGAGAGAATGGATTATGATTTTAGTTGTGTCTTGTGTAAGACGGTGACTGATTTTGGAGATATTTTTAGGTTAAAAAGATAAGATTATGTTAGTGAATTTATATCAGGAATGAAAGAGAAGCAGGATCCAGTAGAACCCCAAGACAACCGGCCTGGGACGTGGGAGTGATAATAGGATTGTTACAGTGAGAGATATTGTAGGAGTGTACGCTATGGTATAGAATGGGAATATTAGGAGCTCCGTCTTTGGCATGGTGATTTTGAGATGGTGGTCAGAAATCCAGGAAGATATGCTTTTGCTAAAAGAGAGGGAGGTAGATCTGGTACGAATAAAGGTTGGTTAGGAAGTATATATGGAGAAGAGGAGCGGGCCTAGGACTGAACCTTGGGGTATGTCAACAGGCAGAGGGTGAGGTGAAAAAGAGGTGCCAGAGAAGGAGATACTAAATGTTCAATTGTGTAGGTATGATGTGAACCATGAGAGATCAGTGTCAGAGATGCCAAGATAGTAGAGGATTTAGATTAGAATAGGGTGGTAACTGTGTCAATGGCAGCAGGGAGATCACATAGAATTAGAATAGAGAAGTGACCCTTTGACTTAGCAGTTAGCAAGTCATTAATGACTTTTGTGAGAGCTGTCTCTTTTGAGTGTTGTGGCTGGAATCCGTATTGGAAGGTGTCAAGAAGGGAGTTGTAGGAAATAAGTTGGGTAAGATGATTGTAGTCGAGCCTCTCAAGCAGTTTTTAAGCCAGGGGAAGTAATGAGATAGGGCAATCTTTAGAAGCAAAAACAGAGTCAGATGAGGGTTACTTTAAAATGGGTGTAATTATGGCTTGTTGATCAGGGAAACTTGCCAGTGTTTAAGTAAAGGTTGAATAGATTTGGGATTGGGAAAGGGTTAAATTTGGTTTGTTGAGAGGAGAATTTGTTTCAAATGTTTTCAATCTTATGTTTAAAGTGACTGACATACTCTTCAGTTATAAGAGTGGAAGGGTCATGTAGTGGGAGTGGGCAGAGGAGAGCGTTGAATATGGCAAACAAATGTTTGGGGTTGGAGGACAGATTTGATACTAATGATGAGAAATAGTGCTGTTCCTCATGGTTGAGGGCAGAGAAGTAGAAGAGCAAAATAAACTTGTAATAGAGAAAATCTGCTGAAGTGCAAGATTTCCTCCATAATCGTTCTGGTTGTATTGTATGTGTGTTGTGTGCCATGGTTGTGTATGTATGTGAGTGAGGGTGACTGCATGTGATTATTTGGGCAAGAATGTCAAGGATAGAAGTAAGAGTTGTGTTGTAGTGTGAGGTGGCAGTGTCAGGGCAGGTGAAGTTGGTGAGGAGGCTGAGAAGGGGTTGGAGCACAATGAAAAGATTTTGTGGGTCAAGCACTTGCAGGTTTCTGTGAGTAATCTGGGTGGTCTGGGTTTAAAAAAGGCAATGGGAGGAAGGAGTGGTGAGGTTGCAGGTTAGGAGGTGATGGTCAGATAGAGAGAGTGGGGTGATGACAAGGTTGGAGGTGGTGCAGAGATTGATAAAAATAAGGTTGAGGGAGTGTCCATTACGGTGAGTATATAACTTTTATAGTCCATCATAGATAGTTATATTTAAAAGTGCCTTACTGCAGGTGATGTTTTATTATGAATATTGGAATATAAGTGACCACTAAGAGATTTTATAGTCATTGTCGATGGCTGATATCTTGGATAAGCTATTTTGTGGTTAGCCCTTTTACCTACACAACCACCTTATGAGGTCACCTGAAGGGTCTCCACCACAAGGTATTACATTGAGACTTCCCATAACATCAAGGTGACATGCCAGAGTAATAGCTACTCCTGTTTAGCAGGTGTACAGTGAATGCTATGATTAAATGTTTTAAAATAGCCCCAATCTCTCATACTGATTGGCCAACTGACCACATTATTAGAAATATACAGGGGAGACAGATTGTGAATTGGATATAGGGAAAGAGATGAAACTGAGATAAAGGTATTTTCCGGGTTATGGACGCCCCGACTTACCATGTTCCTTGTTACATATGCACTAGTTTCTTCCACGCATGCTCACTGGACACAACTAGAGAGCCCATCCCTCCTGTCCTCAGTGCTGGCACTGTAAGCAGTTACAAAGGCAATGCATCACTGAGGGCTTGCCAGATATATCATGCAGCCTTAGAGATGAGTCTTTTAATCTGGCGCTATTTCACACAAACTATTGCAGCCTGACTCCAACCACAGATAGGTAAGAACGGAATTGGTAAAAGGCTGGCGAGTTTGCTTAATGTAGATTTACCACCCATAAGCACAGTGAAGAATGTATGTAAACTGGGCGGGGCTCTGTGAATAATTTTTAGTGTACTCAAGGTTGTTCTCTTGTTCATTGATTTGAATGATATTTGCATGTTTCCTCTCTGTTGTTCTTTTATGAACACCCTTCCTTTCTTTGTAAAGAATTAGCCCTGGTCTCTTTGACATGCTTGTCAGGTCACGCTCCCTAGCCCACAAGTTGCCTTTTTAGACATTTTCATATAATCTGATGTTAGTTTGTTATTGGGCCTTTCATGGAACCTTCTGTATGTAATTTCTGTTGATCACATTTACTGCAAGTCTCTTATATTAGCAGTTATGTCAGACGAATCATGATTTTAAAAGATAAATCATAAATTGATTTTTTGGAGCTAGCTGACAAGTATTTCCCAATATTAGACTGCATTAAAATGGTATAATTTACTGTATTAAACATTGACATATCCTATAAACTAAGTGTAAACACAATTTCTTAATATCTTAAAATCAAAGGTTTTCAATATCTATTGCTTAAGATCTGCACACGTCCGCTAAAGTGATTCTCTCCATGCAAAAAGTGAGTAGACCATTGAATCATTTTGCACCAGGCCCTTCCCTGGTACTGTCTATACAAAGGGTAAAGAGAAAGAGCTTTTACAACTATCGTCCATCAACAAGAAATGTAATTCTGTAGTTAATACTTGTGTTAAAAGTACCTAGTTATTTTAATCATGCAGTGATCATAAGCATCTAGTTTAATCATTTATAATA
This sequence comes from Discoglossus pictus, assembly GCA_027410445.1. Classification (NCBI taxonomy): domain Eukaryota; kingdom Metazoa; phylum Chordata; class Amphibia; order Anura; family Alytidae; genus Discoglossus; species Discoglossus pictus. Next base: position 304,264,028 of record CM050165.1, on the reverse strand, counting down.
GTAATAGTTAGTATAAAAATGAATTAATAAAGATTAGAGCATCAGCCTCCAGTTCAGTGTCTTATCTCTTTCTCTCTTTATCTCTCTTTATCCTTCCCTGTTCCCTTTACCTAGATGCCCCCCATGTTCTGCAACTCATTCCAAATAGTTTAAAAGCATTTCAAATGTTCTATAATAATATATACTCAAACTTAACAAACCTATCTTAAAATACAGTGATCTGAACTGTGTGGCGGAGAAAGCTTAACAATTTAAATGTAAGTAACTTGCTGATTAATTTTCATGCAGAAGATTGCTAGCTTAGAAGTCTTCCTCATATTAATACAATGGGGGAGAAGGTTAGAGTGGGACACAACATTAATATTTTACCTTATCACATATAATAGTTGTCAATGTGCGAGTTGTCGTCAGGCTTTGCGAGTCTTGTGTAGCGCGGTGAGCCGTTTGCAGCCCATAGGGCCGCAACTACGAGCCTTGCGACGTGAGGCGAGCCGTAGAGGGACGCAGGACTTAGGCGGCAAAGAGTGCCGAAGGCGCTCATTGCACCGCGAGCCTCAAAAAGCAAGGCGAGCAGATGAGGCACGCGGAACTTAGGCTGCAATGAGTGCCAAAGGTGGTTTTGAGGTTGCAAGTTAATTTGAGGCATATTTTGCATTTTTTTGAAAATTGCTGAAGCGAGAAAAACAATGGCTGCGGAAGAAACATAAACACGACGAAAAACACTGAACCCAAAGCAGTAACACTTAACCCAAGGCAGTAGGCCCCTAAACTACACAGACATATAAAGTGCACAGAGGGAGAAGCTCGCAATGAGCGCCGAAGGGGATCATTGCAAAGCAGGAAAGGCGCGGCTTGGCAAAAACGGCAATGAGCGGCAAAGCTGCTCATTGCAGGGCTCGTGATAAGTGCCAAAGGCGCTCATCACTGGGCCTGTAAAGTAGACGGGAGAAGAGGCTCGCAATGAGCGCCAAGGGGCCATAACCTTGCATTTTGTGGCAAACGGCATTGCCAGGCTTCAAATTTTTTTGCCGTCAAATCGCTAGTTATTACTATAAAAGTCAGAAGTATGTCCACAAGATAATAGAACATGATTTAAGAGATAGGATGCAAAACATAAAGAGCAATGTGTAGCACTGGATTTCATGTACACTCCTCAGTAACGCATCACAGCTCTGATTTGATATGGGTGTGGCTGTAGAGTGGCAGCCTGGACACTGTCCATTTGGAGCTCTGTCACCCCCTTTGGCAGCTCGAATCTGAACTTCCTCATGAGGCTTGAGTAGAAGATGAATAATTCTGTCCTGGCCAGCTGCTCCCCTAAACATACTCGCTGCCCTGCATGGGAGACAGAAAGAGAGAGACTACGAATGGAGGTACAACAATGACATTGTGTAAAATGATTTACATTCTTAAATGATCTTGCCAGTTCTTAGCCCGCACTAGGAAGGGCAACATGATTAAATTACGTTTTTACAGATATTTTACCTCAATAGAGTTTATTCACTGTATACTGTACTTCTTAATTATAGGAGAATGTTTAATAAAGTGTTACATTTCCATTTAAATGAAATTTGACACATTAGAGAAATTCTACCCTTCAATTCAAGCTTTCTTGCTATGTTTTCTTAGAGGCTTTTCTTTGTTACTCCTGTTAGCCCTCAGTGGGGCAAAAGAAAACAAAAACAAGAACACCTTTTTGCGGTCTTTAAATCTACAAATTCATATTTACAACCTTAATTTTGGTATTTAATTGTGTCACAAGTGACCATAAAATTCATCTTTATTATAAACATTTAAAACTTGATATATTTTAAATATTTGAACAGTTAAGAATTTGAGTTATTATACTCGATTCTCAAACTTCACAGTTAAATTAGCCAAAATTGTATTACTCTTTTATATAGTTTATTATATAACACTTTATTGTGAAATTCTATTTAGCCCAATTTATATTATTGAATTGTTATTGCTCCTGGTTGCTTGAAATTCCTTTTACAGATGATAAATGAGAAATTATTTTAAATTTTAACTTTTCCTTTGAGTCCTTTTATTTCTTATGGACCACTGCTATAAGATCAACTGCTTTTCTCTCATGAGTCAAATTCACAAATCCCAAGTGCTTATGTGCTATATACAGTAGTGATAACTTGTCTAAGGTATATGTTGTGCATTACCTTCTCTACTGTGCTTCCACTGGATACAACTACTACTTTAAAGATTAAATATAAATTATAAGTGCAAGTGCTGCTGTGATATTTCAATTCACACTTCAAAGTGCTATACAGTGGGGGGGGGGGGGGGAGAGAGAATTTGATCCCCTGCTGATTTTGAAGGTTTGTCCACTGACAAAGAAATGACCAGTCTATAATTCTAATGGTAGGTGTAATTTAACAGTGAGAGACAGAATAACAAAACAAAAAAAACATGAAAAATGCATGTCAAAAAAGTTTTAAATTGATTTGCAGGTTAGTGAGGGAAATAAGTATTTGATCCCCTATCAATCAGCAAGATTTCTGGCTCCCAGGTGTCTTTTAGACAGGCAACGAGCTGAGATTACTCTCTTAAAGGGGGTGCTCCTAATCTCAGCTTGTTAACTGTATAAAAGACATCTGTCCACAAAAGCAATCAATCAGATTCCAAACTCTCCACCATGACCAAGACCAAAGAGCTGTCCAAGGATGTCAGGGACGAGATTGTAGACACAAGGCTGGAATGGGCTACAAGACCATCGCCAAGCAGCTTGGTGAGAAGGTGACAGCAGTTTGTACGATTATTCGCAAATGGAAGAAACACAAAATAACTGTCAGTCTCCCTCGGTCTGGTGCGCCATGCAAGATCTCACCTCGTGGAGTTTCAATGATCATGAGAACGGTGAGGAATCAGCCCAGAACTACACGGGAGGATCTTGTTAATGATCTCAAGGCAGCTGGGACCATAGTCATCAAGAAAACGCTTGGTAACACACTAGGCCGTGGACTGAAATCCTGCAGCGCTCGCAAGGTCCCCTGCTCAAGAAAGCACATACAGTATACAGGCACGTCTAAAGTTTGCCAATGAACATCTAAATGATTCAGATGAGAACTGGGTGAAAGTGTTGTGGTCAGATGAGACCAAAATCTAGCTCTTTGGCATCAACTCAACTCGCCGAGTTTGGAGGAGGAGGAATGCTGCCTAGAACACCATCCCCACCGTCCAACATGGAGGTGGAAACATTATGCTTTGGGGGTGTTTTTCTGCTAAGGGGACAGGACAACTGCACCACATGAAAGGGATGATGGACGGGGCCATGTACCGTCAAATCTTGGGTGAGAACCTCCTTCCCTCAGCCAGGGCATTGAAAATGGGTCGTGGATGGGTATTCCAGCATGTCAAAGACCCCAAACCCACAGCCAAGGCAACAAAGGGGTGGCTCAAGAATAAGAACATTAAGGTCCTGGAGTGGCCTAGCCAGTCTCCAGACCTTAATCCCATAGTAAATATGTGGAGGGAGCTGAAGGTTCGAGTTGCCAAACATCAGCCTCAAAACCTTAATGACTTGGAGAGGATCTGCAAAGAGGAGTGGGACAAAATCCCTCCTGAGATGTGTGCAAACCTGGTGGCCAACTAGAAGAAACTTCTGACCTCTGTGATTGCCAACAAGGGTTTTGCCACCAAGTACTAAGTCGAAGGGGTCAAATACATATTTCTTAAAAATGTATTTATTATTTTTTAAATATATCAAGTTTTAAATGTTTATAATAAAGATGAATTTTATTGTCAATTGTGACAATTAAATACCTAAATTAAGGTTGTAAATATTAATTTGTGGTGCAGATTTAAAGACAGCAAAAAGGTGTTCTTGTTTTTGTTTTCTTTTGCCCCTCTGAGAGCTAACAGGAGTAACAAAGAAAATTCTGTTAGTAAATATCACCTTAGGTCTAATAAATATTTATAAAAAAGGTCAAAATCATTATAGAGTATGTTTTCTTAGAGTTGTAAGCATTTAAAGGAATATCAATTTTATTTAAAAAATTACACTAAGGCTTCAGTTTTCTTACCAAACTTATTAATGGGCCACTGTGGTCCTCTATGTAAAACATACACACATTTAAAGAACTACACTTGAAACTAGGCACAATTTTTAAAATGTAAAAAAACATAATATAAACTATAATTTATTAAATATTATATGGGATTTTGCTTCTGTGAAATCTACCAATTTTTCAACTTCCTGAGGTGGGAGACTTTTAATATAGAAGATATTTCTATCTAGACAATCACATATATAGTTGTCAGTTTTGGGAATGCTTACGATGTTGGTCACACTTTGCGAGCCTTGCTTCGCAAGGCGAGCCGTTGACCACGTGGGTCTTAGGCTGCAATGAGCGCAGCAAGCGCTCATTGCACTGCTCGCCTCGCAACGTTGAGTCACGCAACTGAGATGAGCGCCAAAGGTGCTCACAGGAGCAAAAGCCTCACATTGTGTGGCAAACAGCATTGCCAGCCTTGCAATTTTAATCCTGTAATTTTTGATGGACAATTTCCTAGTACATATATAAAGGAGTATTGCTTAAGACATGCTAAAGGGAGGTAACACCTATCAAAAATTTAGCTTTTTCTATAAAAAATTTGATGTATGTCCAATAAAATATGTATCACTACATACTGCAATACTCAGTCTATACAATGGGAATATGATAACAACAAATGTTGGTCATTAGCACTTGTTGAAAGCTCATTAAATTATACATACACAACCCTTCTGAGAAAATAATATACAAAGGACCCTATTCAATTGTCCAAATCCCAATTACATGAGCCCTTAATGGAGCCCGTAAATGTTACTGATATTCATTTGGCTACTTTTAGCTACTCACTTTCCAATTGCGAGTTACAGGCTCAAAATGCCTGAGGTTGTCAAAAACGTAACTCCGTCCTATCTCCTCCTTGGAAATATTAGCCCGTAAATATTACCAATGCTAAAGACGCAAAATCCATATTCAATTACAACAATTCAACAAGCCCGCAAAACCCGCAAATGGCAAATGTATCAAAAAATTATACGAGTACAAGATAGGGTTTGCATGGGGGTTAAGCACCTGTTCGTTACACTGCAAAAGCAAATCAACACACACCACTGTACCTAAAAATACTGGGAAAGCAATGAAAGACATTAGAATGAATTGCACAACAGTCTCAAGCTTGCAAATCTGCAATAAAAAATATTTTTATAACGTTTTATTTCCATGTTATATTAATCCCGGGAATCAAGGAGTTAATACATATCATGGAAGACGCATGGACTAGAACAGCTGCTTTATTGATTTATATATTTTTTTTTTTTTTTTTTTTTTTTTGTAAATATTTTATTATTGTAGAAAGGTATAAATAACAAACATTCCATAAAAAGACAGATCTTCTGCCCTATCATTGGAAAAATTGCACCTCAATATGCGGAAATTAACAGTATACCAGAGCAAGTAATATATACAACTTAACAATTGTGTACAAAAAAAAAGGAAAAAAAAAGGAAACAGAAACAAAGTACAAAACCCCAGACCTCTTATCTTTACTCTATATTCCCGGATTAACAACCCAAAATTTAAGAGGCATGGGGGTGCAAGACATAACACCGTTATAATTCACACATGTTGTTATTATCATTCTAACCTTTATTACCTTTTTCTTTCTTTTCCCTTTTTTCCCCAATTTTATTTCGATTTGTTAAAGCCTTCCATCTCTTTATTAGAGCCTTTACACCATTACGTTCATTAAAGGAAAAGCTAAACTACACTATCCCGACGATATCCCAATAGTATTCCAAACTACTATAATATCATATATAATCAAAATAAAACACACCACCAAGCACACTACTATCATACAAGGCATCAGGCATAGGTATCACTAGGGAAGAGAAGACGGGTGGAGTGGGACCGGAGTGGGAGGATCAGAATGACCTCGGACAAATCAACAGCTTCCAATTTACGTATTCCGGAAATATCTGTCCCATAGAGACCAGGATAGGCTACTTTTTTTGGTCACACCCAAGTCAGTAAAGTTTAGTTCCAGTAAACGATTTTTATCTACTTTACCTTTAACCTCGCTCCAGGACGGAACCTCTTTCTGCTTCCACTTGGAAGCTATTAATGATTTTGCTACCATCAGTACCTGTAGCATAAGAGCTTTAACTTTTAAAGGTAAGGGGGGGAAGATGTGGAATAAAATTATCTCAGGGTGTGGACACAATTCTACCCCACTTATTCTAGTCAAATGGAAAAAAACCTCTGCCCAAAGTTTTTTGATATGTATACATTGCCACCATATATGCAGGGAAGAACCTATTTCACTGCATTTACGCCAACAAAACTTCTCCTGATCCAACCCACAAATCACTGCCATCCTAACCGGGGTAAAATGCCACCTATTGCAGATTTTAAAGTGGAGTTCTCTATAAGAGGGGTATTTAACAAATCTGTCCGTAATTTCATATGATCTAGACCACTCTTCAATGGTCCATTTATGCTTCAATTCCTCTTCCCAATCCTGAATACACTTGGATTTATATTCCATTTGTGGCCTACTAATAATATCATAACATTTTGAGATAATATGAGTTTTAGATTCCGCCATAATCAATTTTTCCAGGGGAGTTAAGTCTCTTGATCTAGTCAGGAAAAACTCTGATTTTTTGAGGGCCTTTTCCAGTGATAAGGATTCTAGCCATGAAATCTTTAGTTGAGGGGCTTTCGTTTTAATATTCTCCAAAGAGAAGTTGTTACCAGAGAATAATTCTAGGAGCCGGTTAAATCCTACTTTAGCTATCCTCCTTAGGGTTGGAGATTCAATATGTGATGCTAGATCTAGTAACGGAGTAATTGGTGAGGGAAATGGAATCAAATTATATTTGCCATTCAATTTATTCCATACATTCCCCTTTACTCTAGCCATAGTTTCATCCTGTACCAAATTTTTAAAGTTAATCTTTTTTAGAAACAAAAGAATTTTAATGTTCTTTAAACCAGTTAGTTCTTGTTCAATTTGAACCCACTTATTATCATTAATAGGATCTAGCCATTCCAACATATTTGCCACTAATGTAGCTTCCTGGTATTCTTTAAGTAATGGATAGGCCATACCACCATATTTAAATTTCCCTCCCATTCTTGATCTTTTTATTCTTATTTTTTTCCCATTATGAATGAAGATATCAATTTTATTTTGTAATCGATTTAGGAAATAGGTGGGAATTCGGCAGGGGATATTCTTTAAGATATAGGATATTTTTGGCAATATTACCATTTTTATGGCGATAATTCTCCCAGACCAGGAAATATTTAGACCAGACCAAGTATTAATCTTTTCTATCACCTTATTGTACACTGTTTTATAGTTAGTTCTTATTGTCTGCTTCAAATTTGGCTCCAATATTATCCCCAAATGTTTCAAAGAGTTTTGCCATATGAGAGGGAATACTTGTTTTAATTTGAGTAACACTTCATAAGAGATATTAATGGGCATGGCTTCTGATTTGCTAATATTTAGCTTAAAGTTTGATATTTTACTATACTCCTCAATCAGTCGGAATAAGGATCCGAGAGAGGCTACCGGGTTTTGTAATGCAACAAGAATATCATCCGCAAAAGCAGATATTTTATGTTCCATAGCTCCCACCTGTATTCCTTGCACCTCTTTCGCATTGCTAATCATTATTATCAGTGGTTCTATAAACAAAGCAAAGATGGCAGGGGATAAGGGGCACCCTTGACGTGTCCCATTTGACATAGGGAAACTGGATGAACTATACCCTGGCCCCATTACTTTTGCGTTGGGATTAGTGTATAGGGCCCAAATTGCCTTTGATCCAAAGTCACCCAGCCCATATCTGTCAAACAGTACTTCCAGGAACTCCCACCCGACCCTATCAAAAGCCTTCTCTGCGTCTAATGATACGAGGACGGTGGGAGCTCCCTTACGCTGCGCAAAAGAGATCAAATTGACCATTCTCTTGACATTGTCAGAACCTTGCCTCCCTCTAATGAAGCCTTTTTGATCTGAAGAAATGAGTCCCCCTAAAATTGCATTCAACCTAATAGCTAGGATTTTAGCATAGATTTTAATATCCGTGTTCAGTAAGGAGATCGGTCGAAAATCTTTACACGATGGTTCTTTATGATCATCTTTAGGGATTGTTATAATCGAGGCCTCCAACATTTCTTTGGGTGCGCACCCTGAAGTCATAATTTCATTCAAAGCGTTTTTAAGAGGGAATACTAGTTCTGACTTACAGATTTTATAATAACAATTTCTAAAGCCATCTGGGCCTGGTGATGAAAAATTTTTCAGGTTATCAATTGCTTCCAAAATTTCTTTCACAGTTATTTCTTTATTTAGCATGTCCAAATCGACATCCGAAATTCTTGGTAAGTCAATTTTATCCAAAAATTTAAGTATCTCTTCTTTGGATGGAGAAATAAAATTTTTATCTTCCCTCAAGTTATAGAGATCTTGATAATAAAGACCAAAGGCATTCCCTATATCACTAGGCTTTGTCAGGGTTTCATTTTTATACTTTAACCTTTCTATTCTTTTGCACGATGTTTTGTTCTTTAATTTATTGGCTAAGAGACGCCCTGATTTGTTCCCCATATGGTACAATCGTTGCTGCAGAGCCCATAAGGATTTATCTAACAGACCTTGTTCTATTTTTTTGATCTGAGATCTTATTGCAGCCATATTCTTTAAGATTTTGTCATTTGAGCCCATCTTATTAAGCCTATCTAAATTTGACAAGTCGATGTATAAATCTCGTAAAGAACGACCTCTAAGTTTCTTCTTCATCACCTCCCAGCTGATCAAATAGCCCCTTATGGAGGCTTTGTGAGCAGTCCAAACTGTAACTTTAGATGTGACAGACGGGTTATTGGCTTTAAAGTACTCATTGAGTTCTTTTTTTAACAACTCTTTTATCTGTGGGTCCTGAAGTAATGAAATGTTTAATTTCCATGGTGGTCTAATAGTTTCTACATGACCCATTGATATATTTATAGAGACCATACCATGGTCTGACCATAATATAGGACCAATTTCTGTTTTTATCACTCTTTTTAACGTTGCGCTATTCACAAATATATAATCCAATCTCACATGCGTATCATGTCTATAGGAATAAAATGAGTAATCCCTTTCCTGGGGGTGAAAGGTGCGCCAAGAATCATATATTTGATGTTTCATTAAAATGTTATGAAAAAGGTTACTTTTTAGTTTCACGTGAGAATCTAAAGCTATCCCTTTGTGGGATTTCCTATCTAGGTCGACATCTACACATAGGTTGAAGTCCCCACAAATGATAAGAGCACCCGAACTATATCTTCTTATCAGCTTGAAAGTTCTGTTCAGAAAGCTAATTTGTCTTTGATTAGGGGCGTAAATATTAACTATTGTAAATTTCTCGCTATTTATTAGACCTCCCCAAATTATATAACGACCATTAGGGTCTATTATGGAGATTTCTTCCTGCAAGATTAATTTATGGTTAAAAAGAATTGAAACTCCCCGGGCTTTTTTCCTGTAGGTAGAATTAAGAATCAGACCTATATTATTCATTTTAAAGTAGGGGATTTTACCTGTCTGCCAGTGGGTCTCCTGGAGGCATACCACATCAGCTGAGCCAGCACCAAACGATCTCTGGCATATCTGTCTTTTAACCCCTAAATTTAGTCCTTGGACATTCTGACTGCAGATTCTCAATCTGTTTTCTTTCAGTTTATCTATATTAGTCATATTATTTTGAGATTCTTTGCTTCTCCCCCCCCCCCCCCCCCCCCCCCCTCCTTCCCGATCCCTTCCCAAGCACTAATGCCTACCACAACATTCATACTGAACCCATTCATAACCCATACACTCACTTCCGGTGAATCTTCCTCCATCACCTCGCCGAGCAAACCAACAAACAAAGAAAATTGGCTTGCCGTGGGGAAAGAGAAAGTTGAACTTCAATAAGCTCAAAATTGGCAATCCACAGGCTGGGTTACACCCGGGCATGCCGCAGTAACCCAAACAGGATGAGAAGCTTTTACAAATAATCTGTCTAGGATATTCATTTCACATTGTAATACATCAAATGATCTCTACCCCTTCCTTCCTCCAAGGGGATCATTTCGCGCCCATTGTTCTATCCCTCCCTCATACTCTCCACTTCAGTTTGTCGGGCATCCAACAAGTACCTAACGAGTACCCTTTTAATCTAATACCTTACACCAGTTGTGATTACTTTATCGTTTACCCTAAGACAAAGCTTTAATACTATTCGCTCTGAACCAAACATTGTACTATTACATTAGCTTAGTGTTGCTACACATATCTAATAAGATATAATTTAGTGCCAAAAAGGTTCACCTTTTAAATTTATCCTTAATCCCACTATTAATTGGAGCTGGAAAAGTCCAGTCCATTACCACTTGGTCTCTCTATATATTATATAGTGTTCAATCTACTTTCACCACATAAAATCTTTTGGTGCCTTGTGAGTTCAACTTATAATGATTAAAATTACTGACAAATCTTTACAGACACACCATACATTAAATGAATATTGATTGTGCTATACATTAAAAAAAAAACATTTAAGTACTACTGATTATATGACAGCCCAACAATCTAATCTCCTATACCCACACATTTGGAAGGCGAGGGGCGTATTTACAGATCTTTCAGGACTCTTTCTCCTTCTAGAAGATTCTTAATAATTACTGTTTTATTGCCCACTGAAACTATCAATTTTGTTGGGAACCCCCATTTATATTGAATATTTTTATTTCTTAAACTTTTGGCAATACCCTTCAGTTCCAATCTCTTCAGAGTAGTTTCCCTGGAAAAGTCCTGAAAAAATCTGCAAGTTTTCATAGGGCGATGGAAATGATCTTTTTTCAAACGAATATCTCATAATTGATTCCTTGTACGGAGCAAAGTGAATTTTAAGTATTACATCTCTGGGGCGATCTTTAGGTGCAGACTTTGGAAGTGGGAGACGATGTATCCTGTCAATCAAATTAGATATATCAAAGTTTGGTCTAACTATGGTGGATAAAAATGTCGCTACATAGTTGTATAAGTCTGTACTTCCAATTTCTTCTCCTATCCCCCTGATTTTAATATTGTTCCTTCTGGAGTGATCATCTAACTTAGTATTAGAAATTTTAAGGAAAGCAACTTCTGACTCAAGTCGTTGATAATTATATTTTAAAGTTTGTATTTCCTCCCTTAGTAATTTAATCTCTTTTCCTAGATTTTCTGACTTTACTTGAACCATACTTATTGCTGTTCCATTTTCAGCAATTTTCCCTGTTAGATCAGAAATAATTGAGTTTTTAAATTCAAGGAAGAGCTCTTTAAGAGCGGACAATGTCACCCCACTATCTTCTAATTCTGAAGCTTTGCTAGACGCTTCTGATCTAAGTGTCTCGTTCAAAGATGATTGATCCATACTTGGAAGATTATCTTCCCTATTAAGTTCTGGGCGTGTTAGATCAGCGGTGTTCGCTTTAGAAGATGGAGAGAAAAAGGGTCTCGATGTTTGTTGCACTTTATCCGCCTTAAGTCTATTCTTAACTACTCGGCCTTGTTTCCTATTCATGTTTACACTTTTTTTTTTTTTTTTTTTTTTTTTGATTATTTGTCTAGTATTGTTATCAGTACCCACTAACCAGAATATCTTTTCTTAGCCCCAACTCTCGTCAGACCTCTATTATCTTGGCCCACTCAGAGATAGCCAATGACCTCCCCCCCCTTTTTTCCCCACCAAACGTTTGCAGTAGTGAGTAAGCGAATGCTTAAGCCATTTTAAACAAGTATACAATCCATAGGATCAATAGGATGTAAAACACAATCAGGCCCTTATACAATGTCCCAACTGCTATGCTTGATGGTATTGCGTGCTTGATATATGGACCTGAATTTTACAATATACAATTAAAGGGAATTTTTACTCCAAACACAAAAAAGAAGTCCAGGCGAGGGAGCAGACTTTCATATTGTAGGCATCATTTTCTTTCAGGTGCTTTAAGGGCTGGAGGGCTATAGTCCATATAGTCCGTATAACCATATAATCTTATTGCCCATATAGTCCATTCACCCAAATGTCCAAAATGACTAAAAAAGATACTATAAAGTGCTTCCACAATATATATTAACACAGGAATTTTTCCATAGAAACATTGTTTAACAACTGGACTGAGGGAGGGTATTTAGCTGGGATTTCCAGGAGGAAAAGGTTCTCTGAACCACAGGACCAGTTATATATCTGACTTTCTTTTTGGGGGTCTTAAGACGGGTTTCCCATTTAGTTTTGGGGGTTGCCAAACATTTTAGGTTTCCAGGGGTATTGAGGGACTTATCTCTATGGCCTGCAGCCTTATGTCCTACTAAGGTTCACAACATTTTTTGGCTAGCCATTATTGATTTATATTGATTTCTACATTTCTGGATTGCACATTGGACTTCTAAACACTAACTGATTGTAGTTTAAACTCCATGTTTTACGGACGTCATGATGACGGTCTCATTTACTATTGGCTCTGTCTAAAATGTAACTTACAGGCTTGCTTAATTGATCATGATCATGTCCTGAATTGCTATGTACGGGTTCATGGTTTGGGTGTTGGGGCTGTGAGCATGTAATTGCGGTCTTGAGTCAATTGAATACATCTAAATAAATGTAAAAAATGCATAACCGGCAGCCAAAAGTTCAGTTTGAAGGTAATTACAGGCTTGCAATTGAATAGGGCCCAAAATCAGGTCAGAAAATGGAACTTGCCAGTAAATAATTGCATATAGAAATTAATACTGTAAATGTTGTTTTAAGAAAGCAACAAAATAAACATTTTGTTGTTTATATGTTTGAGTTATTCCAAATACAGTAGACATGGAGTCCTTTTTCCCAGCTGTGCAGCAAAACTGAAAATTATCATGAACGATAATAATTGACTCATATGAGGCAACATTGAGATTTCCAGAGCTAATTAAAGGATAAATATATTGTTAGGGGTGTATCCTTCATAATTAAGAATTATAGTAGAGATATCTCTGTAATAGTTTGGCAGTGAGATACATGTGAGCGGGGAAAAGGATTAATCAGCCACAGCTCAGTCACCTGAAGAGAATGGTAAGAAAGCCTCCTTGGCCACAAATGTCCCATCCTCACCCAGGAAGTGTTTTGGGTTGAATTCTCGAGGTGTGTCCCACTGTTCAGGATCATATAGCACAGAGGACAGGTTTGGCAGGATGATGGTTCCCTAAGGTAGGAATCAACACATAACATGTTGGATCTAGTTGCAACAACACTGCCTTTGATGTAAAGATGTCTTGGTTACATTCAGTGAAATCTGCGTATTTGCACCTAATCTGTGTCTTGGTGTAAATACTGTGCAAACCTCACCTGCGGGACATCAAAGCCACTGAGCTTTGAAGCCTTCATGCACTCTCTCACAATCCCAACAGAGACAATATTGCCAAAGCGCTGAATCTCATGGACCACTGCATTGGTGAAGGGAAGACACTTGCGATCCTCATAGGTGATATTGTGTGAGACTTCAAGAACAGCATCCAGCTCTCGCTGTACCTTCTCTACACAGAGACATGGAAATGTTTCATTAGCATGAATAACAGAGATGGAGCATATGTTGTTCAATATGCTTGATGTGGGGTAGTGACACCATTCTCATACAGCAGAACATCTTTATTTACACATTATGCTCCCTTGACTATACAGATTTGTGTGCCCACTCCACTTACAGCTCAAAATGTCCCTTCTCTACATAAATCACACATTTATGTTAATTTCAATAACTGTATTTCTCGGAATTCTGAGTAGGAAGCAACTTCCTACTTCCTTAACTTGTTTTACACGTTTAAAGGTGAATACAAATGTACTGTGTATATACTGTACTACTGTACGGTGGAGGGCATTTGTCGCTCTTTTGCCCACCATATATTAAATGATTGTTGGGGGGACCTACCTACTCATAAGAACCATAACACAAGCTGGGATCCTGCCCCACGCTGATGATAGGGAGTAACCTTGAAACGGCTGTCCCTGGGTAGGATTCCCAGCTTGTGTATAATCCAACATTGGCTTTTCATAAAAGCTATGTAATGCAGCGGGCATAAGCTTAAAGGAAGCCATGATTATGGATAAAAGAACAAAGCATTTGTGGGCACATTTGCATTTCCCTGCTCAGCTTCCCAGAATGCAGTGTAAATAACTGTATCTCTCGGAATTCTGAGCAGGAAACAAGTGTTTTAACTTGTTTTAGACATTCAAATGTGAACACAAATGTACTATTTATATACTATATTATATATATATATATATATATATATATAGAGATATATATATACATACATATACATGTATACCCTGTGTAAAGCTACCCCGTTTCGAGCTGATTCGCTATAGAGCTGTTTTTCCTGCCAGACCTCTTTTAATGCTAAACCCTGTTATAATGCTGTTTTTGTCTGCCGGACCCCTTTTAATGCTTTGATTCGCTATAACTTCGCTATTTATTCTTTGGAAAAAAAACAGAATCCAGAAGCTGTTTCGCTTTGCACTCCTATTGCCAGGAACCTATCTACAGAGTTAAACGAGGGTATAGCTATATATATATATATATATATATATATATATATATATATATATATATGTATATATATATATATTTATATAGTATGTTAGAGGCTGTCAAGTACACTTACGGACATTTCTATTTCTATGCAAATACAAAGGCATATTTGTTGCCTCCTGAAAATGTGCTGCCCTAGGCCTGGGTCTCATGTGTCTAGGCACACTCCTTGGATGATTAACAACAATTAGATAACATATTGCTAAAGTCTGAGAATCCCTGTTTTATAACATAATAGAGCAAGGTGAGAGTTATCACATTATGAAACAATTCTTAAAGGATTTCTTTTACTTTTTAAGCAAATATAAAAATTCATAATTACATTATTTAGTACTTGGTTTTTCACTCGTAGGGAGATGGCTAAAGCCTGTTAAGCTCAGCAAGCTAACTTCCTCATCGTAAGCCTGATCAGTGCTGGTCCACAGTGGAGTTTGTATAGGTCCCAGATCTAATATATAAAAGCTTAAAGCCAACTACTTGATATTTTTTAGTATGTTTTTAAGACTTCTTTAAAAAAATTAATATAAATGAAATTATAACTTTATATGATTAACAGCTACTAATGCAGTTATATATTATTATTATTATTATTATTATTATTATTATTATATACACAACATCTATATAGGCTTGGCTTTGCGAACGAAGATTTAAGAGTGGTGTCCGCATCTATGGGCTCTTGGCTGAGGAGACCAATGCGGGACAGGCAGACATGGCCACAGTGGTTGCACGGGAAGGTTTGATCTTTTTTGGGTGCTGTAGTGACACCATTTTTTCTATGTTTCCTCTTGTCCTCAAGACCAGCCCTGCGTGTGGTCTTGAAAGAGGAGACAGCCTGGTGAATGGTGACTATATACAACATCTAAAAGGGGTATATATCACGTTAATGCATTTAAAGCAGTATGTTTTAAACACTATGCATAAAAAAAACAAATTAAGTAAGAAATGTTTAAACTTACATTGAAATTGAGAAGAAGTGCACAAAGCATTTGAGACTTTGAAACATACACTGCATATAAACACTTCTAACTACAAATCAAAATAACCCTTACAATAATTTAGAGGACAGCTGTTATTAAAGGGTGACTGGTGCTTTCAATTTTGAATCTTAAAGAGAAAAGCATAGTTTAAGCATTGCAAATTCTCTTTTGCATGAACAATGTGCGAGCTAATGTTGCGAAAACGATCTGAAAAAGTTACACAGAAAAACAGCAGAAGTATTTTCTCCTTGGTTTCCCCTGACATTTTACCTAACACAATATGGAAAAAAGACTTGGCAAGTGGTCATAGGCACACTGCAAGTTCAAGATAAAAATACATTTATTTGTCAGGTATGTACGAAACTAACAATATTAGCAGCTGTGTAAGCCATGGACATAAAACATTTTTGGGAACATCTGAATTTTTGAAGACTTTGATTATGAGGACAGGATTCTATTTGACTTCACATCCTGAGATATGAACAATCAGGGTACATTTGTGTAGTTATTAGTGAAGATAGGAGTTGGGGAGGAGGGAACAGACAGAAGTCCAGAGCATTTGGGTGGTAACTGGATAAGATTGGAATCAGCGCCACACCTGTCCCTCTCACTGGCCCAGAAGCAAAGTGTTTGCTTCAGGAAATGTAACTACAGCTCTCCTGAAATGTAAACATCCATATCACACCCAGGTTCCACAAATGTATCATGAATGCTTCCAGGGTCCTGCAGAGGAAAACTTTTTTTTTGCTAATGAAGACTAGCTCTGTGACTTTTTTCCTGCTTAGTTAAACGTTGTAAGACACAAAGATTTCAAACATATATATTTTTCTAATGTGTAGTGGTTCTTTAATCAATCTTTGTTAACCGCTTAAGTGGAAAACCCGAGCGTGGCTCGGGGTTAATTTACTGTTTCCAAATCAGTAACCCCGAGCCACGCTCGGGGTTACTGCAGGGGGCCCAGTGCGGCCAAAATTGCCTGGGCCCCCTCAGCACACTCTTTCTCCTCCTCCATCCTCCTTCCCCCTGATCATCCTCCTCCTTCCCCCTAACCTCCTCCACACTTCCCCCTCTCCAGTCACAAGTGCGTCACGTCACAAGCGCGTAACGTCATTAGCATATTCCGGTCACTTCACTGCCGAAGACATGCTGTGTGGGCATAGATGAGCAGGGAGCTCATCAGATCACAATAACAAGTAAGGAGAGAGGGGGTAGGGACTGGATGATGGGGCGGAGGAAGCGGAGGATGATAAGGGGGGGCAAAGGAGGATGATAAGAGGGGAAGGGCAGGCAAGGGAGGATGATAAGGGGGAAACGGAGGATGATAAAGGGGGAAAGAGGGATTGGGAGGATGATAAGGAGGGAGGAGGATAAGGGAGAAAAGGAGGAGGGGACGGGGGAAATGGAGGTGATTGGAGAGGGGGAAGTGAGGAGGATGATAAGGAGGAGGAGGAGGGAAGGGGGAAAGGGAGGAGGAGAATAAGGGGGAAGGGGAAAGGGAGGAGGATAAGGGGGAAAGGGCGGTATGATTATGTCAGTATTTTTTAATGTACCGCTTTAACATTCTAAATACTCACATAATCATACCACCAGGCAGGTTAATCAATTTAGAATTAGTTTTAGAATTAGAATTAGAATAAGTCAGGCTAGGGGAGGAGCACAAGTTTCCCTCTAAAGCTTTTGTGACACTTAAAAATAAATGATCGCAAATTCAGATGACTAATTTCCTATGCACAAATTACACATATTTTTTTAATAATTGAAACATGATATTTTATATGCTTTACAGAAAATTAATAAAACTTTCAGTTTAGACATTCCATGTCCCCTTAAAGGGAAACCAAAGTAACTGTATTTGCTGTGCACCAGCCGAGACAGATGATTGAAAAGAATATTTAAAAATACTTTTCTTTTTTGAAATTGCTGCTGAATTGATTCATTTAGAAGCATCTGTAAGGGATTTGGAATGCTTAGATCCACTCTTGCATCTGCTGTAAATATAACAAGGATGCAAATATTTAACTTTAACTAGCTGTGGAGGCTGAATGAGGAGGAGCTGTAATTAATGCAATATAGCATACTAGCTATATAGGCTTCTTTACTTGTGTTTAAATAATTTAAATAGTTGGAGGTTGCTTTAATATACTGTACTAGTATATTAGTTTAAATTCCACTAGTTTCTTTTATTATATTTTTTTAAGTCACAGGATAAAAAAACAGATACAAGCTGTAAAATTTTAAAACAGTGTGTGTGTGTGACACAACATTGGGTTTTGTAACATTTTTTACAATCACAGCTACACTCTCTGTAGTATAGAATCAGTAAGACAGGAGAAAGAGTCTCTGTGACTGCAAATGCACTACAGAGCCCACAGTTTTTATGTTTTTGTATCCTTTCATCTAAATAAAAACATTTATTTTTTAAAAGAAAACATAGCACTAGGACTTTTACTCACAGCCTCTCACATCTACATGATTAAAAGTGACTATGGAAATCAGTAAAGCTAAAATAGAACCAATGTGACAGTCACAGCCTTAATCTCATTATATATGCAGCTTCTTTTGGGGGAGTTTCATGGGTTATGCAAATACAACCTAAACATGTAAATATTTAAGTAAATCTTCATCATTTTTAAATATTTAAACAGATTTCCCAAGTCTTATTCAGAGCAGTTTTGGTACGTTCCGTGTCCCTTTAAAAGAACAAAGAAAATGTTACTGTACTGTACAAGCTTAAATAAGCAAGTTTTAAATGTCTTATTATCAACTAAAATCTTACTTTGAAAATTGTATTTTCTTTGCTCTAATCAAATGTAGCTTAGAGCAAGTTGCTGAATTAGCCTAAAAGGTCGTGGTGGAATTGCTACACATGGTAATTGACTGATAAACAACTTAAAGCAAATAACACAAAAAGAGGATAGACAGGTTTGGTGAAAATGTAAATTTAATGCCTATCCATAATAAATTGCGTATGTTGTGGCATGAATTATATCAATGTTAGATCTTGTCATTTGCTTAATTGATGATGCCATAATATAGAATTCATTTTCATGTGAAGATTTTTGAGTAATTGAAAACATTTTCTCACATGGCATAATATCGAAACATTGCTTAACTAATGTCTGTCCATATAGATATACATAAACATAATTAGCCACAATAATGGTACTAAACCCAAGGTAAGGTTGCAATAATAAGTAACTGTGGATTGAAAAAAGTCTTCAGTCAAAACATGTCTTCAGTCAAATCATTGATAAAATATAACTTTTAATGAATTGGTTGCTAAAATAAGCTTGGTTAAAATACTAGTAGACAGTAAATCCTTAAAGGGCAACTATTTGCAGTATTAAGTGCCAAGTTAAATGAAAATTAAGACAGTAAATGTTTAAAGAGCAAATATTTGCAGTCTCAAGTGCTAAGTTAATTGAAGAGCAATCAATGCTAGTAGAATTAAAATTAAAATAGAATTGTTCTTTTTTTCAGTCTACAGTTACATAATTTCTGTGCATTTTTCATTGATGTATTATGGGTGTTTTCATGCTGCCCAGGCCCATTCAGATTTCTGAGCCCCCACCTCCCATTTCTTACTCCTCCTTTCCCCTTGCTATATCCTTATCCTACAATTACCACAAACATGTAGATAAAAATTTAAGTATATGCATGCTTATGTACATCTATAGTGTATTATAATATATCCACTACACATTATAAAGAGATTGCTGTGCGAATATACACCTTTTTATATCATTAAATTGGAAATTTGGGGCAATAAAAAAAATCACAATCTGGAGAAGAGGGGCCATTGGGATCCATAAAGACCCTTTAGTTATAGTATACCATGGGTGTTTACAAGGACATTGATCATTTCAAGTTGAAAACAATATATCATTCTTGATAGACAATGGGTATATGGCATCGTTTTTAACTTTCCTTAAAGGTATAGCAAGCATTTGAAATTGAAATGTGACCAAATAATCATATATTATGAGTGGCCATCTTTAGGCCTAGTGCAAATGCAATAGCCAGCCCACCGGTATGTGATACATTTTCCCAATAGATAGATAGATAGATAGATAGATAGATAGATAGATAGATAGATAGAGGTTAGCTGGCTGTTTGCAGCTCAGTTCCCCCCCTACCCCGATAACAAGAAAACCGGCATCTTTGTGAATGTCATTACAAAATCCTTTTAACTAACACGGTTAGGTGATAATGCATATGTACCAGCTTTGCAAATGAATAAATCACCAAAAAAGATTTTACATAATTTTGGTCAGTTATTTCTATTTGCATATACACGGTTTCTCTCACCTTGTATTTCCGGGAATGCCACCATGTATAGAATAGCCCAGCGAAGAGTTGTGGCCACAGTCTCTGTCCCAGTCATGAAGAGGTCAGCCACAAGCTGGACCATGTTGTCTTTATTGTATGTGGAGTTACAATCATCCAAAGTCTAAGTACAAAGACAGAGGAGCAGGACAGACAACAAGACACTAAAAACAACTACTCACACTAAGGCAAACTGAACACCAATGCAAACTGTAATAATGATGACATGTGATACTCAGGAGTACAAAGACACAAATCATCATACAGTGAATGTGGCCAGTGGAGCTCCAATGTTAAACATAGGCAGTGAGGTGAGCTTGGTTGAAGGTAATTGAGAATGTATAGTACAGTACTTATTGCCATTTTGGTAAGGAGGTTTAGGAAAGTGTTTTGGTGATTGTCACCTCTGGACAGGGGCGGCTGGTGCATAGGGGCAAATGGGCAATCACATTCCCAAAATCAATGTACTGGCTTAATCCCCCCATCACTTACTTAATTGTATAATTTATATAATATATTTTTTTTTTTATCATGTTCAATATTCAGTTTTTTAATAGCTGCTGCTGTCACTTTAAATAACAAACCATGTGTGCTGCAGTTAACACACTGACCTATCACATCTAGCCCCCTGTTGGTGATTTGTCTAATACTACATATCAGGGTACATGTGAGAATTATAATGCTGTCTATGCCCAAACTGTGCTCTTAGTAATAGAGCTTAGCCTGTCTGTCAAATGCAGCATCACCCAATCAGAATGGCCGGGAGGGAAAAGTCCCATATCATACAGGGACTGCAGCTCTCACAGTCCCCCCAGAAGTGAATACATTGGTGCAATCTCAATAAAGTTTATTGAAAAAAAAACAACTCCCAGCTCACGTCAGTGCATGCAGATAGAGGGAGCTGCATGTAGAGCTTCAATTTTCTTAATTCTCTGGTGGTCTTATTGATTCAGACTACCCTGCTCCAAACACCAAGCTTTTGACCTATTTGTCACCACCCCAGTCTATCCCAGACAGCAGCAGCTGCAGAGCTCAGGTGAGTCCATATCCCCCTCTGTGTCTAGCTGTCGTTGTTCTGTTCTTCTGACTCTCAGTGACCACATGGATGCTGCACACCAGGTACATCTATCTGTGTTTCTGGTTGTGCTTATCCATATGGTTTTCATGGCAAAGATACTGGAGTGGATTGCCAGTTTCTACTCCAGTGGACTGCATTTTGTCTGACTGCTCTAAACTGCCATGCCCATCTTGGGTGACCCTTCATGATATAGCTCACAGCTTTATTGAGGTAACAAGCGCCTTCACCATGACAAGGTAGCTATCCAGAAGGGGTCCTGTGTCTTAGTCTCTCTCTATGTCCATGTGTATTTATAAGAAAATAATATATTTTCTTTTGGTGGAGATCCCCTATTGTATGTGTAAGACATTTGTGGGCATATTTGTGTGTCCCAGCTCAGCTTCCCAGAATGCAGTGTAATAACTGTTTTTCTTGGAACTCTGAGCTGGAAGCAGGTTTTTTAACTTGCTTTAGACATTCAAGTGTGAACACAGATGCACTTTTTATTTACTGTACTACTGTACGGTGGAGGGCTTCTATCGCTCTTTTGCCCACCATATTATAAATGATTGTTGTGGTGAACTACCTACTCATAATTTCCACAACACAGGCTGAGATCCCACTCCATGCTGATGATAGCCAGTAAGCTTGAAACAGCTGTACATGGATAGGATACTCAGCCTGTGTTTATTCCAACCTTGGCTTTGCATTAAAGCTGTGTAATACAGCATGCATAAGCTTAAAGGAAGCCATATTTGATGATTGCTACGGAATGAAGAGCGAGGCATTTGTGGGCATATTTGTGTGTGGGAAGCTCAACTTCCCAGAATGCAGTGTAATAACTGTTTTTCTTGGAACTCTGAGGTAACCTGGAAGCCGTTTTTTTAACTTGCTTTAGACATTCAAGTGTGAACACAGATATACTTTTTATTTACTATATATATATATATATATATATATATATATATATATATATAGTATATATATATATATATATATATATATATATGTGTGAAGGAGCATAATTAGAAACTTATATAAAGTATGTAAAAGCAGCCTATAAACTGAATACATTTTTTTTTAAATATTTTTTCACAAACACATTTTTTAAAGATAATAATGTTAAAAATGGAGGAAGAAACAAAACAGTACTGAGTCATGCAGAACCAACTTGGGGTGCAACTTTCTTGTTCTGGTCTGTTGGTGAATTATCACCCTGTCCTTCTGTAGGTGCAAGATGTTCCTCAATTATCACCCTGTCCTTCTGTAGGTGCAATATGTTCCTCCCACGTGTTGTTTAGTCTCTGTTTGTATAATTAATCTATTTGCTCATTTAACAAATTATTTATTTATGCAGTTTTACTCTCTCAGTATATGTGCTGCTATTGTAGTATCTGCTTGTATCATTATTGTCTCAGTCATAAAATACCTGACCTAGGCTCAGAGTGATAGAGAGGTATGGAGATGGGGGGTATTGAAAGAGGCGTGGGGTAGAAGGAGAGATGGATAGAGAGGGAAAGAGAGGAATAGAAGAAGAGGCATAGAATCTATCTCTCTAATTTTCTATCTCCCTCTCTCTCTATTTCTTCCTATCTCTCTATCCCTTCCTCTCTCTTTATCCCTTCCTCTCTCTCTACCCCGTCCTCTCTCTCTACCCCGTCCTCTATCTTTCTATCCCGTCCTCTCTTTCTCTATCCCCCCTCTCTCTCTATCTATCCCTCTCTTTAACTCTCTATCCACCTATCTCACCCCCCCCCCCCCCCCCCCCCCCCCGCTCTCTGTCTCTATCCCTGTCTTTCTCTATGGGATCACTTTTGTAGGCGGAGACTGTGTCACCTGGCAGAGTCTATACATGGTAACATGTTGTGAAGGGGAGAGGTTTATAGTGTTTGGTGGAGTCAATGTAAGGGGACGGGACAGGTCTCTGTTTTCCTTTCCACCAAGTTGGAAAGTCACCAGCTGCCACTGCCTCCATATAATCTGAAGTTAATGCTATAATAATCTATGAAGTAAAAAGACAGGCAATATTAACTGCTCTCAGTTATTTTAATGACCTTTCTCACTGTACTGATATTGTATCATGCATATGTTATACTATGCATGTTAATCAATTTCACCATACTGATCATAACAACTTGGCTAACCATGTCCTATACTCGGCATGTTGTTAATAAAATCTGACCTTAAAGTATCACTGAACTTCAAGTAAAAACACACTTGTTAGTTAAGTATGTATCAACTAAAACTATTAGAAGCTGTATAAACCATGGACATAAAAATAATTTTTAGAAAAAGCCATTTTGTGTCTGGTAGATCACATCCTGTGAGTAGGATGATGATAGGGGCTTGTAGTAATCAGTAAAGGGAGAGGAGGGGGATAATGGAACAAACAGAACCTTTGTTTGATATGATGATAATATTGAAATATACACCACACCTCTTCCCCCTCACTAGCCCAGAATAAAACACCTTGCATCATTCTATGCAGATCTCCAGAAATATAAAATATAAACTCCCCTCTCTCACACACAGCTTCAACCTATGTAAAATAGATCCCTCCATCAACATGTATTTTATTCTAATTAAAAACAAGCTACAGTGCCTTGCAAAAGTATTCACCCCCTTGGCATTTTTTGTGTTCTGTTGCATCACAACCTGGAATTAACATGGACTGTTTGAGGATTTGCATCATTTAACCTTCCTAGCGGTAATCCCGAGTGTGACTCGGGGTAAATCTTCTGCCAGTGCTGCAGAGTTTGCCTGGACCCCCTCAGCACACCATTGCTCCTCCCCATCTTCCTACTCCACCTCCCCATCTTCCTCCTCCTGTCTTATGCCTAGAACTGGCATATGCTAATGACATCACAAGCGCCTCACGTCATTAGCATATGCCAGTTCAAGAGACAGGCTTAAGACACGGTGTGAGCCTCCGATCAGCAGCAGGAGCTGATCGGTGGCTAAGAAGAAGAGAGAAGAGAGGGAGGAAGGAGGAAGGAGGGAGGCAAGAGGAGGATGAATTGGGAAGAGAGGGTGAGGGGGAAAGAGGAGTGTGATGGGGAAGAGGAGGGTGAGAGGGGAAGAGGGGGAAGAGGAGTGTGAGGGGGAAGACGGGGCAGGGGGGAGGATGGGGGAAGAGGAGGATAAGGAGGAAGAGGAGGATGAGTGGGGGAGAGGAGGATGAGGGGGAAGAGGAGGAAGAGGAGGATGAAGGGGGAAAGGAGGAGGACAAGAAGGAAGAGGAGGATGAAAGGGAAGAGGAGGATGAGGGGTAAAGTGGGAGGATGAGGGGGTAAAGGAGGATGAGGGGAAAAAAGGAGGGGAAAGAGGAGGAGGATAAGGGGGGATGAGAAGGTGAGGGGGAAAGAGGAGTGTGAGGGGGAAGAGGAGTGTGAGGGGGGAAGAGGAGGGTGAGGGAGGAAGATGAGGGTGAGGGGGAAAGAGAGGGAAGAGAAGGGTGAGGGGAAGGGAGAAAGAGGGTGTAAGAGAAGGATAAGGGGGAGGGGGAAGATGGGGGAAGAGGAGGAGAAGGAGAAAGAGGAGGATGAGTGGGGATAGGAGGATGAGGGGAAAGAAGAAGGACGAGGGGGAAAGAAGAAGCACGAGGGGGAAGAGGAGGATGAGGGGTAAAGGGGGAGGATGAGGGCAAAAAAGGAGGGGGAAGAGGAGGAGGATAAGGGGGGATGAGGGTGGAAGAGAAGGTGAGGGGGAAAGAGGAGTGTGAGGGGGGAAGAGAAGGGTGAGGGGAAGACAAGGGTGAGGGGGAAAGAGGGGGAAGAGAAGGGTGAGGGGGGAAGGGGGAAAGAGGGGGGAAGAGGATGATAATGGGGGGGAGGGGTGAAGATGGGGAAGAGGAGGAGAAGGAGAAAGAGGAGGATGAGTGGGGAGACGAGGATGAGGGGGAAGAGGAGGAAGAGGAGGATGAAGCGGAAAGACGAGGGGGAAGAGGAGGATGAGGGGAGAAAGGAGGGGGAAGAGGAGGATGAGGGGGTAAAGGCGGAGGATGAGTCGGTAAAGGGGGAGGAGGGGGGGAGGAGGATGAGGGGAAATATGATGAGGATGAGGGAGGATCAGGAGGATTGAGGAGGATAAGGGGGGAAAGAGGGGCGGATAAGGGTGGAAATGGAGGTGGGAGGATAAGGGGGGAAAGGGGGGAAATGGAGGAGGAGAAGGAGGAGAAGGGGAAAGGGAGGAGGAGAGGGGGAGGGGTAATGTTCTTTGGGTGATGTGATGTGTTGAGTTTGCGCCAGACATAGCGTTTTTTTGATGGCCAAAAAGTTACATTTTAGTCTCATCAGACCAGAGCACCTTCCTCCATACATCTTGGGAGCCTCTCACATGCCTTTTCGCAAACTCAAAACGTGCAATTTTGTTTTTTGCTGAAAGTAATGGCTTTCTTTTGGCCACTCTGCCATAAATGACAAGAGAGAGAGGAAAAGAACAAGTATCCTTTTAAGTTAAAGTGCACACCCTCTGCCTAAATAACAATATAGAGCAGTACAATATAAAACTTAACATTTATTGATATAATAAAACCTTCCGGTTTAAAATCCTGAAGCTCTGATGAGATAATAAGAGTAGGGAAGTATATAAATCTGAGGACTGTCTTATATATGAACAAAAATTTTATAATGGACCCTATATATCCTCCAAATCAAAGGGATAAATGTAATTCAGTATGATGCTGTCAGATGACAGAAAATAAATAAATAATAAACTTTTATAATGCACTTAAATAAAGTGTCTAGTGCTATTGATGATTAAACAAATATAAACTTATAATAAGTAAAAATTTCAGTGTCATTTGCACAATTATATAAATAAAGTGCTAGTTCTGAGTGTAAAGGTATAAAGGTCTTGCACAATGATACGTTATAAGTATAAGTCCACTACTGAAATAGTAATATACTTGTTACTTCCACTGCTCAATCTATGGAGCCTAAGTGCATATTATCAAATTCCTTATTGCCACTGTATAGAGTCAAATTGCTCATTGATTTAGGATGGGTATCGATAATTCATATATATACATTAATGTAGGAGGTCAGTCTATGTTTTTAGACGCCTAGGATCCAAACTACCAGCGCGTCGCCTATGCGTCTGTGTATGACGTCATAGGACGACATTGCGGTGTAGTAAAGCGTGCAACCCGACGCACGTTTCTGGAAATTTCATCAGGGGTTACCGGAGGAGTGTCAGAAGAGCTATTTAAGCTCTATGGTTGCCGTGGCAACCGCAGTACTTTATGAAACACCAAATAATGACAAAATGTGACTTTAAAATGCTGCCAAATAGGTAGGGAGAAATGAACAGGACTAGAATAGTCCAATTGAAATCAATAATACTGCAAACAGCACAGGTCTCATAATAAGCAATAATAGAGGAAAAGAGGAACAAAGTCCCCTAATATAGTACAGCATCAAATATTACACAGGTGCCTTATAGAGATATAGAATGTACACATTTGTTCATCTATATATCAATATGATAGATGAATACCATAAAATATGATATCCTGCTTATTCTGAAATCATATATAAGGGAAAAGAGTGTATACACTTATTTACATATGTTTGTATCTAATAGATGATGTGTATAGAGTCATCCATTAGTAAGGGACCTAAAAATATATATCCTAATGGTTCATTAAATAAATAACATTGAATCAACGTCCTATATTAATATTTGTGCATTTAAACAAGATGTTATTTTAACTATAACAAACAAACTTGTTCATATATAGGAATTTTGTAGAATTTATTAGAACCAATAAAATGTATTATAATAAATAATACATAGGTACCCTTTGTATAATTTTGTGTATAGCTCCAACCTCAGGATAGAACAACATTGAAAGAATCAGAAGCCAGGAAAAAACATTAAATACATGGTGTAAAAGTAAATCCATCATTAAGGCCCCAATGTTTTTTGGTCTTAAATGTAAAAATCCAGTAGGCCTCCTTTTTTAATAATTCCTTGTCAATATTCCCTCTTCTGGTGTTATGCTTTATACCATCAATAGCTATGAAGGATATATTATTAAGATCTCCATTGTGTTGAGACTTGACATGGTTGGCCACTGGTGTATCATATTCTTTAGTTATGCTGTATATATGTTCCAGTATTCTGCGTCTGAATTCTCTGCAGGTTTTACCTACATAGCTCATACCACATTTGCAAAGCATCAGATATATAACCCCTACTGATTTACATGTCATCAGTTGTTGAATTATAAAGTTATTAGTTCCATCTTTTGAAGGAAATGTCTTGGTAGTATTTACATATCTACATGCTCTGCAAGATAGGCATTTGAAACAGCCCTTAGTTTTATTTAGCCAAGTCTTATTTTTAGCAACTTCCAAGTGACTTTTGGACAGTATATCTCTCAAATGTGTTGATCTTCTACTGGTGATTTGGGCCTGGTTGCTTAGGAATGGTCTTAGATCATCATCATCTAAGAGGATTTTCCAGTGGTCATTGAATATTTTTTTAATATCATGCCACTTACCATTATACTGTATGTACCTATGCACCTGACCACTTCATCCTGTTGTTTATTGTTATCTGACAACAGTAGATCTCTATCCACTGCTTTTGCTCTTTGATATCCTCTTTTAAGGGCTTTGTTCTTATAACTCCTTTCTTTAAAACAATGTTGTAATTCTCTAGCTTCTGTCTCCAAGTTGGTTGAACAGTCCTCAGATTTATATACTTCCCTACTCTTATTATCTCGTCAGAGCTTCAGGATTTTAAACCAGAAGTTTTTATTATATCAATAAATGTTAAGTTTTATATTGTACTGCTCTATATTGTTATTTAGGCAGAGAGTGTGCACTTTAACTTAAAAGGATACTTGTTCTTTCTCTCTCTCTCTTGTCATTTATTAATTTATATCCTCTAGTAGCACCCCTTTCTCTTACCAGAATCTTATTATACCTAGAGCCACCCATTTCCCTATTTTTCTGTATCTATCATTATTTATGAACTAAGTTCTATCTAAGGTGTTAAGCTCGGTATATTTATATACTCCTATCAATAATATGGATTCCTCAACAGGATTCCTATTTCAAAATTGGAACCAAGAAAGTTGGCTAAATGAAGCCAAAAGTATATTTAACAAAGATTAAAAATTAGGTCAACGCAAAGAGCCTATTTTAACAAATTTGTTGTTTGAACTGAATAAATTGTACAAGAAACAGTATAGAATATGGTGGGAGATAGCAAGTTTAGAGAATTATCTGGCAAACAACTTAGTACCCAGAGGGTTACGTATTAATCTATCAAACACAATTTAAGGAAATTGATCCACAATTGAAAAAAGAATTGGAAAAAATAAGAGATTATAACACAGATCCCAACTCCATAGAACTGGAAAATAAACTGCAAAAAGACATAGAAAATTAAAAAAAAATGTTGGTTAATAGGAAACAAATGAAATTCCATAAATGGGAATATTTTTAGGAGATCCAGAAAACAATTTGTCCCCAAAACACATTCTGATAATGTTACGTCTGAATCAGAATGGTCCGATTTGGAAACAAATAATACATCAGGATTAACTAGCCCCCCAATGGAGAAAAGATCAACTAAAACTTTTTTAGATTCCAGAGCAGGATCAGGAGGGGTAAGAAAAAATCAAGACTCATACAAGCCACAAAAAAGAATACGGAAAACCTAGATTCCTTACAAATATTACATTTGTCAACTAAAACCCTATCAAACGATCATTTATCAGTTCTCAAAAAAGGTCTTAACTTTTCACCTACAGGGGATTTTAATCTTTTTGAACGGGTAAAGGATACACATTTGTTTGCCTGAAAACTGGCTCTAAAAAAGTTTTTTTCTAAAAAGAACAATACATTTCTATCAGAACCCTTGCATTCTAGGACTCTAAGAAGCATTGAAAGCAACAGGCCCTTACTCTGCCTTCAAACCAAAAAGTAAATACACACCACCATTGCGTATAAGTCCCAATATTGAGCTATTTGTGAATAATGTGGTTCGTGATACAGAAAAAATTTATAACACAGGTAACATCAGTTATAACCTTACTAAAACCGAAAGAATGGCACTAAGACAATTACAACAAGACAACAACATAATTATTAGAAATTCAGACAAAGGAGGCAATAAAGTCATACTTGATAAAACAGACTATATTTTGGAATGTGAAAGACTCCTCAAAGATAAAAAAAAGTTATAAAAAACTAGAAAAAGATCCAACAGATGACTTTATTGAGGAACTCAAAGACATCTTACTAAGAGGTTTAAATACTAAGGTTATAGACAAATCAGAATTTGACTTTCTTTCCAATCAGAACCCTAGAATAGCTACTTTTTATACCATTTCTAAAATACATAAGAATCCCAAGAAACCCCTGGGTAGACCAATTGTGTCAGGCATTGAAAGTCTTACAGAAAACTCCAGTAAATATGTGGATTCTATGCTACGAGACTTTGTGATTACTCTAGCATCATATGTAAAAGACTCAAAGGATGTTTTATTGAAATTAAATGATATTTCAATTAGCAACAAAGCACTTTTGGTGTCTCTTGATGTAGAATCCTTATATACTAACATACAACATCAAAGAGGTATAGAAGCAGTAAACTACTTCTTATCAAAAAGAGGAGTTCAATACCTCAATCATAATAAGTTTTTATTAAACTTACTGGAGTTTGTGCTAACTCACAACTATTTTGTTTTTCTCAATAAGTTCTACCAACAGATATGTGACACAGCCAGGGGCACAGCATGTGCCCCCACATATGCTAATTTATATTTAGGCTGGTGGGAAGAACAAATTGTGTTCACTGACCAATTGGATAAATATACCCAATACATTGAATTATGGGTGAGATTCTTCGATGACATCTTGCTAGTATGGAATGGGAATCAAAAAGATCTAAAAGACTTTATTGATATACTCGATAAAAATGATATGGGACTGTACTTAACATCAGAAATCAATGAGAATGAAATTACTGTTTTGGATTTGAAAATTACAAAAGGTAGAAAATGGCAAACTTCAAACCACAACATATAGGAAACCGACAGCTACAAAACAGTTTATTACAAGCTAATAGCAGCCATCCCAAATCCCTAATTGAAGGGATACCTGTGGGGCAATATTTAAGAATTAAAAGAAATTGCTCCAGTTCTACCAACTTTCAGACAGAAGCTAGAGAATTACAACATTGCTTTAAAGAAAGGGGTTATAAGAACAAAACCCTTAAAAGAGCACATCAAAGAGCAAAAACAGTGGATAGAGATCTACTGTTGTCAGATAACAATAAACAACAGGATGAAGTGGTCAGGTGCATAGGTACATACAGTATAATGGTAAGTGGCATGATATTAAAAAAATATTCAATGACCACTGGAAAATCCTCTTAGATGATGATGATCTAAGACCATTCCTAAGCAAACAGGCCCAAATCACCAGTAGAAGATCAACACATTTGAGAGATATACTGTCCAAAAGTCACTTGGAAGTTGCTAAAAATAAGACTTGGCTAAATAAAACTAAGGGCTGTTTCAAATGCCTATCTTGCAGAGCATGTAGATATGTAAATACTACCAAGACATTTCCTTCAAAAGATGGAACTAATAACTTTATAATCCAACAACTGATGACATGTAAATCAGTAGGGGTTATATATCTGATGCTTTGCAAATGTGGTATGAGCTATGTAGGTAAAACCTGCAGAGAATTCAGATGCAGAATACTGGAACATATATACAGCATAACTAAAGAATATGATACACCAGTGGCCGACCATGTCAATTCTCAACACAATGGAGATCTTAATAATATGTCCTTCATAGCTATTGATGGTATAAAGCAAAACATCAGAAGAGGGAATATTGACAAGGAATTATCAAAAAAGGAGGCCTACTGGATTTTTACACTTAAGACCAAAGAACCTTGGGGCCTTAATGATGGATTTACTTTTACACCATGTATTTAATGTTTTTTCCTGGCTTCTGATTCTTTCAATGTTATTCTATCCTGAGGTTGGAGCTATACACAAAATTATACAAAGGGTACCTATGTATTATTTATTATAATACATTTTATTGGTCCTAATAAATTCTACAAAATTCCTATATATGAACAAGTTTGTTTGTTATAGTTAAAATAACATCTTGTTTAAATACACAAATATTAATATAGGACATTGATTCAATGTTATTTATTTAATGAACCATTAGGATATATATTTTTAGGTCCCTTACTAATGGATGACTCTATATACATCATCTATTAGATACAAACATATATAAATAAGTGTATACACTCTTTTCCCTTATATATGATTTCAAAATAAGCAGGATATCATATTTTATGGTATTCATCTATCATATTGATATATAGATGAACAAATGTGTACATTCTATATCTCTATAAGGCACCTGTGTAATATTTGATGCTGTACTATATTAGGGGACGTTGTTCCTCTTTTCCTCTATTATTGCTTATTATGAGACCTGTGCTGTTTGCAGTATTATTGATTTCAATTGGACTATTCTAGTCCTGTTCATTTCCCCTACCTATTTGGCAGCATTTTAAAGTCACATTTTGTCATTATTTGGTGTTTCATAAAGTACTGCGGCTACCATGGCAACCATTGAGCTTAAATAGCTCCTCTGACACTCCTCCTGTAACCCCTGATGAAATTTCCAGAAACGTGCGTCGGGTTGCACGCTTTACTACGCCGCAACGTCGTCCTATGATGTCATACGCAGACGCATAGGCGATGCGCGGGTAGTTTGGATCCTAAGCGTCTAAAAACATAGACTGACCTCCTACATTAATGTATATATATGAATTATCGATACCCATCCTAAATCAATGAGCAATTTGATTCTATACAGTGGCAATAAGGAATTTGATAATATGCACTTAGGCTCCATTGATTGAGCAGTGGAAGTAACAAGTATATTACTATTTCAGTAGTGGACTTATACTTATAACGTATCATTGTGCAAAACCTTTATACCCTTACACTCAGCACTAGCACTTTATTTATATAATTGTGCAAATGACACTGAAAATTTTACTTATTATAAGTTTATATTTGTTTAATCATCAATAGCACTAGACACTTTATTTAAGTGCATTATAAAAGTTTGTTATTTATTTATTTTCTGTCATCTGACAGCATCATACTGAATTACATTTAATCACTTTGATTTGGAGGATATATAGGGTCCATTATATAATTTTTGTTCATATATAAGACACTCCTCAGATTTATATACTTCCCTACTCTTATTATCTCATCAGAGCTTCAGGATTTTAAACCAGAAGTCTTTATTATATTTATAAATGTTAAGTTTTATATTGTACTGCTCTATATTGTTATTTAGGCAGAGGGTGTGCACTTTAACTTAAAAGGATACTTGTTCTTTCCCTCTCTCTCTTGTCATTTATTAATTTATATCCTCTAGTAGCACCCCTTTCTCTTCCCAGAATCTTATTATAACTAGAGCCACCCATTTCCCTACTTTTCTGTATCACTCTGCCATAAAGCCCAACTCCATGGATCGTACGGTTTATTGTGATCCTATGTACAGATACTCCAGTCTATGCTGTGGAACTCTGCAGCTCCTCCAGGGTTACCTTAGGTCTCTTTGCGGCCTCTCTGATTAATGCCCTCCTTGCCCGGTCCATGAGTTTTGGTGGGCGGCTGTCTCTGGGCAGGTTTGCTGTTGTGCCATGTTGTTTCCATTTGGTTATGAAAGATTTGATGGTGCTCCTGGGGATCATCAAAGATTTGGATATTTTTTTTATAGCCTAACCCTGACTTGTACTTCTCAACAACATTGTCCCTTACTTGTTTGGAGAGTTTCTTGGTTTTCATGGCAGTGTTTGGTTAGTGGTGCCTCTTGCTTAGGTGTTTCAGCCTCTGTGGCCTTTCAAAAAAGGTGTGTATATGTAATGACAGATAATGTGACACTTAGATTGCACACAGATGGACATCATTTCACCAATTATGTGACTTCTGAAGGTAATTGGTTGCACCAGAGCTTTTTATGGGCTTCATAACAAAGGGGGTGAATACAAACGCATATGCCAGTTTTCTCTCATTTCACTTCACCAACTAGACTATTGTGTTCTGATCCATCACATAAAATTCAGATTAACAAAACATTGAACTTAAGGCTGTAATGTAACAAAATAGGTAAAAAGTCAAGGGGTGAATACTTTTGTAAGGCACTGTATATGACTTTTTCCTGATTAATTATACTCTTATACAGACAAAGTTTTCAAACATATATATATATATATATTCATTGTGCAGTGGTCCATTAAAGTACCTTGGAGATCTGGGT
This sequence comes from Discoglossus pictus, assembly GCA_027410445.1. Taxonomy (NCBI): domain Eukaryota; kingdom Metazoa; phylum Chordata; class Amphibia; order Anura; family Alytidae; genus Discoglossus; species Discoglossus pictus. The sequence continues at coordinate 304,230,671 of CM050165.1, read as the reverse complement.
TAGGTAATAGTCTATAAGATCCCGCTCTTGTCCAGCTCCTCGTTGACTCTCCTGATGTTGCTGTACCTCTTTTTGGATGAATGAGCATAAAATGTGAAAGTACTGAAAAGCTTTCTGGTGTGGTCCAGGTAGAAGATGCATTAGTCTTGGCGCCAGATCATAAATCTAGTATCAGAAGTAAAAGCATCTTTGATATAAATTTCTAAAAGTAACAAGGTATTCATGAGATAATTGTTTGATACTTTCAGTCTTATTAAATTGCAATTCGGCAAATTCTAAAGGGCTCTATATAAGCACATAGCATATTTTTTTTCAGAAGTTTTTAGTTCGTGAAGACCTTGCTTTTGGATAGAAGTTCACACATATCTGTAAAAAAATATGCTATGTGCTTATATAGAGCCCTTGTAAATTTGCTGAATCGCAATTTAATACGCCTGCATCTGTTTACACATTTGAAGTGTCAATTAATGTTTATGTTTATTTCAACTCAAATAACTACTGACACGTGGTAACAACAATTATTTTAATTATATTGTATTGTAGTTTTATTTGTAAAGCGCCATTAATGTGCACAGCACTTTTCTGAGATAAGTGCATTTAACACAAAGACAACCAATGGGTTACATAATCCCTGACACAACACTTTAATAATCTACAATATATGCAGGGATCGATTTCCATGTGTGGCATCCCTAGGCAAAGATGCCTTAGCTACCCCGGGGGGCAAAAGCGCACGTGGATCATTGTTCCCCATGTTGCTTGCAAAACGTACAAAATACACGATGCTGAAGACAGTAACACTTATACAAACAATGCCAGGCATGCAGGACTTTGGAAATACATGACACTGAACACACTAACACTTACACTAACAACACCAGGCATGCAGGACTTTAAAAATAAAACCAACGGCAGTCACCATGCGCCACGCAAATATTCACCAAACACACACAGGAGAAAGACACTGGGAAGGGACAGGGGCAGATACTGCAAAGAGACACATGGGTGCTCATTGCGAGCCACGCAATGAGCGCTGAACGCGCTCATCGCGGGGCTCACGATGAGCACCACAAGCGGTAGAGGCTTGCAATGAGCGCCAAAGGTGAACATTGCAAAGCAGGAAAGTTGAAGTACACGGGGGGAGAGCCATGCGATGAGCGCCATGAACGCCAACAGTGCTCAGAGGAGCAAAAGCCTCACATTGTGCGACAAACAGCATTGCCAGCCTTACAATTTTTTCCCGTCATTTTTGACAGGCAATTTCCTAGTCAAATATACTGTTCTAAAGATCAATGTAATACCCTAGACACTTCTGCGGTGAAACGCATGTGTAAAATTGTGATGATGTTTTATAAAGTCTAGTTAAATGTATTCCTTAGATCTTAATAAAACTAATAAATGTGAACCCTTCCTAGAGCATGGTGTCATGGGGAATGAAAGAATGGCTGGTTGTTAGAAGAGCACATCTTACCCTGGCCCACAGGGTGCCTGGAGCAGCCACTACTATTTCTGTTGCTTTGTGCAGCTCTTGGAAATCCCTGTCCCTTGGGAGGAAGGTTTTACCAAAGATCAGGGCCGATATAACATTAGAGACAGAATGAGTAATCCAGGGAGTGGGGTCCATGGGGGATCCTGAAAATAGTGAAAACATTATGAAAAGGAAGAAATGAACAAATAAAGCCTACAAAAAAAAACATGTTAATCATTACCAAGTCAGGTACTTTAAAAGACCATGATTGTAATATAAGAATTCACTGGTCCATAAAGATTTTTTATTTTTAATGTGAAACGTTGACTATAATAAAAGCAAAACAACAAATAAATAAAAGAGATTGGCTTTGGATGCATATCAGTACATGGGCATTCACAAAACGTTTTTCAATGGAGAAGCGAATAAAAAAAAAAATATTCCCTTCAAAAATATAAAATGTATACAAAATAAACATATTTATGTATTTATGCACATATGCACACCTTCACACATATAAATAGATTGACATATCTGTAGACATATCTTAGTCTCACGAATACTTTAAAACACTTATGAATTACATGGTGGGCAAAAAACAAAAATCATGGTGTCTTTTTATTTGTTTCTTCTCACTGAACTATTTGATGAATTTGGCACTGATGATAACCCTCTTCTCCTGCATATAATCAGGCCATTGGAGTACACAATATCAATCTTTGTCATCTTACTTAGTTAACTACCCCTTTAGTGTTTTAGTCTCAGCCTCCTCCTCTTATGATTTTATCCTTTTATTCATCAAAGCTCAGTCCTCAGCCCTTTTCTCTTCTCTCCATTCAACTCCAGAATTGGACAACTAACCCACGCACTCGGCTTTTAGTATTCCTTTTATAAACTCATTTGCTTTTACTTTGCAAACACGTACCTTTACTTATGCTATGTCTATCCAAAGTATAACATATCTAAAACTGAACTCACTGCTAGTTCATCTACATCTCCATTTTCTATGAATGTGCTTTGACTCCAGTCTTTGCCTCTGGCCTCACAAGTCTCAATTGGTTCATCCCCTTCAAAACATTGCATACATACAAATAAGTTGTATTAATTATACAATCAAAACATGTATTCATTTACTTATAATGTCCCACAAAGCCTATAGTAACATCCGCCCCTCTCATTTGACTCTCCAACCTACCCTACTGTTACACTTTGCAAATCCCTTTACTGGCTCCAACTCTCCTCCAATATTCATTTCAATCTCCATGTCCTCAGGTATAGGGCAGTGAACAAAGCTGATCCTTCCTATAAACTAATGCTCTGTACTTCAGTATATTTTTTGTATACTCTCTTTACTCATACAGTTCACAGATAGATTTTTTCATATTTTCTTCTTACACAGTTTACCTCCACATTGTAATGTACTTCAATTATCAATAAGACTTTAAGTGCTAAAAATCTTTAAACTCATCTAGAAACATGTCTATTCTGGACAACATATTCACAACTCTGGCTGATCCAAAACTTCCACACATATACTGAGCAATCAAATCTTCTTTTATAATGGTCCATTTATACCACTGAGATGCGTAAATTCATTTAATTAAATACAGCATAATTGTTTCATAGAAATGTCATGCAGAACCCTTTGGTCTTTCTAAGTATAAGATAATTAAACACAACTTCTTCCACAACTATCTCAATATATGGACAATTCATAGCTGCAAAATATATTGCAGACATAAAAGTAACATTTATTATTTGTTCAACATAAACTGTACTATAGTTAGCATAACTAAGATATAATTAATAAAAAATGGTAATTAAGAATAGACTGGTAGCATATAGCCATGGAAAAACAATGGAGACAGGTTATGAAGAATAACTGAAAGTTATCTAGCAAGACTTCATAGCACACAGGTCCTTCATTAGGCTAAAGTTCATGATAGTGAGCAGAGGGATAGGATAGTGAGGGAATGGGGCAGTGACAGGGCAAGGGGAAAGAAGACAAAAAATGAAATGGTGTAGATTCATAGGGCAAAGTGATTAAAAAGATAAGAGGCTCTAGATAGCATTTCAGAAAGTGTGATAGGGACAATAATGTGTGTGCTTCTATAAAACTTTACAGATAAGACAGACAGACAGAATCTTGCAGGAGCAGTCACATGTGTTATTTAACCTATTTTGTTACAGTTATATCTGCAGTACAAATTAAAGGGCCGCTGTGGGGGATAGGAGATCAGAATGAGGGACCTGGGGGGGCGGGGGGGGGGGGGATAGGAGATCACAATGGAGGAGCTGGAGGCCCCAGGTCTCCCATTCTGATCTCCAACCCCCACCCCCACCTCAGGTCCCCATTCTTAACCGCCCCCCCCCCCCAGGTCCCCCATTCTGATTTCCTACCCCCCCCTGGTTCCCCATTCTGATCTCCTACCCCCCACCCCCAGGTCTGTATAACACTCTTTCTGCTTGTATATCATTGTTGATATATATGGTGGTAATGGCACCCGAGCTTTGAGCACTGTAGAATATCGTGCTGCAATCAGAGCACAGAAAACTACACTCTAATGACACTCTTTGCTCTAGCCAGTAGTCTAGCCTTGAGGGAAATTCCAGGAATCTCCTAGATGTGGGATTTCCCTGAAGGATTGAGCTACTGGCTGGAGCGCAGAGCATCATCAGAACACAGTTCTCGGCGCTCTGATGACGGCGCACTATTCTGCTGCGCACGGAGGACGTGCCACTGGTGGTAACTGTACTAATCCGCCTTTAGAGGACAGAGCCTGTGACATACCAGTGGGAGGGGTGTGCAGCAGCTCTGACTCTGGTGCTGATGAAACACGCTAGATCCGTCTATGCTATCAAGAGAAGTGGCCAGCTTTTCTGGAAGCTGGTCTAAAAAATAGTCTGACCAGTCAGACTCTGGTTCAGACTTAGCATGGTCAGTAAAGGAGTGAGGCTATGATGGCTCATTCCCTGTCACTGAGCAGGGTCTATGAGCAGGTACAAGTAGGTTACAATATATCTGCTACTGGGTGGGGCGGCGCAGGACCAGTGACATTATAACCCAGTCTACTTCCACGCTCCATGATTGTTCAGTCCACAGACGGAGCTTGCTATGCCTAGAGATAATTTAAAAACTACGTTTACATTTAAAATGTCATACTGTTTTTAATAGTTTCTGCACAACAAACATATGAGGACTTTTAAATGTATTGCTGTGGTCCGTTATATTCTCCAAATTGGTTAATATTGTCATATCTCTGTGTGAGATCATGCTAGACAATTCACAAGGCATGGTAATTGCTTGTGTCATTATGTTTAATGAAAAACAATAGGTTTTCCCTTTTCAATCTGAGCCTCAATCTGGGTTCAATAATTTTTATTACACACCAACGTTGAAAAGACATATTCTCTGGCTATCACACACATATATGTATGTTGGCCAATTGCCACAAACCATAAGTGCTTCTCCATTACCTTTCATTATAGTGAAGAGCTCCAGTAGACTCTGGGCCTCCTCTTGTATTCTCTCCTCCATGCTCCTCCTTCCCACACCAAGGATCCGTAGAGTTGTTTGTCCAAAGCGTCTGTGCTGCTTCCAGGTGTGTCCAGAAGTCAGAACTACCCCTGGTGTCAGTGTAAGTTGGTAGAGTTACATTTAAAAGACAACTGTAGTGAAAACATTTAATAAATAAATATAATAGTTGCCTGTAGTGTGCAAACATGCATTAGAAAGAGACAGGGAGACTTATAAATATTTGGTAGGAAAATGTCTTTTTGCTATTATGCCCATTCTTTCGAATGTAAAATTGGATCAGATACCTAAAATAGTCCCTCCCTGAGTCTCTGATCAAATTTCCTATAAGGGTTCTTTCATTCAGTATTCAGTTCTAAATCCATTCTTATGAAATGCTATTGTAATACTGTACCTTTTTTGCCCATTAGATCCATGAAGAGGGGAAACACAGGACGTCCTGTGAAGTCTTCAGTGTGTGAATTCAGAATCTCTCTGACTGCTCTGTATCCATTCACAATAATTACAGGGGTTTGCCCGAGCCATACTGTGTACACGTCTCCATAAACCTGAGCCAGCTGCAAAGAGAAATCACAAGGTGAGCTGCTGCAAGGATCTAAGCTTGAACAATCCACAAAATTTGTCCCAAACCTAGATATTTTTCTGACATATTTTTTGCAGATGGGGTTTATATTAAACATAAATAAAGCAAGTGCAAATAAATATCAAGGTACACATAAAAGGCACCAAACAAGAACTTTCAAGTTAGCTACAATCTTCACCAGGGAATAGAATAGAATCCCATGCAGGATAGAATCTACATGCTCTAACATCCTGCAGGATAGAATCTCCATGCTCTGACATCCTGTATGATAGAATCTCCATGCTCTGACATCCTGTATGATAGAATCTCCATGCTCTGACATCCTGCATGATTGAATCCCATGCTCTGACATCCTGTATGATAGAATCCCATGCTCTAACATCCTGCAGGATAGAATCCCATGCTCTGACATCCTGTATGATAGAATCTCCATGCTCTGACATCCTGTATGATAGAATCTCCATTCTCTGACATCCTGCATGATTGAATCCCATGCTCTGACATCCTGTATGATAGAATCCCATGCTCTAACATCCTGCAGGATAGAATCCCATGCTCTGACATCCTGTATGATAGAATCTCCATGCTCTGACATCCTGCAGTATAGAATCTACATGCTCTGACATCTTGTATGATAGAAACTACATGCTCTGACATCCTGTATGATAGAATCTACATGCTCTGACATCCTGTATGATAGAAACTACATGCTCTGACATCCTGCAGGATAGAATCTACATGCTCTGACATCCTGTATGATAGAATCTGCATTCTCTGACATCCTGTAGGATAGAATCTACATGCTCTGACATCCTGTATGATAGAATCCCATGCTCTGACATCCTGCAGGATAGAATCTACATGCTCTGACATCCTGTATGATAGAATCCCATGCTCTGACATCCTGCAGGATAGAATCTACATGCTCTGACATCCTGTATGATAGAATCTCCATGCTCTGACATCCTGTATGATATAATCCCATGCTCTGACATCCTGCAGGATAGAATCTACATGCTCTGACATCCTGTATGATAGAATCTACATTCTCTGACATCCTGCAGGATATAATCTACCTGCTCTGACATCCTGCAGGATAGAATCTACATGCTCTGACATCCTGTATGATAGAATCTCCATGCTCTGACATCCTGCAGGATAGAATCTACATGCTCCAACATCCTGTATAATAGAATCTACATTCTCTGACATCCTGTATGATAGAAACTACATGCTCTGACATCCTGTATGATAGAATCTACATGCTCTGACATCCTGTATGATAGAAACTACATGCTCTGACACCCTACAGGATAGAATCTACATGCTCTGACATCCTGTATGATAGAATCTACATTCTCTGACATCCTGTAGGATATAATCTACATGCTCTGACATCCTGTATGATAGAATCTACATTCCCTGACATCCTGTAGGATAGAATCTACATGCTCTGACATCCTGTATGATAGAATCCCATGCTCTGACATCCTGCAGTATAGAATCTACATGCTCTGATATCCTGTATGATAGAATCTGCATGCTCTGACATCCTGTATGATAGAATCCCATGCTCTGACATCCTGCAGGATAGAATCTGCATGCCCTGACATCCTGTATGATAGAATCTACATTCTCTGACATCCTGCAGGATAGAATCTGCATGCTCTGACATCCTGTATGATAGAATCTCCATGCTCTGACATCCTGCAGGATAGAATCTACATGCTCTAACATCCTGTATAATAGAATCTACATTCTCTGACATCCTGTAGGATATAATCTACATGCTCTGACATCCTGTATGATAGAATCCCATGCTCTGATATCCTGCAGGATAGAATCTGCATGCTCTGACATCCTGTATGATAGAATCTACATTCTCTGACATACTGCAGGATAGAATCTACATGCTCTGACATCCTGTATGATAGAATCTACATTTTCTGACATCCTGTAGGATATAATATACGTGCTCTGACATCCTGTATGATAGAATCTCCATGCTCTGACATTCTGCAGGATAGAATCTACATGCTCTGACATCCTGTATGATAGAATCTACATGCTCTGACATCCTGCAGGATAGAATCTCCATGCTCTGACATCCTGCAGGATAGAATCTCCATGCTCTGACATCCTGTATGATAGAATCTACATGCTCTGACATCCTGTATGATAGAAACTACATGCTCTGACATCCTACAGGATAGAATCTACATGCACTGACATCCTGTATGATAGAATCTACATTCCCTGACATCCTGTAGGATATAATCTACATGCTCTGACATCCTGTATGATAGAATCTACATTCTCTGACATCCTGTAGGATAGAATCTACATGCTCTGACATCCTGTATGATAGAATCCCATGCTCTGACATCCTGCAGGATAGAATCTACATGCTCTGACATCCTGTATGATAGAATCTGCATGCTCTGACATCCTGTATGATATAATCCCATGCTCTGACATCCTGCAGGATAGAATCTGCATGCTCTGACATCCTGTATGATAAAATCTACATTCTCTGACATCCTGCATGATATAATCTACCTGCTCTGACATCCTGCAGGATAGAATCTACATGCTCCAACATCCTGTATGATAGAATCTCCATGCTCTGACATCCTGCAGGATAGAATCTACATGCTCTGACATCCTGTATGATAGAATCCCATGCTCTGACATCCTGCAGGATAGAATCTACATGCTCTGACATCCTGTATGATAGAATCTCCATGCTCTGACATCCTGTATGATATAATCCCATGCTCTGACATCCTGCAGGATAGAATCTGCATGCTCTGACATCCTGTATGATAGAATCTACATTCTCTGACATCCTGCAGGATATAATCTACCTGCTCTGACATCCTGCAGGATAGAATCTACATGCTCTGACATCCTGTATGATAGAATCTCCATGCTCTGACATCCTGCAGGATAGAATCTACATGCTCCAACATCCTGTATAATAGAATCTCCATGCTCTGACATCCTGCAGGATAGAATCTACATGCTCTGACATCTTGTATGATAGAAACTACATGCTCTGACATCCTGTATGATAGAATCTACATGCTCTGACATCCTGTATGATAGAAACTACATGCTCTGACATCCTGCAGGATAGAATCTACATGCTCTGACATCCTGTATGATAGAATCTGCATTCTCTGACATCCTGTAGGATAGAATCTACATGCTCTGACATCCTGTATGATAGAAACTACATGCTCTGACATCCTGCAGGATAGAATCTACATGCTCTGACATCCTGTATGATAGAATCCCATGCTCTGACATCCTGCAGGATAGAATCTACATGCTCTGACATCCTGTATGATAGAATCCCATGCTCTGACATCCTGCAGGATAAAATCTACATGCTCTGACATCCTGCAGGATAGAATCTACATGCTCTGACATCCTGTATGATAGAATCTCCATGCTCTGACATCCTGCAGGATAGAATCTACATGCTCCAACATCCTGTATAATAGAATCTACATTCTCTGACATCCTGTATGATAGAGTCTACATGCTCTGACATCCTGTATGATAGAAACTACATGCTCTGACATCCTGTATGATAGAATCTACATGCTCTGACATCCTGTATGATAGAAACTACATGCTCTGACACCCTACAGGATAGAATCTACATGCTCTGACATCCTGTATGATAGAATCTACATTCTCTGACATCCTGTAGGATATAATCTACATGCTCTGACATCCTGTATGATAGAATCTACATTCTCTGACATCCTGTAGGATAGAATCTACATGCTCTGACATCCTGTATGATAGAATCCCATGCTCTGACATCCTGCAGGATAGAATCTACATGCTCTGATATCCTGTATGATAGAATCTACATTCTCTGACATCCTGTATGATAGAGTCTACATGCTCTGACATCCTGTATGATAGAAACTACATGCTCTGACATCCTGTATGATAGAATCTGCATGCTCTGACATCCTGTATGATAGAATCCCATGCTCTGACATCCTGCAGGATAGAATCTGCATGCCCTGACATCCTGTATGATAGAATCTACATTCTCTGACATCCTGCAGGATAGAATCTACATGCTCTGACATCCTGTATGATAGAATCTCCATGCTCTGACATCCTGCAGGATAGAATCTACATGCTCTAACATCCTGTATAATAGAATCTACATTCTCTGACATCCTGTAGGATATAATCTACATGCTCTGACATCCTGTATGATAGAATCCCATGCTCTGATATCCTGCAGGATAGAATCTGCATGCTCTGACATCCTGTATGATAGAATCTACATTCTCTGACATCCTGCAGGATAGAATCTACATGCTCTGACATCCTGTATGATAGAATCTCCATGCTCTGACATCCTGCAGGATAGAATCTACATGCTCTGACATCCTGTATGATAGAATCTACATTTTCTGACATCCTGTAGGATATAATCTACGTGCTCTGACATCCTGTATGATAGAATCTCCATGCTCTGACATTCTGCAGGATAGAATCTCCATGCTCTGACATCCTGTATGATAGAATCTACATGCTCTGACATCCTGCAGGATAGAATCTCCATGCTCTGACATCCTGCAGGATATAATCTCCATGCTCTGACATCCTGTATGATAGAATCTACATGCTCTGACATCCTGTATGATAGAAACTACATGCTCTGACATCCTACAGGATAGAATCTACATGCACTGACATCCTGTATGATAGAATCTACATTCCCTGACATCCTGTAGGATATAATCTACATGCTCTGACATCCTGTATGATAGAATCTACATTCTCTGACATCCTGTAGGATAGAATCTACATGCTCTGACATCCTGTATGATAGAATCCCATGCTCTGACATCCTGCAGGATAGAATCTACATGCTCTGACATCCTGTATGATAGAATCTGCATGCTCTGACATCCTGTATGATATAATCCCATGCTCTGACATCCTGCAGGATAGAATCTGCATGCTCTGACATCCTGTATGATAGAATCTACATTCTCTGATATCCTGCAGGATATAATCTACCTGCTCTGACATGCTGCAGGATATAATCTACATGCTCTGACATCCTGTATGATAGAATCTCCATGCTCTGACATCCTGCAGGATATAATCTACATGCTCTGACATCCTGTATGATAGAATCCCATGCTCTGACATCCTGCAGGATAGAATCTCCATGCTCTGACATCCTGTATGATAGAATCTCCATGCTCTGACATCCTGTATGATATAATCCCATGCTCTGACATCCTGCAGGATAGAATCTGCATGCTCTGACATCCTGTATGATAGAATCTACATTCTCTGACATCCTGCAGGATATAATCTACCTGCTCTGACATCCTGCAGAATAGAATCTACATGCTCTGACATCCTGTATGATAGAATCTCCATGCTCTGACATCCTGCAGGATAGAATCTACATGCTCCAACATCCTGTATAATAGAATCTCCATGCTCTGACATCCTGCAGGATAGAATCTACATGCTCTGACATCTTGTATGATAGAAACTACATGCTCTAACATCCTGTATGATAGAATCTACATGCTCTGACATCCTGTATGATAGAAACTACATGCTCTGACATCCTGCAGGATAGAATCTACATGCTCTGACATCCTGTATGATAGAATCTGCATTCTCTGACATCCTGTAGGATAGAATCTACATGCTCTGACATCCTGTATGATAGAATCCCATGCTCTGACATCCTGCAGGATAGAATCTACATGCTCTGACATCCTGTATGATAGAATCCCATGCTCTGACATCCTGCAGGATAGAATCTACATGCTCTGACATCCTGTATGATAGAATCTCCATGCTCTGACATCCTGTATGATATAATCCCATGCTCTGACATCCGGCAGGATAGAATCTGCATGCTCTGACATCCTGTATGATAGAATCTACATTCTCTGACATCCTGCAGGATAGAATCTACCTGCTCTGACATCCTGCAGGATAGAATCTACATGCTCTGACATCCTGTATGATAGAATCTCCATGCTCTGACATCCTGCAGGATAGAATCTACATGCTCCAACATCCTGTATAATAGAATCTACATTCTCTGACATCCTGTACATGCTCTGACATCCTGTATGATAGAAACTACATGCTCTGACATCCTGTATGATAGAATCTACATGCTCTGACATCCTGTATGATAGAAACTACATGCTCTGACACCCTACAGGATAGAATCTACATGCTCTGACATCCTGTATGATAGAATCTACATTCTCTGACATCCTGTAGGATATAATCTACATGCTCTGACATCCAGTATGATAGAATCTACATTCTCTGACATCCTGTAGGATAGAATCTACATGCTCTGACATCCTGTATGATAGAATCCCATGCTCTGACATCCTGCAGGATAGAATCTACATGCTCTGATATCCTGTATGATAGAATCTGCATGCTCTGACATCCTGTATGATAGAATCCCATGCTCTGACATCCTGCAGGATAGAATCTGCATGCCCTGACATCCTGTATGATAGAATCTACATTCTCTGACATCCTGCAGGATAGAATCTACATGCTCTGACATCCTGTATGATAGAATCTCCATGCTCTGACATCCTGCAGGATAGAATCTACATGCTCTAACATCCTGTATAATAGAATCTACATGCTCTGACATCCTGTATGATAGAATCCCATGCTCTGATATCCTGCAGGATAGAATCTGCATGCTCTGACATCCTGTATGATAGAATCTACATTCTCTGACATACTGCAGGATGGAATCTACATGCTCTGACATCCTGTATGATAGAATCTACATTTTCTGACATCCTGTAGGATATAATCTACGTGCTCTGACATCCTGTATGATAGAATCTCCATGCTCTGACATTCTGCAGGATAAAATCTACATGCTCTGACATCCTGTATGATAGAATCTACATGCTCTGACATCCTGCAGGATAGAATCTCCATGCTCTGACATCCTGCAGGATATAATCTCCATGCTCTGACATCCTGTATGATAGAATCTACATGCTCTGACATCCTGTATGATAGAAACTACATGCTCTGACATCTTACAGGATAGAATCACATGCACTGACATCCTGTATGATAGAATCTAAATTCCCTGACATCCTGTAGGATATAATCTACATGCTCTGACATCCTGTATGATAGAATCTACATTCTCTGACATCCTGTAGGATAGAATCTACATGCTCTGACATCCTGTATGATAGAATCCCATGCTCTGACATCCTGCAGGATAGAATCTACATGCTCTGACATCCTGTATGATAGAATCTGCATGCTCTGACATCCTGTATGATATAATCCCATGCTCTGACATCCTGCAGGATAGAATCTGCATGCTCTGACATCCTGTATGATAGAATCTACATTCTCTGACATCCTGCAGGATATAATCTACCTGCTCTGACATCCTGCATGATAGAATCTACATGCTCTGACATCCTGTATGATAGAATCTCCATGCTCTGGCATCCTGCAGGATAGAATCTACATGCTCCAACATCCTGTATAATAGAATCTACATTCTCTGACATCCTGTATGATAGAGTCTACATGCTCTGACATCCTGTATGATAGAAACTACATGCTCTGACATCCTGTATGATAGAATCTACATGCTCTGACATCCTGTATGATAGAAACTACATGCTCTGACACCCTACAGGATAGAATCTACATGCTCTGACATCCTGTATGATAGAATCTACATTCTCTGACATCCTGTAGGATAGAATCTACATGCTCTGACATCCAGTATGATAGAATCTACATTCTCTGACATCCTGTAGGATAGAATCTACATGCTCTGACATCCTGTATGATAGAATCCCATGCTCTGACATCCTGCAGGATAGAATCTACATGCTCTGATATCCTGTATGATAGAATCTCCATGCTCTGACATCCTGCAGGATATAATCTCCATGCTCTGACATCCTGTATGATAGAATCTACATGCTCTGACATCCTGTATGATAGAATCCCATGCTCTGACATCCTGCAGGATAGAATCTACATGCTCTGACATCCTGTATGATAGAATCCCATGCTCTGACATCCTGCAGGATAGAATCTACATGCTCTGACATCCTGTATGATAGAATCTCCATGCTCTGACATCCTGTATGATATAATCCCATGCTCTGACATCCTGCAGGATAGAATCTGCATGCTCTGACATCCTGTATGATAGAATCTACATTCTCTGACATCCTGCAGGATAGAATCTACCTGCTCTGACATCCTGCAGGATAGAATCTACATGCTCTGACATCCTGTATGATAGAATCTCCATGCTCTGACATCCTGCAGGATAGAATCTACATGCTCCAACATCCTGTATAATAGAATCTACATTCTCTGACATCCTGTACATGCTCTGACATCCTGTATGATAGAAACTACATGCTCTGACATCCTGTATGATAGAATCTACATGCTCTGACATCCTGTATGATAGAAACTACATGCTCTGACACCCTACAGGATAGAATCTACATGCTCTGACATCCTGTATGATAGAATCTACATTCTCTGACATCCTGTAGGATATAATCTACATGCTCTGACATCCTGTATGATAGAATCTACATTCTCTGACATCCTGTAGGATAGAATCTACATGCTCTGACATCCTGTATGATAGAATCCCATGCTCTGACATCCTGCAGGATAGAATCTACATGCTCTGATATCCTGTATGATAGAATCTGCATGCTCTGACATCCTGTATGATATAATCCCATGCTCTGACATCCTGCAGGATAGAATCTGCATGCCCTGACATCCTGTATGATAGAATCTACATTCTCTGACATCCTGCAGGATAGAATCTACATGCTCTGACATCCTGTATGATAAAATCTCCATGCTCTGACATCCTGCAGGATAGAATCTACATGCTCTAACATCCTGTATAATAGAATCTACATGCTCTGACATCCTGTATGATAGAATCCCATGCTCTGATATCCTGCAGGATAGAATCTGCATGCTCTGACATCCTGTATGATAGAATCTACATTCTCTGACATACTGCAGGATGGAATCTACATGCTCTGACATCCTGTATGATAGAATCTACATTTTCTGACATCCTGTAGGATATAATCTACGTGCTCTGACATCCTGTATGATAGAATCTCCATGCTCTGACATTCTGCAGGATAAAATCTACATGCTCTGACATCCTGTATGATAGAATCTACATGCTCTGACATCCTGCAGGATAGAATCTCCATGCTCTGACATCCTGCAGGATATAATCTCCATGCTCTGACATCCTGTATGATAGAATCTACATGCTCTGACATCCTGTATGATAGAAACTACATGCTCTGACATCTTACAGGATAGAATCTACATGCACTGACATCCTGTATGATAGAATCTACATTCCCTGACATCCTGTAGGATATAATCTACATGCTCTGACATCCTGTATGATAGAATCTACATTCTCTGACATCCTGTAGGATAGAATCTACATGCTCTGACATCCTGTATGATAGAATCCCATGCTCTGACATCCTGCAGGATAGAATCTACATGCTCTGACATCCTGTATGATAGAATCTGCATGCTCTGACATCCTGTATGATAGAATCCCATGCTCTGACATCCTGCAGGATAGAATCTGCATGCTCTGACATCCTGTATGATAGAATCTACATTCTCTGACATCCTGCAGGATATAATCTACCTGCTCTGACATCCTGCATGATAGAATCTACATGCTCTGACATCCTGTATGATAGAATCTCCATGCTCTGACATCCTGCAGGATAGAATCTACATGCTCCAATATCCTGTATAATAGAATCTACATTCTCTGACATCCTGTATGATAGAGTCTACATGCTCTGACATCCTGTATGATAGAAACTACATGCTCTGACATCCTGTATGATAGAATCTACATGCTCTGACATCCTGTATGATAGAAACTACATGCTCTGACACCCTACAGGATAGAATCTACATGCTCTGACATCCTGTATGATAGAATCTACATTCTCTGACATCCTGTAGGATATAATCTACATGCTCTGACATCCAGTATGATAGAATCTACATTCTCTGACATCCTGTAGGATAGAATCTACATGCTCTGACATCCTGTATGATATAATCCCATGCTCTGACATCCTGCAGGATAGAATCTACATGCTCTGATATCCTGTATGATAGAATCTCCATGCTCTGACATCCTGCAGGATATAATCTCCATGCTCTGACATCCTGTATGATAGAATCTACATGCTCTGACATCCTGTATGATAGAAACTACATGCTCTGACACCCTACAGGATAGAATCTACATGCTCTGACATTCTGTATGATAGAATCTACATTCTCTGACATCCTGTAGGATATAATCTACATGCTCTGACATCCTGTATGATAGAATCTACATTCCCTGACATCCTGTAGGATAGAATCTACATGCTCTGACATCCTGTATGATAGAATCCCATGCTTTGACATCCTGTATAATAGAATCTACATTCTCTGACATCCTGTAGGATATAATCTACATGCTCTGTTATCCTGTATGATAGAATCCCATGCTCTGATATCCTGCAGGATAGAATCTGCATGCTCTGACATCCTGTATGATAGAATCTACATTCTCTGACATACTGCAGGATAGAATCTACATGCTCTGACATCCTGCAGGATAGAATCTACATTTTCTGACATCCTGTAGGATATAATCTACGTGCTCTGACATCCTGTATGATAGAATCTCCATGCTCTGACATTCTGCAGGATAGAATCTACATGCTCTGACATCCTGTATGATAGAATCTACATGCTCTGACATCCTGCAGGATAGAATCTCCATGCTCTGACATCCTGTATGATATAATCTCCATGCTCTGACATCCTGTATGATAGAATCTACATGCTCTGACATCCTGTATGATAGAAACTACATGCTCTGACATCCTACAGGATAGAATCTACATGCACTGACATCCTGTATGATAGAATCTACATTCCCTGACATCCTGTAGGATATAATCTACATGCTCTGACATCCTGTATGATAGAATCTACATTCTCTGACATCCTGTAGGATAGAATCTACATGCTCTGACATCCTGTATGATAGAATCCCATGCTCTGACATCCTGCAGGATAGAATCTACATGCTCTGACATCCTGTATGATAGAATCTCCATGCTCTGACATCCTGTATGATATAATCCCATGCTCTGACATCCTGCAGGATAGAATCTGCATGCTCTGACATCCTGTATGATAGAATCTACATTCTCTGACATCCTGCAGGATATAATCTACCTGCTCTGACATCCTGCAGGATAGAATCTACATGCTCTGACATCCTGTATGATAGAATCTCCATGCTCTGACATCCTGCAGGATAGAATCTACATGCTCTGACATCCTGTATGATAGAATCCCATGCTCTGACATCCTGCAGGATAGAATCTACATGCTCTGACATCCTGTATGATAGAATCTCCATGCTCTGACATCCTGTATGATATAATCCCATGCTCTGACATCCTGCAGGATAGAATCTGCATGCTCTGACATCCTGTATGATAGAATCTACATTCTCTGACATCCTGCAGGATAGAATCTACATGCTCTGACATCCTGTAGAATAGAATCTACATGCTCTGACATCCTGTATGATAGAATCTCCATGCTCTGACATCCTGCAGGATAGAATCTACATGCTCCAACATCCTGTATAATAGAATCTCCATGCTCTGACATCCTGCAGGATAGAATCTACATGCTCTGACATCTTGTATGATAGAAACTACATGCTCTAACATCCTGTATGATAGAATCTACATGCTCTGACATCCTGTATGATAGAAACTACATGCTCTGACATCCTGCAGGATAGAATCTACATGCTCTGACATCCTGTATGATAGAATCTGCATTCTCTGACATCCTGTAGGATAGAATCTACATGCTCTGACATCCTGTATGATAGAATCCCATGCTCTGACATCCTGCAGGATAGAATCTACATGCTCTGACATCCTGTATGATAGAATCCCATGCTCTGACATCCTGCAGGATAGAATCTACATGCTCTGACATCCTGTATGATAGAATCTACATGCTCTGACATCCTGTATGATATAATCCCATGCTCTGACATCCTGCAGGATAGAATCTGCATGCTCTGACATCCTGTATGATAGAATCTCCATGCTCTGACATCCTGCAGGATAGAATCTACCTGCTCTGACATCCTGCAGGATAGAATCTACATGCTCTGACATCCTGTATGATAGAATCTCCATGCTCTGACATCCTGCAGGATAGAATCTACATGCTCCAACATCCTGTATAATAGAATCTACATTTTCTGACATCCTGTATGATAGAGTCTACATGCTCTGACATCCTGTATGATAGAAACGACATGCTCTGACATCCTGTATGATAGAAACTAAATGCTCTGACACCCTACAGGATAGAATCTACATGCTCTGACATCCTGTATGATAGAATCTACATTCTCTGACATCCTGTAGGATATAATCTACATGCTCTGACATCCTGTATGATAGAATCTACATGCTCTGACATCCTGTAGGATAGAATCTACATGCTCTGACATCCTGTATGATAGAATCCCATGCTCTGACATCCTGCAGGATAGAATCTACATGCTCTGATATCCTGTATGATAGAATCTGCATGCTCTGACATCCTGTATGATAGAATCCCATGCTCTGACATCCTGCAGGATAGAATCTGCATGCCCTGACATCCTGTATGATAGAATCTACATTCTCTGACATCCTGCAGGATAGAATCTACATGCTCTGACATCCTGTATGATAGAATCTCCATGCTCTGACATCCTGCAGGATAGAATCTACATGCTCTGACATCCTGTATGATAGAATCTGCATTCTCTGACATCCTGTAGGATAGAATCTACATGCTCTGACATCCTGTATGATAGAATCCCATGCTCTGACATCCTGCAGGATAGAATCTACATGCTCTGACATCCTGTATGATAGAATCCCATGCTCTGACATCCTGCAGGATAGAATCTACATGCTCTGACATCCTGTATGATAGAATCTCCATGCTCTGACATCCTGTATGATATAATCCCATGCTCTGACATCCTGCAGGATAGAATCTGCATGCTCTGACATCCTGTATGATAGAATCTACATTCTCTGACATCCTGCAGGATAGAATCTACCTGCTCTGACATCCTGCAGGATAGAATCTACATGCTCTGACATCCTGTATGATAGAATCTCCATGCTCTGACATCCTGCAGGATAGAATCTACATGCTCCAACATCCTGTATAATAGAATCTACATTTTCTGACATCCTGTATGATAAAGTCTACATGCTCTGACATCCTGTATGATAGAAACTACATGCTCTGACATCCTGTATGATAGAAACTACATGCTCTGACACCCTACAGGATAGAATCTACATGCTCTGACATCCTGTATGATAGAATCTACATGCTCTGACATCCTGTAGGATAGAATCTACATGCTCTGACATCCTGTATGATAGAATCTACATTCTCTGACATCCTGTAGGATAGAATCTACATGCTCTGACATCCTGTATGATAGAATCCCATGCTCTGACATCCTGCAGGATAGAATCTACATGCTCTGATATCCTGTATGATAGAATCTGCATGCTCTGACATCCTGTATGATAGAATCCCATGCTCTGACATCCTGCAGGATAGAATCTGCATGCCCTGACATCCTGTATGATAGAATCTACATTCTCTGACATCCTGCAGGATAGAATCTACATGCTCTGACATCCTGTATGATAGAATCTCCATGCTCTGACATCCTGCAGGATAGAATCTACATGCTCTAACATCCTGTATAATAGAATCTACATTCTCTGACATCCTGTAGGATATAATCTACATGCTCTGACATCCTGTACGATAGAATCCCATGCTCTGATATCCTGCATAATAGAATCTGCATGCTCTGACATCCTGTATGATAGAATCTACATTCTCTGACATACTGCAGGATAGAATCTACATGCTCTGACATCCTGTATGATAGAATCTACATTTTCTGACATCCTGTAGGATATAATCTACGTGCTCTGACATCCTGTATGATAGAATCTCCATGCTCTGACATTCTGCAGGATAGAATCTACATGCTCTGACATCCTGTATGATAGAATCTACATGCTCTGACATCCTGTATGATAGAATCTACATGCTCTGACATCCTGCAGGATAGAATCTCCATGCTCTGACATCCTGCAGGATATAATCTACATGCTCTGACATCCTGTATGATAGAATCTACATGCTCTGACATCCTGTATGATAGAAACTACATGCTCTGACATCCTACAGGATAGAATCTACATGCACTGACATCCTGTATGATAGAATCTACATTCTCTGACATCCTGTAGGATATAATCTACATGCTCTGACATCCTGTATGATAGAATCTACATTCTCTGACATCCTGTAGGATAGAATCTACATGCTCTGACATCCTGTATGATAGAATCACATGCTCTGACATCCTGCATGATAGAATCTACATGCTCTGACATCCTGTATGATAGAATCTCCATGCTCTGACATCCTGTATGATATAATCCCATGCTCTGACATCCTGCAGGATAGAATCTGCATGCTCTGACATCCTGTATGATAGAATCTACATTCTCTGACATCCTGCAGGATATAATCTACCTGCTCTGACATCCTGCAGGATAGAATCTACATGCTCTGACATCCTGTATGATAGAATCTCCATGCTCTGACATCCTGCAGGATAGAATCTACATGCTCTGACATCCTGTATGATAGAATCCCATGCTCTGACATCCTGCAGGATAGAATCTACATGCTCTGACATCCTGTATGATAGAGTCTACATGCTCTGACATCCTGTATGATAGAAACTACATGCTCTGACATCCTGTATGATAGAATCTACATGCTCTGACATCCTGTATGATAGAAACTACATGCTCTGACACCCTACAGGATAGAATCTACATGCTCTGACATCCTGTATGATAGAATCTACATTCTCTGACATCCTGTAGGATATAATCTACATGCTCTGACATCCAGTATGATAGAATCTACATTCTCTGACATCCTGTAGGATAGAATCTACATGCTCTGACATCCTGTATGATAGAATCCCATGCTCTGACATCCTGCAGGATAGAATCTACATGCTCTGACATCCTGTATGATAGAATCTCCATGCTCTGACATCCTGCAGGATATAATCTCCATGCTCTGACATCCTGTATGATAGAATCTACATGCTCTGACATCCTGTATGATAGAAACTACATGCTCTGACACCCTACAGGATAGAATCTACATGCTCTGACATTCTGTATGATAGAATCTACATTCTCTGACATCCTGTAGGATATAATCTACATGCTCTGACATCCTGTATGATAGAATCTACATTCCCTGACATCCTGTAGGATAGAATCTACATGCTCTGACATCCTGTATGATAGAATCCCATGCTTTGACATCCTGTATAATAGAATCTACATTCTCTGACATCCTGTAGGATATAATCTACATGCTCTGTTATCCTGTATGATAGAATCCCATGCTCTGATATCCTGCAGGATAGAATCTGCATGCTCTGACATCCTGTATGATAGAATCTACATTCTCTGACATACTGCAGGATAGAATCTACATGCTCTGACATCCTGCAGGATAGAATCTACATTTTCTGACATCCTGTAGGATATAATCTACGTGCTCTGACATCCTGTATGATAGAATCTCCATGCTCTGACATTCTGCAGGATAGAATCTACATGCTCTGACATCCTGTATGATAGAATCTACATGCTCTGACATCCTGCAGGATAGAATCTCCATGCTCTGACATCCTGCAGGATATAATCTCCATGCTCTGACATCCTGTATGATAGAATCTACATGCTCTGACATCCTGTATGATAGAAACTACATGCTCTGACATCCTACAGGATAGAATCTACATGCACTGACATCCTGTATGATAGAATCTACATTCCCTGACATCCTGTAGGATATAATCTACATGCTCTGACATCCTGTATGATAGAATCTACATTCTCTGACATCCTGTAGGATAGAATCTACATGCTCTGACATCCTGTATGATAGAATCCCATGCTCTGACATCCTGCAGGATAGAATCTACATGCTCTGACATCCTGTATGATAGAATCTCCATGCTCTGACATCCTGTATGATATAATCCCATGCTCTGACATCCTGCAGGATAGAATCTGCATGCTCTGACATCCTGTATGATAGAATCTACATTCTCTGACATCCTGCAGGATATAATCTACCTGCTCTGACATCCTGCAGGATAGAATCTACATGCTCTGACATCCTGTATGATAGAATCTCCATGCTCTGACATCCTGCAGGATAGAATCTACATGCTCTGACATCCTGTATGATAGAATCCCATGCTCTGACATCCTGCAGGATAGAATCTACATGCTCTGACATCCTGTATGATAGAATCTCCATGCTCTGACATCCTGTATGATATAATCCCATGCTCTGACATCCTGCAGGATAGAATCTGCATGCTCTGACATCCTGTATGATAGAATCTACATTCTCTGACATCCTGCAGGATATAATCTACCTGCTCTGACATCCTGCAGAATAGAATCTACATGCTCTGACATCCTGTATGATAGAATCTCCATGCTCTGACATCCTGCAGGATAGAATCTACATGCTCCAACATCCTGTATAATAGAATCTCCATGCTCTGACATCCTGCAGGATAGAATCTACATGCTCTGACATCTTGTATGATAGAAACTACATGCTCTAACATCCTGTATGATAGAATCTACATGCTCTGACATCCTGTATGATAGAAACTACATGCTCTGACATCCTGCAGGATAGAATCTACATGCTCTGACATCCTGTATGATAGAATCTGCATTCTCTGACATCCTGTAGGATAGAATCTACATGCTCTGACATCCTGTATGATAGAATCCCATGCTCTGACATCCTGCAGGATAGAATCTACATGCTCTGACATCCTGTATGATAGAATCCCATGCTCTGACATCCTGCAGGATAGAATCTACATGCTCTGACATCCTGTATGATAGAATCTCCATGCTCTGACATCCTGTATGATATAATCCCATGCTCTGACATCCTGCAGGATAGAATCTGCATGCTCTGACATCCTGTATGATAGAATCTACATTCTCTGACATCCTGCAGGATAGAATCTACATGCTCTGACATCCTGCAGGATAGAATCTACATGCTCTGACATCCTGTATGATAGAATCTCCATGCTCTGACATCCTGCAGGATAGAATCTACATGCTCCAACATCCTGTATAATAGAATCTACATTTTCTGACATCCTGTATGATAGAGTCTACATGCTCTGACATCCTGTATGATAGAAACGACATGCTCTGACATCCTGTATGATAGAAACTAAATGCTCTGACACCCTACAGGATAGAATCTACATGCTCTGACATCCTGTATGATAGAATCTACATTCTCTGACATCCTGTAGGATATAATCTACATGCTCTGACATCCTGTATGATAGAATCTACATTCTCTGACATCCTGTAGGATAGAATCTACATGCTCTGACATCCTGTATGATAGAATCCCATGCTCTGACATCCTGCAGGATAGAATCTACATGCTCTGATATCCTGTATGATAGAATCTGCATGCTCTGACATCCTGTATGATAGAATCCCATGCTCTGACATCCTGCAGGATAGAATCTGCATGCCCTGACATCCTGTATGATAGAATCTACATTCTCTGACATCCTGCAGGATAGAATCTACATGCTCTGACATCCTGTATGATAGAATCTCCATGCTCTGACATCCTGCAGGATAGAATCTACATGCTCTGACATCCTGTATGATAGAATCTGCATTCTCTGACATCCTGTAGGATAGAATCTACATGCTCTGACATCCTGTATGATAGAATCCCATGCTCTGACATCCTGCAGGATAGAATCTACATGCTCTGACATCCTGTATGATAGAATCCCATGCTCTGACATCCTGCAGGATAGAATCTACATGCTCTGACATCCTGTATGATAGAATCTCCATGCTCTGACATCCTGTATGATATAATCCCATGCTCTGACATCCTGCAGGATAGAATCTGCATGCTCTGACATCCTGTATGATAGAATCTACATTCTCTGACATCCTGCAGGATAGAATCTACCTGCTCTGACATCCTGCAGGATAGAATCTACATGCTCTGACATCCTGTATGATAGAATCTCCATGCTCTGACATCCTGCAGGATAGAATCTACATGCTCCAACATCCTGTATAATAGAATCTACATTTTCTGACATCCTGTATGATAAAGTCTACATGCTCTGACATCCTGTATGATAGAAACTACATGCTCTGACATCCTGTATGATAGAAACTACATGCTCTGACACCCTACAGGATAGAATCTACATGCTCTGACATCCTGTATGATAGAATCTACATTCTCTGACATCCTGTAGGATATAATCTACATGCTCTGACATCCTGTATGATAGAATCTACATTCTCTGACATCCTGTAGGATAGAATCTACATGCTCTGACATCCTGTATGATAGAATCCCATGCTCTGACATCCTGCAGGATAGAATCTACATGCTCTGATATCCTGTATGATAGAATCTGCATGCTCTGACATCCTGTATGATAGAATCCCATGCTCTGACATCCTGCAGGATAGAATCTGCATGCCCTGACATCCTGTATGATAGAATCTACATTCTCTGACATCCTGCAGGATAGAATCTACATGCTCTGACATCCTGTATGATAGAATCTCCATGCTCTGACATCCTGCAGGATAGAATCTACATGCTCTAACATCCTGTATAATAGAATCTACATTCTCTGACATCCTGTAGGATATAATCTACATGCTCTGACATCCTGTACGATAGAATCCCATGCTCTGATATCCTGCATAATAGAATCTGCATGCTCTGACATCCTGTATGATAGAATCTACATTCTCTGACATACTGCAGGATAGAATCTACATGCTCTGACATCCTGTATGATAGAATCTACATTTTCTGACATCCTGTAGGATATAATCTACGTGCTCTGACATCCTGTATGATAGAATCTCCATGCTCTGACATTCTGCAGGATAGAATCTACATGCTCTGACATCCTGTATGATAGAATCTACATGCTCTGACATCCTGTATGATAGAATCTACATGCTCTGACATCCTGCAGGATAGAATCTCCATGCTCTGACATCCTGCAGGATATAATCTCCATGCTCTGACATCCTGTATGATAGAATCTACATGCTCTGACATCCTGTATGATAGAAACTACATGCTCTGACATCCTACAGGATAGAATCTACATGCACTGACATCCTGTATGATAGAATCTACATTCCCTGACATCCTGTAGGATATAATCTACATGCTCTGACATCCTGTATGATAGAATCTACATTCTCTGACATCCTGTAGGATAGAATCTACATGCTCTGACATCCTGTATGATAGAATCCCATGCTCTGACATCCTGCAGGATAGAATCTACATGCTCTGACATCCTGTATGATAGAATCTCCATGCTCTGACATCCTGTATGATATAATCCCATGCTCTGACATCCTGCAGGATAGAATCTGCATGCTCTGACATCCTGTATGATAGAATCTACATTCTCTGACATCCTGCAGGATATAATCTACCTGCTCTGACATCCTGCAGGATAGAATCTACATGCTCTGACATCCTGTATGATAGAATCTCCATGCTCTGACATCCTGCAGGATAGAATCTACATGCTCTGACATCCTGTATGATAGAATCCCATGCTCTGACATCCTGCAGGATAGAATCTACATGCTCTGACATCCTGTATGATAGAATCTCCATGCTCTGACATCCTGTATGATATAATCCCATGCTCTGACATCCTGCAGGATAGAATCTGCATGCTCTGACATCCTGTATGATAGAATCTACATTCTCTGACATCCTGCAGGATATAATCTACCTGCTCTGACATCCTGCAGAATAGAATCTACATGCTCTGACATCCTGTATGATAGAATCTCCATGCTCTGACATCCTGCAGGATAGAATCTACATGCTCCAACATCCTGTAAAATAGAATCTCCATGCTCTGACATCCTGCAGGATAGAATCTACATGCTCTGACATCTTGTATGATAGAAACTACATGCTCTAACATCCTGTATGATAGAATCTACATGCTCTGACATCCTGTATGATAGAAACTACATGCTCTGACATCCTGCAGGATAGAATCTACATGCTCTGACATCCTGTATGATAGAATCTACATGCTCTGACATCCTGTAGGATAGAATCTACATGCTCTGACATCCTGTATGATAGAATCCCATGCTCTGACATCCTGCAGGATAGAATCTACATGCTCTGACATCCTGTATGATAGAATCCCATGCTCTGACATCCTGCAGGATAGAATCTACATGCTCTGACATCCTGTATGATAGAATCTCCATGCTCTGACATCCTGTATGATATAATCCCATGCTCTGACATCCTGCAGGATAGAATCTGCATGCTCTGACATCCTGTATGATAGAATCTACATGCTCTGACATCCTGCAGGATAGAATCTACCTGCTCTGACATCCTGCAGGATAGAATCTACATGCTCTGACATCCTGTATGATAGAATCTCCATGCTCTGACATCCTGCAGGATAGAATCTACATGCTCCAACATCCTGTATAATAGAATCTACATTTTCTGACATCCTGTATGATAGAGTCTACATGCTCTGACATCCTGTATGATAGAAACTACATGCTCTGACATCCTGTATGATAGAAACTACATGCTCTGACACCCTACAGGATAGAATCTACATGCTCTGACATCCTGTATGATAGAATCTACATTCTCTGACATCCTGTAGGATATAATCTACATGCTCTGACATCCTGTATGATAGAATCTACATTCTCTGACATCCTGTAGGATAGAATCTACATGCTCTGACATCCTGTATGATAGAATCCCATGCTCTGACATCCTGCAGGATAGAATCTACATGCTCTGATATCCTGTATGATAGAATCTGCATGCTCTGACATCCTGTATGATAGAATCCCATGCTCTGACATCCTGCAGGATAGAATCTGCATGCCCTGACATCCTGTATGATAGAATCTACATTCTCTGACATCCTGCAGGATAGAATCTACATGCTCTGACATCCTGTATTATAGAATCTCCATGCTCTGACATCCTGCAGGATAGAATCTACATGCTCTAACATCCTGTATAATAGAATCTACATTCTCTGACATCCTGTAGGATATAATCTACATGCTCTGACATCCTGTACGATAGAATCCCATGCTCTGATATCCTGCATAATAGAATCTGCATGCTCTGACATCCTGTATGATAGAATCTACATTCTCTGACATACTGCAGGATAGAATCTACATGCTCTGACATCCTGTATGATAGAATCTACATTTTCTGACATCCTGTAGGATATAATCTACGTGCTCTGACATCCTGTATGATAGAATCTCCATGCTCTGACATTCTGCAGGATAGAATCTACATGCTCTGACATCCTGTATGATAGAATCTACATGCTCTGACATCCTGCAGGATAGAATCTCCATGCTCTGACATCCTGCAGGATAGAATCTCCATGCTCTGACATCCTGCAGGATAGAATCTCCATGCTCTGACATCCTGTATAATAGAATCTACATGCTCTGACATTCTGTATGATAGAATCTACATGCTCTGACATCCTGTATGATAGAAACTACATGCTCTGACATCTTACAGGATAGAATCTACATGCACTGACATCATGTATGATAGAATCTACATTCCCTGACATCCTGTAGGATATAATCTACATGCTCTGACATCCTGTATGATAGAATCTACATTTTCTGACATCCTGTAGGATATAATCTACGTGCTCTGACATCCTGTATGATAGAATCCCATCCTCTGACATCCTGCAGGATAGAATCTACATGCTCTGACATCCTGTATGATAGAATCTACATGCTCTGACATCCTGTATGATATAATCCCATGCTCTGATATCCTGCAGGTTAGAATCTGCATGCTCTGACATCCTGTATGATAGAATCTACATGCTCTGACATCCTGTATGATAGAAACTACATGCTCTGACATCTTACAGGATAGAATCTACATGCACTGACATCCTGTATGATAGAATCTACATTCCCTGACATCCTGTAGGATATAATCTACATGCTCTGACATCCTGTATGATAGAATCTACATTCTCTGACATCCTGTAGGATAGATTCTACATGCTCTGACATCCTGTATGATAGAATCCCATGCTCTGACAACCTGCAGGATAAAATCTACATGCTCTGAAATCCTGCAGTATAGAATCTGCATGCTCTGACATCCTGCAGGATAGAATCTACATGCTCTGACATCCTGCAGGATAGAATCTACATGCTCTGACATAATGTATGATAGAATCTACATGCCCTGACATCCTGCAGGATAGAATCTACATGCTCTGCTCTGACATCCTGCATGATATAATCCCATGCTCTGACATCCTGTATGATAGAATCCCATGCTCTGACATCCTGTGGGATAGAATCTACATGCTCTGACATCCTGCATGATAGAATCCCATGCTCTGACATCCTGTATGATAGAATCCCATGTTCGGACATCTTGCAGGATAGAATCTACATACTCTGACATCCTGTATGATAGAATCCCATGCTCTGACATTCTGTATGATAGAATCCGGATGTTCTAACATCCTGCATGATAGAATCTACATGCTCTGGCATCCTGCAGGATAGAATCTACATGCTCTGACATAATGTATGATAGAATCTACATGCTCTGACATCCTGCAGGATAGAATCTACATGCTCTGCTCTGACATCCTGCATGATATAATCCCATGCTCTGACATCCTGCATGATATAATCTACATGCTCTGACATCCTGCATGATAGAATCCCATGCTCTGACATCCTGTATATTAGAATCCCATGTTTGGACATCCTGCAGGATAGAATCTACATGATCTGACATCCTGTATGATAGAATCCCATGCTCTGAAATCCTGCATGATAGAATCTGCATGATCTGACATCCTGTATGATGGAATCTACATTCTCTGACATCCTGCAGGATATAATCTACCTGCTCTGACATCCTGCAGGATAGAATCTACATGCTCTGACATCCTGTATGATAGAATCTCCATGCTCTGACATCCTGCAGGATAGAATCTACATGCTCCAACATCCTGTATAATAGAATCTACATTCTCTGACATCCTGTAGGATAAAATCTACATGCTCTGAAATCCTGCATGATAGAATCTGCATGCTCTGACATACTGCAGGATAGAATCTACATGCTCTGACATCCTGCAGGATAGAATCTACATGCTCTGACATAATGTATGATAGAATCTACATGCCCTGACATCCTGCAGGATAGAATCTACATGCTCTGCTCTGACATCCTGCATGATATAATCCCATGCTCTGACATCCTGTGGGATAGAATCTACATGCTCTGACATCCTGCATGATAGAATCCCATGCTCTGACATCCTGTATGATAGAATCCCATGTTCGGACATCTTGCAGGATAGAATCTACATACTCTGACATCCTGTATGATAGAATCCCATGCTCTGACATTCTGTATGATAGAATCCGGATGTTCTAACATCCTGCATGATAGAATCTACATGCTCTGGCATCCTGCAGGATAGAATCTACATGCTCTGACATAATGTATGATAGAATCTACATGCTCTGACATCCTGCAGGATAGAATCTACATGCTCTGCTCTGACATCCTGCATGATATAATCCCATGCTCTGACATCCTGCAGGATAGAATCTACATGCTCTGACATCCTGCATGATAGAATCCCATGCTCTGACATCCTGTATAATAGAATCCCATGTTCGGACATCCTGCAGGATAGAATCTACATGATCTGACATCCTGTATGATAGAATCCCATGCTCTGACATCCTGCATGATAGAATATACATGCTCTGACATCCTGCATGATAGAATCTACATGCTATGACATCCTGCAGGATAGAATCTACATGCTCTGACATCCTGTATGATAGAATCTACATTCTCTGACATCCTGTAGGATAGAATATACATGCTCTGACATACTGTATGATAGAATCCCATGCTCTGACATCCTGCAGGATAGAATCTACATGCTCTGAAATCCTGCAGGATAGAATCTGCATGCTCTGACATCCTGCAGGATAGAATCTACATGCTCTAACATCCTGCAGGATATAATCTACATGCTCTGCTCTGACATCCTGCATGATATAATCCCATGCTTTGACATCCTGCAGGATAGAATCTACATGCTCTGACATCCTGCATGATAGAATCCCATGCTCTGACATCCTGTATGATAGAATCCCATGTTCGGACATCCTGCAGGATAGAATGTACATGCTCTGACATCCTGTATGATAGAATCCCATGCTCTGACATTCTGTATGATAGAATCTGGATGTTCTAACATCCTGCATGATAGAATCTACATGCTCTGTCATCCTGCAGTATAGAATCCCATGCTCTTACATCCTGCATGATAGAATATACATGCTCTGACATCCTGCAGGATAGAATCCCATGCTCTGACATCCTGCATGATAGAATCTACATGCTCTGACATCCTGCATGAAAGGATCACATGCTCTGACATACTTCAGGATAGAATCGACATGCTCTGACATCCTGCATGAAAGGATCCCATGCTCTGACATATTTCAGGATAGAATCTACATGCTCTGACATCCTGCAGGATAGAATCCCATGCTCTGTCATCCTGCATGATAGAATTGACATGCTCTGACATCCTGCATGAAAGGATCCCATGCTCTGACATACTTCAGGATAGAATCTACATGCTCTGACATCCTGCATGAAAGGATCCCATGCTCTGACATATTGCAGGATAGAATCTACATGCTTTGACATCTTGCAGGATAGAATATACATGCTCTGGCATCCTGCAGGATAGAATCTACATGCTCTGACATCTTGCAGGATAGAATCTACTTCTCTGACAATCTATGATAGATAAAAGAGTGATTGTAAAATTAAGATTGAGATAGTCTATGGAAAGTATTGATATGCTTTGGGCTTGGAGATCCCATCTGCACAATCTGGAAGTAATACTGGGAATGGCTGAGGCCTTGTATGCATAGACATGTGGCCCAGCAGGTCATACATGAGTCAGTAAGCAGAACTAATTTTTTTAATTGACTGGTGCCCTCCGTGAGGGCCATGTGTATAGCCTGTACATTATTTTGCTTAGTTTATACATTACAGAAGCTGGAGATAGTCAATCTCCTTTTGACTGATTCATAGACAGAATCCTGGCTGCTAATATTGAGTTCTCAATTTTATCATGATCCGACAAACACAAAGTAACCTGGCAAAGGGCCTTAACAAAGGCAGTATGTGTTAGCCTGGCCCTCAAATGTACATTTATCTACATGAATATACACCTCAGCCACCAATGGTAATCAATTCAGACACTATAAAATAGGACGAGCAAAAAGGTCCAATGAGGTTTAATGATCTGACGCTTGGAAAAGTTACAGTACAAAACAATCCCAGAGAACTGCTAAAACCACTGACCTGAAGGCACATTTGTATCATCAGCAGTAGATACCTACCCTAGAATCTACATTCTCTGACATCCTGCAGGATAGAATCTACCTGCTCTGACATCCTGCAGGATATAATCTACATGCTCCAACATCCTGTATGATAGAATCTCCATGCTCTGACATCCTGCAGGATAGAATCTACATGCTCCAACATCCTGTATGATAGAATCTCCATGCTCTGACATCCTGCAGGATAGAATCTACATGCTCCAACATCCTGTATAATAGAATCTACATTCTCTGACATCCTGTAGGATAGAATCTACATGCTCTGACATCCTGTATGATAGAATCCCATGCTCTGACAACCTGCAGGATAAAATCTACATGCTCTGAAATCCTGCAGGATAGAATGTGCATGCTCTGACATCCTGCAGGATAGAATCTACATGCTCTGACATAATGTATGATAGAATCTACATGCCCTGACATCCTGCAGGATAGAATCTACATGCTCTGCTCTGACATCCTGCATGATATAATCCCATGCTCTGACATCCTGTGGGATAGAATCTACATGCTCTGACATCCTGTATGATAAAATCCCATGCTCTGACATCCTGTATGATAAAATCCCATGTTCGGACATCTTGCAGGATAGAATCTACATACTCTGACATCCTGTATGATAGAATCCCATGCTCTGACATTCTGTATGATAGAATCCGGATGTTCTAACATCCTGCATGATAGAATCTACATGCTCTGGCATCCTGCAGGATAGAATCTACATGCTCTGACATAATGTATGATAGAATCTACATGCTCTGACATCCTGCAGGATAGAATCTACATGCTCTGCTCTGACATCCTGCATGATATAATCCCATGCTCTGACATCCTGCAGGATAGAATCTACATGCCCTGACATCCTGCATGATAGAATCCCATGCTCTGACATCCTGTATAATAGAATCCCATGTTCGGACATCCTGCAGGATAGAATCTACATGATCTGACATCCTGTATGATAGAATCCCATGCTCTGAAATCCTGCATGATAGAATCTGCATGATCTGACATCCTGTATGATAGAATCTACATTCTCTGACATCCTGCAGGATATAATCTACCTGCTCTGACATCCTGCAGGATAGAATCTACATGCTCTGACATCCTGTATGATAGAATCTCCATGCTCTGACATCCTGCAGGATAGAATCTACATGCTCCAACATCCTGTATAATAGAATCTACATTCTCTGACATCCTGTAGGATAGAATCTATATGCTCTGACATCCTGTATGATAGAATCCCATGCTCTGACAACCTACAGGATAAAATCTACATGCTCTGAAATCCTGCATGATAGAATCTGCATGCTCTGACATACTGCAGGATAGAATCTACATGCTCTGACATCCTGCAGGATAGAATCTACATGCTCTGACATAATGTATGATAGAATCTACATGCCCTGACATCCTGCAGGATAGAATCTACATGCTCTGCTCTGACATCCTGCATGATATAATCCCATGCTCTGACATCCTGTGGGATAGAATCTACATGCTCTGACATCCTGCATGATAGAATCCCATGCTCTGACATCCTGTATGATAGAATCCCATGTTCGGACATCTTGCAGGATAGAATCTACATACTCTGACATCCTGTATGATAGAATCCCATGCTCTGACATTCTGTATGATAGAATCCGGATGTTCTAACATCCTGCATGATAGAATCTACATGCTCTGGCATCCTGCAGGATAGAATCTACATGCTCTGACATAATGTATGATAGAATCTACATGCTCTGACATCCTGCAGGATAGAATCTACATGCTCTGCTCTGACATCCTGCATGATATAATCCCATGCTCTGACATCCTGCAGGATAGAATCTACATGCTCTGACATCCTGCATGATAGAATCCCATGCTCTGACATCCTGTATAATAGAATCCCATGTTCGGACATCCTGCAGGATAGAATCTACATGATCTGACATCCTGTATGATAGAATCCCATGCTCTGACATCCTGCATGATAGAATATACATGCTCTGACATCCTGCATGATAGAATCTACATGCTATGACATCCTGCAGGATAGAATCTACATGCTCTGACATCCTGTATGATAGAATCTACATTCTCTGACATCCTGTAGGATAGAATATACATGCTCTGACATACTGTATGATAGAATCCCATGCTCTGACATCCTGCAGGATAGAATCTACATGCTCTGAAATCCTGCAGGATAGAATCTGCATGCTCTGACATCCTGCAGGATAGAATCTACATGCTCTAACATCCTGCAGGATATAATCTACATGCTCTGCTCTGACATCCTGCATGATATAATCCCATGCTTTGACATCCTGCAGGATAGAATCTACATGCTCTGACATCCTGCATGATAGAATCCCATGCTCTGACATCCTGTATGATAGAATCCCATGTTCGGACATCCTGCAGGATAGAATGTACATGCTCTGACATCCTGTATGATAGAATCCCATGCTCTGACATTCTGTATGATAGAATCTGGATGTTCTAACATCCTGCATGATAGAATCTACATGCTCTGTCATCCTGCAGTATAGAATCCCATGCTCTTACATCCTGCATGATAGAATATACATGCTCTGACATCCTGCAGGATAGAATCCCATGCTCTGACATCCTGCATGATAGAATCTACATGCTCTGACATCCTGCATGAAAGGATCACATGCTCTGACATACTTCAGGATAGAATCGACATGCTCTGACATCCTGCATGAAAGGATCCCATGCTCTGACATATTTCAGGATAGAATCTACATGCTCTGACATCCTGCAGGATAGAATCCCATGCTCTGTCATCCTGCATGATAGAATTGACATGCTCTGACATCCTGCATGAAAGGATCCCATGCTCTGACATACTTCAGGATAGAATCTACATGCTCTGACATCCTGCATGAAAGGATCCCATGCTCTGACATATTGCAGGATAGAATCTACATGCTTTGACATCTTGCAGGATAGAATATACATGCTCTGGCATCCTGCAGGATAGAATCTACATGCTCTGACATCTTGCAGGATAGAATCTACTTCTCTGACAATCTATGATAGATAAAAGAGTGATTGTAAAATTAAGATTGAGATAGTCTATGGAAAGTATTGATATGCTTTGGGCTTGGAGATCCCATCTGCACAATCTGGAAGTAATACTGGGAATGGCTGAGGCCTTGTATGCATAGACATGTGGCCCAGCAGGTCATACATGAGTCAGTAAGCAGAACTAATTTTTTTAATTGACTGGTGCCCTCCGTGAGGGCCATGTGTATAGCCTGTACATTATTTTGCTTAGTTTATACATTACAGAAGCTGGAGATAGTCAATCTCCTTTTGACTGATTCATAGACAGAATCCTGGCTGCTAATATTGAGTTCTCAATTTTATCATGATCCGACAAACACAAAGTAACCTGGCAAAGGGCCTTAACAAAGGCAGTATGTGTTAGCCTGGCCCTCAAATGTACATTTATCTACATGAATATACACCTCAGCCACCAATGGTAATCAATTCAGACACTATAAAATAGGACGAGCAAAAAGGTCCAATGAGGTTTAATGATCTGACGCTTGGAAAAGTTACAGTACAAAACAATCCCAGAGAACTGCTAAAACCACTGACCTGAAGGCACATTTGTATCATCAGCAGTAGATACCTACCCTAGAATCTACATTCTCTGACATCCTGCAGGATAGAATCTACCTGCTCTGACATCCTGCAGGATATAATCTACATGCTCCAACATCCTGTATGATAGAATCTCCATGCTCTGACATCCTGCAGGATAGAATCTACATGCTCCAACATCCTGTATGATAGAATCTCCATGCTCTGACATCCTGCAGGATAGAATCTACATGCTCCAACATCCTGTATAATAGAATCTACATTCTCTGACATCCTGTAGGATAGAATCTACATGCTCTGACATCCTGTATGATAGAATCCCATGCTCTGACAACCTGCAGGATAAAATCTACATGCTCTGAAATCCTGCAGGATAGAATGTGCATGCTCTGACATCCTGCAGGATAGAATCTACATGCTCTGACATAATGTATGATAGAATCTACATGCCCTGACATCCTGCAGGATAGAATCTACATGCTCTGCTCTGACATCCTGCATGATATAATCCCATGCTCTGACATCCTGTGGGATAGAATCTACATGCTCTGACATCCTGTATGATAAAATCCCATGCTCTGACATCCTGTATGATAAAATCCCATGTTCGGACATCTTGCAGGATAGAATCTACATACTCTGACATCCTGTATGATAGAATCCCATGCTCTGACATTCTGTATGATAGAATCCGGATGTTCTAACATCCTGCATGATAGAATCTACATGCTCTGGCATCCTGCAGGATAGAATCTACATGCTCTGACATAATGTATGATAGAATCTACATGCTCTGACATCCTGCAGGATAGAATCTACATGCTCTGCTCTGACATCCTGCATGATATAATCCCATGCTCTGACATCCTGCAGGATAGAATCTACATGCCCTGACATCCTGCATGATAGAATCCCATGCTCTGACATCCTGTATAATAGAATCCCATGTTCGGACATCCTGCAGGATAGAATCTACATGATCTGACATCCTGTATGATAGAATCCCATGCTCTGACATCCTGTATGATAGAATCTGCATGCTCTGACATCCTGTATGATAGAATCCCATGCTCCGACATCCTGCATGATAGAATATACATGCTCTGTCATCCTGCATGATAGAATCTACATGCTCTGACATCCTGCAGGATAGAATCTACATGTAATACTGGGAATGGCTGAGGCCTTAAATGCATAGACATGTGGCCCAGCAGGTCATACATGAGTCAGTAAGCAGAAATAATTTTTTTAATTGACTGGTGCCCTCCGTGAGGGCCATGTGTATAGCCTGTAAATTATTTTGCTTAGTTTATACATTACAGAAGCTGGAGATAGTCAATCTCCTTTTGCCTGATTCATAGACAGAATCCTGGCTGCTAATATTGAGTTCTCAATTTTATCATGATCCGACAAACACAAAGTAACCTGGCAAAGGGCCTTAACAAAGGCAGTATGTGTTAGCCTGGCCCTCAAACGTACATTTATCTACATGAAGATACACCTCAGCCACCAATGGTAATCAATTCAGACACTATAAAATAGGATGAGCAAAAAGGTCCAATGAGGTTTAATGATCTGACACTTGGAAAAGTTACAGTACAAAACAATCCCAGAGAACTGCTAAAACCACTGACCTGAAGGCACATTTGAGGATAAAAAAATGAAAACAAAAACAAACAAAGGGCATCTTTTATACAACTACACAAGCCAACATTGGCACAGGCCCTCCCAGTGAGGACATACTGAGACACCCTTTACTGCACTTTGGCTAGAGGGCTACTTACCCTAGGCCCTGTATTCTGAGAGAGCCTCTAAGAGCCCCACAGAACTGCCAGTTTATCTTTTATCTCAAACCTGACACGCACAAGCCTTTCCCTAAGACAATCTCATATATGGCCAGGACACAGCCGCTGACCTGCAAAGTGTCTCAAGGAGAATGCTGAACTGTTACCCTGCAAAGTGTTCACTCTCTTAAGAACTTTGCTGGGGAATACAACACAGCCATTTCATCCTAACGAGCCTGGAGTGTTATTTTCCCAGATATCTCAGAGCAAGCCTGCCACCTAGTTTCCCAATTTGAATATTGCAGCCTGTATCAACTACTGAGCCTTCTAATTGTGCACTGAAATTATTCCCAATAACAAAAAGGGATCTTGATACCTATATGCTGAACTCTCACACACATTTTCTGCTAAAAAATGAAATTTGCTGTGGACTTATTATAATTGGGGAACACATTTGCCACTTACACCACTCTTATTGAGTTGCAATTCCTGATGTAACAGGAAGCTTGGACGGATCCACCAGCTGGCAAGGACATGCTGCTTTAACACAATGAAAAGTAAGTTGTTTAAAAGTAACTCACTATATAAAGATCCTGGGAGCGGGAGTTTTAAGAAAGCACCGGACACTTTATTAAAGTTGGAACCAAACTTCTCAATTAATATCTTACACTATGGTGAAGAATAAAATGAACTTGGCCAAAAAGGGAATTGATGAACATTTGAAATCCTCAGAAGCTTTTGCTGCCCCGGCTCTGGAACCTGTCTCAGGCCAATCTGACCTATCTGAAACTTCTATGACCTTGCCCCAACCTAATGTCAATTTAACAGACCAAGCTATGGCCACAATAGACGGTCTTCGCCACAATCATCATAACCGTGCTGTGTCAGCTCCAGAAAGATATTCATGATCTAGGACACAGTTGCTGGAAGAGACCTCTGACCAAATCGTAGAGGTGCAGGAGAGAGACAGAGGGGAGATTGATCAAAACTCCTCCAGAATCTCTACCTTGGAGGATAAGCTGGAGGACCTGGAAAATCGCTCAAGGCAATTTAATGTCAGGATTAGAGGGGTGTCTTCAGCAATCGTTGATCTACCTCGCTACCTCAAAGCTACCATTGCCACGATGCATGCAGATCAACCTTTTTACTCTAACAGGACCATTGCCCCTCATTTGAGAGAGAGAAACAGGGATTAAGGACGCATGGATATCCTGGCATATTTCCTCAGATGCCTGGTCTGCAGGACTATTGCTTTAGATAGACCACAATGTACCAATAATGTTTTCTTATATTGTACTTGAATGTCATTATCTACTGTACTTTCTTGACTCCTGATAGGAATTAGGTATCTAGGATGTGTACAATTGACATTAACAATGCTTCCCTATTGGGCATATTCCACCAACTATTCCCTGCATGATTGTGTTATGGACCGACAGTCCGTCAATATGCTATACACTAGCTTGACTCCGTTGCCTGATAGTCAGGGGTTCTACTTTTTTGGAAAATGGGTTTGCACAGTGATTAGTTATAATCATAAATACATGCTACATACGGCTTACTCCCCAAAATAGGTATCTCACCAGATCACAGAAAGCAAATTATGCAATTAACTACTTTGCATCTCTCCCAGTCAAAACTTATCAATACTCTCAAATAGGCCCATATTACTCTATAAGTAGAGGAACCCAAGGCTCAGGGTGCTTCAAATTCTAATTTTGGAGCTAGCAATAGCCAATTCCACACAGCTGCAAAACCTATATAAGTGAAGAGGCTGGACCTCTTACCTCTAATCACTGTCAATTACTCTTATAAATATCAATTTCCCTAGTCTCTGGTTATGATACATTGAGTTACTTATCTTTAACTTGTTTACTATATTCAGTCTA
Organism: Discoglossus pictus; assembly: GCA_027410445.1. NCBI lineage: Eukaryota > Metazoa > Chordata > Amphibia > Anura > Alytidae > Discoglossus > Discoglossus pictus. The sequence goes on along the minus strand of CM050165.1, from coordinate 304,191,887 downwards.
TTTGTATTGATTATGTTTTCTCCTCCCAGGTCTTATGGAGCCTGCTCTTAAAGAAAGGGTGGGGGGCGGGGAGACAAAGTTATTTACATGTAAGCCTTGACAGGTGGTGCTTACTCCAAGTTACTGTTCACTTAATTGATCTAGGGCAGTTTTTTGAAGCCCTAGAACCTAATACCTTTATTCTCACTAGAATATCACATACTGTATATAGTTGTCATAACTGCAGGTTGTCAAAAGTTGTTGCTAACACTGCGGCCCTCGCGAACGAGGGCCTCAGTTGCTGGCAAGGAGCGCCGGAGCTCCTTGCCAGCAACTGCGGACCTCGCAACATTTACGGACTTACCACACAAAAAAATACGAGACGCGGGACTTAGAAAATAAAACATTACGACTTTAACGGCCGACCCGCGCAACCTCAAAACATTAAAAACACAATAAATAGGGGGGGCGGTCCTAGCCAGCAAACAGGAAGGCTGCATAGTGTGTGGGCTCTGCACCACATTTAACAGAATTAGGGCACAAATTGCCTAATTTTACATAAAAAAATTTTTTAAAGGCTTCCTGGAGCTCTTTTACTCATACAGACTGTGGGGGTCTGCTTTATTCTGCCCACCAACGGGACTTTTAGCAGGCTGCACGACCTCCCACAGCAGGCCGGACTGTGCTGCGCCGGAGCGCAGTGAAGACCATCTGATCCTCCTCCCCTACCCCCGGGGGAGGCCTGACCGGGCGGTCAACCAAGCAAGCAGCCCACAGAGGAGCCCCCTGACCGACCTAGTACAGCAACCCGGCGGACGTGCTGGCGCGGACGCGCCGGAGGAAAAGGAGGCCAGAACATAAGCAGCAGTAGGCGCAAGAGGCCAGAGCTGCTCTAAGAAGGTGAGGGGCAACCGGAGGCCGGAGGGGTGAGTGGCCTGGAAGTGGGGTGAGACAGGAGGACAGGAGGACCAGAGACTGAGGAGCAGGGGGAGACAGCCCGGGGGCCTCTGCACCCTGAGAGAGAGGCGCAGCCTCGTGAGGGCGGCCATCTTGCCCACCAGGCCTTGCTGCCTGACACACTATTAAGACCTCCCGAGGCCCTGGAGCAAACATAGTGGTCATTCAAAGGGGTCTCTGCAGACAGTAAGGCAGGGAGGACCACATCAATAGGCAGGTAGCCTCCTTCTACCCCAAAATTAAAAAGCCCGCGAATCTGCGGCCGCCATTTTGTGGCGCGAAATTTAAATTTTAACAGAGAAGCAGGTACTGCTAAGAGAGGTTTGATGCAGCTCAGAATCTTCCCAATAAAGAGCCCTTACTAAACCTTATGACTGGCTATCTATTACAAAAGTGAGACCTCAAAAGACTCTGAGGAGTTGTGAACCCAGAGGACATTACATGCTGGCCAAGGGTCTCATTATAAAGGCTTAAAGGCCCCAACTGGACATATAATTAACACTAACAGGCTGATGAAGTTTGCCTACAGTTCATGTTTGCCTAAAAAATCTGGGTTGCCCTGCTATTTAGTGTTGAAAGACTCCATTACACTGCCATTAGTGTGCTAACACTGACACCCAGTGGACATTCTAAAAATAGCGCACCCAAATCAAATGCTACATAAAACTGTAAGCATCAGGTTGGTTCTGGATTTAACTGCAAGATACAAGGTCCTGAAGGGTCATTTCAGCAATATCAGCAAGCTGTTGACATCTGCTTGCAGCAAATGCGTGTTTGAAAAATTGAGGTGCCCTACTGCTTGGCTGTGCAAGGTTTCACTATACAGCTATTAGTGTGCGAACACTGACACTTAGTGGACATTTCAAGGATTGTGCTTACCAATCACAAATTATACCAAGCTGAAAGCATTTTCTGACCTAGAAAGGCCTGTCTCTAATCTTGACTCAGAATAAGGACCTTTGCTCAGGAAGCACTCTACAATATTTGTGCAAGGATTGGTGGCTGCCGAACCATTGAACAAGTGATTCACAAACTGTTCCAAAGCTTCCAGCTATGCTCCCGAGGGCCCTGGGCCAGGGTTTACCAACACCCCCTTGGAGCTGTCTGTCTACCGCTCTTATGCAGGCGTAAAGCTGGCAGCTAGTATGCCATCCATGAGTATATAACTATATAATCACCGCTTCGACCCAATACCTTCAAACCCAGCTGTTTAGGTGGACCAGGACCTCAAAACCAGCGTTTCAACCCGCATAGAAAGATGGCAAGTCGCAGTACAAATAAAGTACAAAAGAAACAGTCTGGGAAGGGGATACAGGAGTTCTACAAACCACCCGACACAAATCGCAACCCGAATCAGAGTCCCAATCCCGAACAGCCAGAGTCGCCGATCCACGAATCAGCGCAGAGCTCCCAACCAGCTCAAATGGAACTAACTGACGGGACCTTAATTAAAATCAAACAGATCCTGCAAGCTGAAATTAAACATGCAGTGGACGACCTAAGGTCAGACATCCAATCTATAAACCAGAGGCTGCAAGGCCTGGAGGAAAGCACTGACCAGATCGCTGAGACCCAAGCGCTAGATAAGCAGGATATCCTACAAAATGCTTCTAAGATCCAGATGTTGGAGGATAAAGTAGAGGACCTGGAGAACAGATCCCGCAGACATAATATTAGGCTGAGGGGCGTCCCCAATAAAATAACGGATGTTCTACAATATTCTAGAGATGCTATAGGCATGATCCTTCCTGCGGTCGAGGAGTCAAACTGGGCAATAGAAAGAGCTCATAGAGCGCTGGGATCTTCTAGGGACCAAAACCTACCCAGAGATATCATTATTAGATTTGCCCAGCAAAAGGCTAGGGACTTGATCCTTGCGGAAACCAGACTAAGGAGGGAAATCCTAGGCCCAGACGGCACCAAGATTCAAATCTATATGGACTTATCCCCTTCTACCCTTCAGAAAAGGAGGGAGATGAGACCCACATTGCGAGTGCTCTCCCACTACAAGATAGCATACAAATGGGGGTTCCCATTCGCACTTTTGTTCACTTATAAAGGAAAATCCTTCAAGGTGACATCGTTTGAGGAAAGCCAAAGCCTTCTGAACAGACTGAAACTCGTGCCTATGGAATCCGAGGAAGAACATTCCTTCCTTCAAGCGGAACTGAGGCAGGCCAAGAAGGGTCAAGGAATCCCACAGCCACAAAGATCAAAGCCCGTTTCCAACCCTTTGAGGGAGATCAAGCACCGTGAGCAGGATCTAGTGGGGGACCCCATATCATAAAATTTTTCCAAGTCCAAACTTTGTTTCCATATTACTCTTTACGCTATATAGGAAACCTGAACTCCACCTCGGGAGCTACAGAAGGAAAGACGGATTTCTTGATCTTTTGCACACGCTCGGACATTGCTTACAAAAAGGACTATAATTCAATTGAGTATTGTATCTTTGTTTATGCATTAGTTTAATCGGGTCATACAGGGGGTGGAGGCCAAGTTTAGCCCGGGGGCTGTTAGATAGTGCTGGGTTTATTTTTTCACAACCAATCTCTTTAGCCAACTGGAGGTATTGGGTGGAACTGTAATACTGTTTTTCTATTATTTTTTGTCTCGCTTAACATTATGCATATTTACTAGAGTACTCAGGATGGCTACGTTAGGTGGCTAAGCTCTATCTTAAGTAGGGGTTTAGAACCCATGATACTGTTAGAGCTAGTTTTGGTAGTGATATTTGATAGTTTTCTCCCTGTTGGGTCAATTTGGGGGGGTAAGTCGCCTTCCCTTAACCCCAACGTAAAGTCTATGAATAGTAGTCTGGGGAGGATTTACTGTCATCCATGGTTTACTAATCGGGTATTGTTTTGTACTGATGTTGTTTTTTTGTTCATTGTATGTTCTCCCGCTGGTGCCTGGCGGACTAAGAAATGCCTGAAGTCGTCCACGTCTGGAGCGAATCGTGGTGGGTGTGTCCCGGGCCGGCTGGCAGGGAAAGTAGAAGCTGAGGCAGAGAGATCTATGTGGGGTAACGTTCCAGCGACTTTAACACACCTAGATAACGCACCGCCATGACTGATCACTCACACAACATAATAACACATAATGTAAAAGGCTTCAACTCCCCGTTTAAAAGACGTAAGGCCTTTCTCTTTTATAAAAGGATCAAGCCATCTATAATTTTCCTACAGGAAACTCATTTTGCGAGAGACAAAGTTCCGAAATTTCTCCACAGAGATTACCCCGATTTCTATACTTGTTCACAGCTCTCCAAGAAAGCAGGTGTGGCCATTCTCCTTCACAAGAACCTCCCCTTCAAATTAGAAAAACAGGAAAAGGATAAGGAGGGTGATTTCCTCATACTTTCAGGTACGATTCTGGATGATAGGGTCTCCTTGGTGAATTTATATGCCCCCACTGTTAACCCACACAACACCCTTATCAAATTACTGAACCTTCTAAAACAAGAGGACAGAGGGAAAATTATTATGGGTGGGGACCTGAACTTGGCGCTTCAACCTTTCCTTGACAGGTCAGGGACACCTTCATATACTAGAGATGCTAAAAAACTTAATATCATTTACTCCCTACTTAAGGAACTGGAATTAGTAGATGCCTGGAGGGGGTTGCATCCCTCTGAAAGGCAGTATACATTCTTTTCCCCCACCCACAATACTTACTCCAGGATCGACGCTTTGATGATGCACTCATCACTGTTCAATAACGCGTCAGATGCCCAAATTTTACCCTGCCCATGGTCGGACCATTCGTTAATTTCTTGTAAATTGAGTCTAAACCAAAACAATTCCCACACCCATGCTTGGCGTCTAAACGACAAGCTGATTACGAGTCCAGAGGTACAGGCCCAAATAGAAGAGGAAATTAACACCTTTTTTGCTCTCAACGATATTCCAGAGACGGAAATAGGATGGTCATGGGTTGCTCACAAGGCCTACATTAGGGGGATAATTATAAAAATATCGGCAGCCCATAGGAAAAAATTACTCAGCAAGGAAAACGAACTCTTTAAGAAATTACAGTTTCTTGAAAAGTTAAACCAGAATAAATTCACGAGGGAAACGCAGATTGAACTAGATCGAACCAGAGCAGAACTAGATGCCATATTGGCAGAAAGGACTGAAAAGGCTATCAGAAGAACGAGCCATAAATTTTATTGCCAAATTAATAAGCCCTCGCCCATGTTAGCCAGGAAATTAAACCTGAGACACAACTCTGCGCGTATTCACCAAGTTAGGGATGCTAGAGGGGTAATCACTATGAAACAAGATGAGATCAAAGAAACATTCAGAAATTATTATCAAGATGTTTACTCGTCCAAATTGACAGCTAACAGTTACAAAATACACGAATTTCTAAACGCCTACGACCTCCCTTCAGCCACTGAGGAGGATTTAAGTTTATTGAATGCTGAGGTCTCAGCAGATGAGATCAGTAAAACAATTAAGACCCTGAAGAAGGGTAAAGCCCCTGGTCCGGACGGCTTTACAAATAACTATTATGCCACTTTCGATAAGCAACTTGCCCCAAAGTTGGAAAAGCTTTTTAAAGATATAATGGAGGGGAAGGCAATACCTCCCGAGCTTAACCAAGCGAGTTTAATCTTCCTCCCTAAACCGGGCAGAGATCCTCTACTGGTTAAAAACTTCAGACCCATCTCTCTTTTGAATGGAGACGTAAAAATTCTTGGGAAAATATTGGCCACCAGATTAGCGAACTTCATACCTAGATTGATCCATAAGGACCAAGTGGGCTTTATTCCTTACAGACAGGCGGGGGATAATATAAGAAGACTCCTCAACATATTCCATTTAGCGAAACTAGATGATACCCCTTTATGTACTATAGGACTAGACCTGGAGAAAGCATTTGACTCCATTGAATGGCCATACCTGCATGCCACGCTGACAAAGTTTGGGTTGGTGGGTAACTTTGTGAATGTGATCAAGTCTTTCTATAATAATCCAACTGCCAGCATTAGAATCCCAGGGGATGACCATTCCTTTGTCAATATTAGAAGAGGCACCAGACAGGGCTGCCCCTTATCCCCCCTTCTGTTCGCGCTGGCCATTGAACCTTTGGCTCAGGCTATTAGGAATAGCGCATTAATAACTGGATTAAATGTAGGCTTGCACCAGTTTAAGTGTTGCCTCTTTGCAGATGACATCCTGTGTACACTTACAAACCCACTTCAGTCAATACCAGCCCTGATGTCCCTGATAGAGTCCTTCGGGGTCATTTCGGGACTCAAAATTAACATGGACAAGACGGAAGCGATCTTGGCGCAGACTCCTCAGACTTTAAGGGACACTCTTAAAACTCGACACCCCTTTGCTTGGCCAGAAAAACATATAAATTATTTAGGCATCAAGATCACTCCAGAGATCACCAATCTGTATCAGTCAAACTATATCCCATTATATAAGACCCTGAATCAGGACTTATTGAAATGGAATAAATATAATCTCTCATGGTCGGGGAGGATTAATGCAATAAAAATGAATATTCTCCCCAGGATTCTGTACTTTTTCAGGACTCTGCCGATTAGTATAAACAGAAAAGACCTGAATAGTTTTCAAAACGCGATATTCAGATTTATTTGGCACTACAAACGCCCAAGAATAAAGAAATCCATTATGATGAGGAATAGATCCTCCGGAGGATTGGGTTGTCCCGACCTCCTCAAATATTTCAGGGCAGCCCAGATTTCTTTTTTACCCCAGGCACACTCGACAGAACATCAGCCACTTTGGGTTTTCGTAGAAAACTATCAAATTAAGCCATTTAAATGGGATACTCTAATATGGGATCCATCTTCCCGGTTACCCTCTGATCTGGCCCGTAACAACCCGATGATAGCACTAACGCTGAACGAATGGGAAAAAGCCAACTCTAGTAAACAGTTAAGTCCCAATATCTCCTACACAACCACAACTCTCCCTACCCCAAGTACTCTGGATGAGATGGGTTTGCTATCCAAAGACTGGTGGACCTCAAGAAAGCTTGATAGGTTTGAAGGCTGGGTTAGGGATGGCTCAGTGTTAACTAATGAGAAATTTATAGAAACACATAATCTTCCGTCCAGTGAATACTTCAACTATAATAAAATCCGACATAATGTATCCACTAAACTTCGTAAATGGGGCCCACCCAGATCAACTTGGTTCACACTAATCTGTAATAAAGCCCCACTTACTAGGGGAATATTGGGGGAATTGTACGCAATATTCAACTCAAGTGACTTGGCTAGCAAACCTAATCACATCAAGCATTGGGAACTGGATATGGGAGAGGAATGGGACATGAGCAAATGGTCTAAGGTACACTTAGAATTGACAAAGGGGTCTAGGTATTTTAGTCATTTGGAAACATCGACGAAAGTACTATTTAGATCCTACTACACACCAGATAGGCTACACAAAATGGACCCTAAAGTCTCTCCTGAGTGCTTTAGAGGCTGCACCACAGGGGGTTCCTTCCGCCATATTTGGTGGGATTGCCCGATGGCCCAAGCAATGTGGACAAAAGTGGCCGATCTGGTCTCTAAGACATTGAACACGAAAATACTACCCAATATGGGACTATGTCTACTGGGGCTACCGGTACAAAATTTACGAGTACACCAGAATAAATGGCTTCAATTTGTTATGCTGGCAGCAAAGAGCTGTTTGGCCGGGAACTGGCGGAAAAAATCGCTGGATATCCACTCGGTTATTCACAAAATTAACTTTATTATGACTTATGAACATATGACGGCTACACTAAACGATGCAGTGGATATTTATAAAGAAATATGGGGTGACTGGAGCGGGACGGAACACTCATTCCAGATACATTGATAGTAGAGCTCTGTTCATGGGGGGGGAGGCTGTCAGGTGCTGGAGCGGTCCGGGACAGTGCTCTCCATGGTTCCTCCTTAGAGGACGCTGCAGGCGTGGAAGGTCGATAAGGTAATAAGTATAAACTACATAATGAAGTTGTGAAAGGCACATGTTAATTTATGATAAGTTTTATTTTAGTTATGTTGATATAAATCAAACGACCAGAGCAGGTTTTCTAACGGATGTTAGACATATTTAGTGCACTGATTTGCGGATAAATTATCTAACCAGCTCTAGGTTGTTTTCATAGAATGTTTCAATAATAGAAAAAGGAAAATGGAAGTGGTTGACACACAGTGACATATATATTTTGTTAAAGGCAAATAGGAAAGTGTAATAAGATTACCATCGAGCATGGGGGACCTGCGTGTCACTCCTTGTTTACAAAAGTGCTTGTCCTATGTTTGTGTCAATAAATTTTTTTGAGGAAAACACAATAAATACACACAACAAACACATATAAAGCTTACCCACAGCAAGAGGGGGCACCCAGGACCTCTGCAAGTGAAGTTACACCTCCATTTAAGTCCAAATTCAAGAGTTTAGACACCCGAAAATCACCTAAGCGAGAGAAAAAATGGCCGCCGAAAAAAACAAAAACGAGGCTACAAGACCCTAAACACGCAAAACACCACCAAACACGTACAGATTTTCCAAAAAAGCCGAGGTCCAAGAACAAGGATGCTAAATCACCAACAGCCGCGTACCACACATTTGGCTCCATTTTACAACACTAACTTACACAATGCAGAAGTACACAGCTACCTTAACGATTTTACTCACGCATGCACACTATTTACACTACACACTGCACACAGTGCTCACACTTACACAGCAGCTCCACAGCACTCAAAACACACATTGTATTCTGCAGCAACATGAAAACAGATTGTCAGCTTTTCAGCATAATGCTTCCTGCATGTATTACTTCAAAATAGGTAAAGTATATTCCTTTATTAATGTATTATTTAGTTCATTACCATACACCAAACAGCATTAGCTCACTTACAATTTAATTTCCGTCATGTTTTGACGGGCAATATTCTAGTCTATAATAAACGGGTAATATTTTCATTTTTCTTAATCCTTCTATGGTTGAGTAATTGTAAAGAAAACGTTGTAATGATTTTCATGTGAGAACTGTCTTTCTTCTTTACCCCTTTTATCTTATATTCTTTTTTGTTCTTGATTTTTTGCATAACGTTTTCTCCAACTTGTGCTGGTCTTCATTTGCTGCAGTCGAGCCTGATTTCCCAGCAGAAAACCCTCTCCTATACCTCCTCTCCCCGTCAACTGACACTAAATGTAAGCCACTCCTCCTAAAAAGCAAATTGGCACACTCAGCTCGATGACTGCCTTTGACATTACATTTGTAACTCACAACATTTGCTAAAGGCTTCAATTCTCCAATTAAACGAAGGAAGGCTTTTTTCTATTACAAAAATATTAAACCTTCTGTGATATTCCTTCAGGAAACACACTTTGCAAAAAACAAAGCCCTACCCAAAAGGCTAAGAAAGAGGGAGCCTCTATACTCCTTCACAAGAACTTCCCTTTTAAACTGGAAACCAAAATAATAGATCCAAAGGGCTCTTATATTGTACTAAAAGGCACTGTTCTGGGTTTAAAGTTTCTTACTTCTTACTCAGATATCTTCAGATCTAAAGCTATTTTTCAAAATGAATTCTACTGAAGAAGTCTCAGCAGGATGACTTTGGGTGGCTCATAAAGACTTTTTTTTCAGGTACCTGTACCAAATTGGCTTCCCGACATAAAAAAAAAAGACCAGTCAAAAAGAGCAGGAGTTGACTAAATCCCTTGCCTCACTAGAACAACAAAACCAGATCTCCCCTTCCCCCTCCCTGAGAGGCAGAATTCAAAAAGTTAGGCTGGAATTCGATGGTCTTTTAAACATTAAAGCTGAAAAAGCAATTAGACGTACAGGTCACCTTTTTTATTCAAAGGCCAATAAGCCTAACGAACTATTAGCTAGAACCCTTCAAACTAAATATTCCTGCATTAAATCTCTCAGATTAGAACTCAAAATGAGATCCAGAATACTTTCCAAAAATGTTTTCAAAAAATATATTCGGCTAAACCCCCAGTACCTAATATTATTCTAACCTCATATCTAAATTTGCTTGATCTCCCCTCGATAACACCTATAAACCTCCAAAATATTAACAAGGATGTGACATGTGAGGAAATCCAGGATACCATCAAAACTTGGGAAATCCCCTGACCCTGATGTTCTTACCAATTTATATTACACAAAAAATTCAGAGATTCTCACACTCCACCTTTGTAAATTATTTAACTCCATTCTTAGGGGTGATCCTGTAACCCCCTGAGCTCAACCAGGCAGACCTGACAGTATTCCCAAAAGAAGGCAGAAATCCGTTTGAAACAAAAAATTATAGGCCTATATCGCTCGTAAATGGAGATGTTAAGATATTGGCCAGGCTACCTTAAAGCTCCCTGGATCACAGAAAGTTCACAAAACTATAGAATGGGAACCAGACAGGGTTGCCCTTTATCCCCCCCTGCTATTTGCTTTGGCCATCGAGCCGCTTGCTCAAGCTATCAGATCCAACTTGGCAATAGAGGGCTTCAGGGTAGGGCATTAACAATTAAAATGCTCACTTTTTGCTGATGATCTTTTCTGCTCTCTTACGAATCCAGAGCATTCCCTGAGGGCTCTGGTGCAGACAATTGATCAATTTAGCGCTCTTTTTGGTCTATGACTAAATTTAAATAAAATGGAAGCTCTTAGTATAGGCCTTTCCTCTGAGACTGTGAACTAACTACAGACATCTTATAACTTTGTATGGCCTAAATACCATGGCCCTCATTCAATTGCAATTTGGCCAATTGAATAGGACCCTAAATAAGCACATAACATATGTTTTTTAAATACGTTTTTAGTTAGTAAGCATCTATTCAAAAGCAAGGTTTTCACTAACTAAAAACTTCTTTAAAAAAATATCTTATGTGCTTATTTAGGGCCCTATTCAATTGGCCAAAGTGCAATTGAATGAGGGCCCATGTCAGGTACCTGGGTGTAAATATAACTGACACAATATCAGAATTGTACAAGGCGAACTTCCCCTCTCTTTACAAATCGCTAAGAGCAGATATAGAATCTTGGTCGTCTAAGCAAATCTCCTGGACTGGGCATATCTCTTTGATTAAAATGAACATTCTACCAAGACTACTATACTTTTTTTTAAATATTTCTTTATTCATTTTCAAAGTCTATATTGATACACAAAACAAATCTTCATACAAATCATATATATTTTCGAAATAAACAAACAATTCAAAGTACATAACAACCTTACACATATTGAGGTAAACAAATTTACCCAAACTCTTCCTGCAGAGAGCTAGCCTCAACTCTGATCTTACCCAGACCTAATCCTTAAAGTCTCACAATCTTATTGGCTCTCACTATATTGTTTATCTATATACAGTATGCATCCCATAAAGGGTCATTGGCCATGTGTCCCTTCTTAAGTCCTTTATCTAGACTGTTATACTTCATGAATTTTCTATTTCTATTTATTATCCACTCAATCTCCTTTTAAGAAGGAAGATCTTCCGATTTCCAGTATCTACTTAATAGCAATTTCATAACCAATAAAATATGTGATAGTAAGTTTTTACACATGGGAAATTTCGCACTTATCTTTAAATGGAGAATAATAATTTCTGGATCATAAGGGAGAGCAATTCCCAAAACCTCCTTAATCCATACTATACATCTCTATCGAAAGGGCTTCACTTTTACACAGTTCCACCATTCATGAAGTGTATCACCCAGGATGTCACATCCTTTCCAGCATTTAACCATTGGCTTACTCAAAAATGTATTCATAGCTGCCAGGGTCCAATGCCATCTATTAAGTATTTAAAAATATAATTATATATATGAATTTGATATAGCTGATGATTTTAATATTTTTAAAGCATCCAAACTTATTTCCTCCTCGTAAACCAAATTTAAATATTTTTCTCATAACACCATATCCTTTGTTTTCTCAAAGGGTTCAATCTTTGCCACTATTTTTTATATGCTATGTGCTAAATTTGGATTGTATACAAAAGTTTCAAAAATGGTTAGAGAGTTCATCTGTTTTTGTTTAAACACCATTTGTTTCAATATTCCTTTTAATACTAGAAAGCTCAGCCACATGCTATTCCACAGATTATTTCTATAATGTATTTGTGAGCAGTCCATAAGATTACCCTCTAAATAAAGATCATATATATGATTTACTCCCCTGTATTTCCATAGATCCAAATTTCCCATTTTCCAAGATAAAGATACTATCTCAATTGGTGTGTCTAAGGAGGCATAGTCCAATAAACTCTGTACACTTCTAATCCTCGTCCAAAATGTTTGTCATGGTTTTACTCCTCTGGGGAAGAATATAATATTCACTACATGCAAATTTGGTAGCCACATTATAACATTTATAGGAATTACTTCTAACAAGCTATTTTCAATCAGTTTCCATATAGGATTAGTATGCAGAGAGCTCCACAGTCTAATTTGAGATAAGGCAATAGAGTTATAGATATCTTTAATACACGGAAAAGCCAGGTGGAGTAGGAAAACAGAGAAGGAGCGGAGTGTCGCTCCTGGCAGGGAGAGTGGATGCATGGATCTGGGAGAATTTACTATGCCTGAACTTCTGAAACTATATTTATATATATGTATATATATATATATATATATATATATATATATATATATATATATATATATATATATATATATACTGTATATATATATATATATTTATTTATTTTATTTTTATTTTTTTTCTTTCTTCCTCTATTGATGCTCTGACAAAAGAAAGCATAGGATGGATATGCACTAGAGAGAATAAGCCACTTTTCTAATCTCTTCTGATTTTTTTTTTAAATTTGTATATCACAGAAAAAATTGAAAACTGAAGGTGACCATTTTATACTTGGTAAATCACTGTTAATTTACTTCAACTTTGCCTTCCTAGATATAGAGTAACTTTCTCTGCACAAGTTTATACTCCGTTAATATGATGATGTCAATGCAAAGATATATTTATTTTGTTACTATTATCTTCTTTTAATGTTGTAAAACTAGTTTTATGGTCCTCTTTAATAAAAATCATTGAAAAAAAATAGGTTTAACATGAAAAGTTACATGAAGAGTTATATTTATTGGGGTTGTTCTAGATGGTAGCGTACAGGCATGTGATGATTATATTATATGTAACACCAAATGTGTACATTGGCTGAGAGGTTTTCACAAAGTAGTTTGTGTATCAATTGCTCTGTGTATGTCTAGTAATGCTTGTTAGCCATCAATAGTAGTACACTTCCCATTTAGGCCTCTTTCAACAGATCATTGAATTCATAATCTTGGTTGCCATAGTCTCATATGTTTCACATTTCTCAAGAGATCCTAGCAAGTTAGTGTATCAGTCCCAGAAGTTATAGGATCCATGTCTGTTCGAGTATTTACTGGAGAAGTAAAGTATGTGATCCACTACCCAGGATTATGAAGCTAGTGCAGTGGTGGAGGGTGGTTATCCTACACATTGCAAAATCTGATATGCAGTAAGAGAATGGTTGTGGTTTGAACACTGTTCGCAGGATAGTAATATGACTTTCCTCCTAGATATAGATTTAGGTTTTGGACAGTTGTGGTGGGAGTTCACTGTGATATAAAATATTGTGATTGTGAGGTGTTGGATCTTGTTGTGGGAAGCACAGCATGCTCCTATGTGTTCTATTGAGCTATCTAGTTAGTGGTGGCACCAAAGTGTCTTTCCAGTCATCACTATGAGGTCTGCAAGGAGCGCCAAAGGCGTTCATGGCGGGGCTCACGATGAGCGCCAAAGCTGCTCATAGGAAGGCCCGTAAGGTGGGGGGGATGCTAGCACTGAGCGCTGAAGTCATCGCGTGGCTCGCCAAAGAGGCTCCCACCTTCTTCCGAATTACGAGCTTGAAAAAAAAAAGCTGTCAAATTAGCGGCCAACCTCACTTATGGGCTCCCATTGCATGGCAAACAGAATTGCAAGGCTTAAAATTTTATTTTCCGCCATTTTTGACGGGCAAGTCGCTAGTAATACATAACATCATGCTTCATGACTTATTTAGATTTAAATAATCCATTACTTTAAAAGTATAGGTGGACAACTTAACCCTACCCTGGATAATATTTAAAATAAAATGTTGTACAAAGACATATTTTGATGCTTTGAGTAAATTAAACAGACAAAGTTATTCATTCTGAAATTCAGACACATTATCATAGATCAAAGACATGTATTTGTAGTACTTAAGAACAAATTTGCTTTAGATTGTTAAGAAAGACTTGACTTCTCCCCAACAAGAAATGAATGCTCTCAATGTCTGTCTCTAGGTCCTGAATGACTATAGACTATAAAAGCAGTTTATCAGCATTAATGATTGTGAAGCTCTGTATTGTATGATCTTCAGTATAAAAATGAGGATACTCAGGACTTTAAAGTATCACTGTAGTTTGGGAAAAAATACCTCACCTTCACAAAGTATATAACAAACAATAAACATTAATTGCTATATAAGCCATGAGCATAAAACCATCTTTAAAGAATATATAGTTTTACTCTACTTGTGTCTGAGGGTGTTCATGTTAGTTAACACTTACCCCTTAAGCTGAAGAAAGACTAACTATAAAATGTAAATTCCTCTGCTGACCCAATTGATATTTTCTGTCTGGAAACTAACACGTATATAATGAAGAGTAACAAATCAGCACATAAAACACTTACAATAAACCCTAAACATCATGTCAAGCAACTGTACTCAGTTGTAATCAATCCCCATAATTCTGAAAATCAGGGGAGGAAAACATTTACCGCAGTTCCCCACTCATTTTTGCGCTCCTTAATGACATCATCAGTCGAAGACACGTTCCTACGGTGGGCACTGTAAATGTACATTGTTTATGACATACAATATACCCTGCACATGTCACCTTTGTATGAACTGATTTGGCTAACTAATTAGTAAATTATTTCTTGTCAGATTAGACTATAATGTATATTAGTTGATTTGTTATGTATACAACATGGTTATTCTATTCAATTCTCTCTGAATTATATTCTGTAATATTTATTGTTTCTCCTAGAAGTTTACATAATTAAACCACACTCTCTCAGCAGTATACATAGAAACAGTGGTAATTATTCTCTTTAATATTAATAATACATATAAATACAGCTAAGTGTCTCCCCCAAGGTTTGTCCTACATAAAGGTTTTGGTTTCGAATTTGTATCTATCTGTCTAGTTTTTTTCTGCTGCTGCCGAACAACATTACTTCTCATCACTAATATCAAACCTGTCCTGCAACCCCAAACGTTTGCTTGCAACATTCAACGCCCTTCCTCTGCCTACCCCCACCTCTTGCCCCTTCCTGTCTCACAGCAAATAAAATTGAAATCATCCGGAATGAACTCTCCTCCCAGCCTGGCCCTAACTTATCATCCTCTCAACAAACTGACAACACCCGGCCCTTCCCTTTCCCCAATGCCTCCTCCACTATGGACTGCTTTGACCCTGTAACCGAGGATGAAGTATCTACTTTACTGTCAACCACTCATCCTTACAACTTGTGCACATGATCCTATTGCATCACAGCTAATCCCTCCGCTCTCTACCACACTTATCCCAGCTCTCACACATCTATTCAACCTCTCCCTAAATAATGGCAAGTTCCCATCCTCTTTAAAACACAACATAATTACACCCATTCTTAGGAAGCCCTCATCTGACCAAGCTTCTGCCCTATCTCTCTTCTTCCCCTGGCTTCAAAACTGCTTGAGCGGCTGGTCTACATTCACCTCTCAATTTATTTCCTCCAATTCCCTTCTTGACCCCTTCTGGCTTCCAACACTCTACAGAAACAGCCCTCACAAAAGTCACCAATGACTTGCCAATAGTTATGTCGCGAACATCAAATTTTCGGTTCGCGAACCGCGGGCGCGAATTCCATCAAATGTTCGCGAACGGACGAACATCGGTAAACCCCCATAGACTTCAATGGGCAGGCGAATTTCAAAACCCACAGGGACTCTTTCTGGCCACAATAGTGATGGGAAAGTTGTTTCAACGGGACTAACACCTGGACTGTGGCATGCCGGAGGGGGATCCATGGCAAAACTCCCACGGAAAATTACATAGTTGATGCAGAGTCTGGTTTTAAGCCATAAAGGTCATAAATCACCTAACATTCCTAAATTGTTTGGAATAACATGCTTTAAAACATCAGGTATGATGTTGTATCGATCAGGTAGTGTAAGGGTTACACCCGCTTCACAGTAACAGACCAATCTCTCCGTTTAATGCACCGCAAACAACCGCAAACAGTCACTTTGCACAACCGTAAACTCCCCATTTGCACAAGGTTGGGATACCAAGCTAGCCATGTCCCGTTCCTTGTCCTCACTGATGTCATTGAAGGTCTCTTCCTCCACCCAGCCACCAAGGGTCCCCGAAAGGTGACAACAAGCCCCCTGGGATGCCTGCTGTGTTTGGTCTTCCACCTCCTCAAAGCCACCTTCCTCCTCTGACTCCTCTTCTTCAGACTCCTCTCTCTGCGTTGCCTCTGTCTGCGTTATTATAAGGTGTGTACTGTTAAGTAGTACTATTCCTATCGGTTTAATCCCTGTTACGTCCACTATTAGGGGACGTGTATATGGCATGGATTTTTGGAACAGGGAGATAGAAAAAGATGCTTGGTCGGACCTCCTACTTCTAATTTGGGGCACTGCACGTGCAATCTAAGATGCCACCAGATAGGAGTTGTACTACTCATTCCTATCAGTTTAATACCTGTTCCGTCACCTATCTTTCCTCCCAATAGCACATTCTATATGTCATCAACCGGCTTGTGTGTATTTAGAGAACCACACTTTAAGGCCCTTAACCTGGGACAAGGTGGCTTGGCTATCAGAATTGCCTCAGAGCCTTAAAAACTCTCCAAACCCCCTAATCAGACACTCACTATCATACTGGAAATGGGCCAAGAAACACACGGGTTTGTTCCCTGGATCCACCCAAATGACCCCAATTCTTGACCACCCTCAGGCCCCGAAACACATGAGCACAACATCACAACACTGGTGGAGGTCAAGGAAACTAGATAGACTGGGAGACTGGTTAGTAAAGGGCCAGATGCTCACCTATGAGGAACCGAGGGACAAGCATGAGCTACCGCTGTCAGAACATTACAATTACTGTAGGCTGAGGCATTTCACACACTCCCTGACCCAGAAACAGGGGACACCGGTCTTAAATTGGTTCTCCAAAATTTGTAAAGATAAACCTCTATCAAGGGGGATCATTGGGTCGCTTTACAAATATAAAACATTTGTTACTGGTTGAAGCGACACTGGGGGAAGGACCGGAGTGGGGGAGCCCTGGAGACCCTTCAGAAGCAACCAGCGGCAAAATCATCCCAGGAAAGGAGAGGTCGCTCACTGAAGCCTGCCCTAGGATAACCCAAGGGTGATTGCCCAGGTTAGATATTGTAAATAATAAGCTAATACTGCTGGAGGGATGATAGCTAATAAGACTTTGGTGTTCCCTGCAGATACTGTATACTCTTTACTATTGTCTGTTTTACCATGTTTTAGGTATCTCTTAAATTGCAATCACAGTAAAAAATAAGAAAAATTATTAACCTAAAAAGTAAAAATAAGAAGGAATAACCAGCAAACTTTCACAAAATGTCTTTATTGTAAATATGTATTTTTGCACAACTGTTATGCAAGACTGTTCAAAAATGCTTTATTTTTCATTACATGCTGTACGCCTTCTGACAATAAAAAAAACAAATGGTATGATGTCGCTGAAGGTGCCCTTGGTGCGACTGATCTCCTCAAAAGGAAGCATAGGCCTACAGGCATTGCGCATGTGCGTCCAGTAACGTGGCAAAAAATTCCCTAGCTCCGCAGATGCTGTCCTAGCACCCCGGTCATAGAAATACTCGTTAACAGCCTTTTCTTGTTGGAGCAAGCAGTCGAACATTAGGAGTGTTGAATTCCAACGTGTCGGGCTGTCTAAAATCAAGCGCCTCGCTGGCATGTTGTTTCGCCGCTGGATATCTGTAAAGTGCACCATGGCCGTGTAGGAACGCCTGAAATGGGCACACACCTTCCTGGCCTGCTTCAGGATGTCCTGTAAGCCTGGGTGCTTATGCACAAAGCGTTGGACAATCAGATTACACACATGTGCCATGCACGGCACATGTGTCAACTTGCCCAATTTTTTTCCGTTGTCACAAACCACTTTGCCGATCTCCAGATGGTGCGGCGTCAGCCACTGATCCACCTGTGCGTTCAGGGTGGACAGAAGTCCTGGTCCGGTGTGACTCTCTGCTTTCAGGGAAGTCAACCCCAAGATGGAGTGACACTGCCGTATCCAGGATGTGGAATAGTACCTGTGGAGCTGGGGGGGTGCCATTGATGTGGAGCAAGATATAGCAGCAGCAGAAGAGGACTCCGCCGAGGAAGTTATGGAAGAGGATGGAGTAGGAGGAGTAGAGGAGGTGGCAGCAGGCCTGCCTGCAAGTCATGGCGGGGTCACCAACTCCTCTGCAGAGCCACGTATTCCATGCTTGGCAGCCGTCACCAGGTTTACCCAATGCGCAGTGTAGGTGATATACCTGCCCTGACCATGCTTTGCAGACCAGGTATCCGTGGTCAGACTGACCCTTGCCCCAACACTGTGTGCCAGAGATGCCATTACTTCCTTTTTGCACAATCAAGTACAGGTTGGGGATTGCCTTTTGTGCAAAGGAATTTCGGCCGGGTACCTTCCACTGCGGTGTCCCAATAGCTACAAATTTTTTGAACACCTCAGACTCCACCAGCTTGTATGGTAAAAGCTGGCGGGCTAAGAGTTCAGACAAGCCAGCTGTCAGTTGCCGGGCAAGGGGGTGACTTTGGTGACATTGGCTTCCTACGCTCAAACATGTCCTTGACAGACACCTGACTGTGGGCTGATGAGCAGGGACTGCTCAGGGCGAGACACGGAGTGGCGGATGGTTGAGAGGGGGCAAGCATGGCAGCAGTGGTTGACGTGGCTGAAGATGCTGGACCAGGAGGAGGATGGCGGCTTTGACTTTGTTTGCTGCTTGTACTCATGTGTTGATCCCATAGGCGTTTGTGATGTGACATCATGTGCCTTCGCAAAGAAGTTGTACCTAGGTGGGTGTTGGACTTCCCACGACTCAGTTTCTTTTCGCACAGGTTGCAAATGGCATCACTGTTGTCACAGGCAGACACACAAAAAAATTGCCACACTGCTGAGCTCTGCAATGATGGAATTCTGGTGGTGGCAAAAGCATGCGTTGACTGGCGTGCTGTCTGGCTGACCCCGGGTGCCGATGCATGCTGTCTGACTGTGCCACTAGCTACTTTCGACGACCTCCCGCTGCTTCCAACTCGTCTCCTCCTCCTCTCTGTCTCCCCATCTGAACTTTCCTCCTGTTCTTCTTCTCTTATAGCGGGCACCCACGTGACATCCACGGACGCATCGTCATCATCAACCGCTTCACTTGTATCTGACAACTCAACAAAGGAAGCAGCACCGGGTACAACATCATCATCATCATCATCATCAGACCGTACGTCCATGTGTGTAATGCTGCCTCACTGGGACATATCCCTGTTATCTACATCGTCTGGCACTAATGTTTGTGCATCACTCATTTCTTCCAACGGATGTGTTAATAACTCTGCTGACAGATCAAGTGAAGCGGCTGTGGTGCTAGTGTTGGTGGTGGCGGCAGGCGGGCGAGTGGTAACTAAAGAGGTGCCCGAAGCTAAGCTGGAGGAGGATGGTGCGTCTAGGTTCCGAGCGGAAGCTGTAGAAGATTGTGTGTCCTGTGTTAGCCAGTCAACCATGTCCTCAGAACTGTTCAAGTTCAGGGTACGTTGCCTCTGAAAACTGGGCATTATTCTAGGGCCAAAGGGTATCACAGCACCACGACCACGACGGCCCCTGCGGGGTGGCCTGCCTCTGCCTGTCATTTTTTTTACGATTAGTGGTACTATGCGTGCAAGCTACTGTGACACCAGATATGAGTGTCACTGCGCACTGGCAAAAGTTGGCAGACTAGATGCAATAGGCCTCACACACACGCCTTTAGGCAGGCAACTGATATTCAATGGATTACAGTAAAAAAAGAATTGTTTTATTTCACTGCACACTACGGTTGCACTAGATATGAGTGTCACTGTGCACTGGCAAAAGTTGGCAGACTAGATGCAATAGGCCTCACACACACGCCTTTAGGCAGGCAACTGATATTCAATCGGTTACAGTAAAAAAAAGGTTATTTTATTTCACTGCACACTACGGTTGCACTAGATATGAGTGTCACTGTGCACTGGCAAAAGTTGGCAGACTAGATGCAATAGGCCTCACACACACGCCTTTAGGCAGGCAACTGATATTCAATCGATTACAGTAAAAAAAGGGTTGTTTTATTTCACTGCACACTACGGTGACACCAGATATGAGTGTCACTATGCACTGGCAAAAGTTGGCAGACTAGATGCAATAGGCCTCACACAGACGCCTGTAGGCAGGCTACTGATATTCAATCGATTACAGTAAAAAAAGGGTTGTTTTATTTCACTGCACACTATGGTGACACCTGATATGAGTGTCACTGCGCACTGGCAAAAGTTGGCAGACTAGATGCAATAGGCCTCACACACACGCCTTTAGGCAGGCAACTGATATTCAATCGATTACAGTAAAAAAAAGGGTTGTTTTATTTCACTGCACACTACGGTTGCACTAGATATGAGTGTCACTGTGCACTGGCAAAAGTTGGCAGACTAGATGTAATAGGCCTCACACACACGCCTTTAGGCAGGCAACTGATATTCAATCGATTACAGTAAAAAAAGGGTTGTTTTATTTCACTGCACACTACGGTGACACCAGATATGAGTGTCACTGCGCACTGGCAAAAGTTGGCAGACTAGATGCAATAGGCCTCACACACACGCCTTTAGGCAGGCAACTGATATTCAATCGATTACAGTAAAAAAATGGTTGTTTTATTTCACTGCACACTACGGTGACACCAGATATGAGTGTCACTGTGCATTGGCAAAAGTTGGCAGACTAGATGCAATAGGCCTCACACACACACCTTTAGGCAGGCAACTGATATTCAATCGATTACAGTAAAAAAAGGGTTGTTTTATTTCACTGCACGCTACGGTTGCACTAGATATGAGTGTCACTGTGCACTGGCAAAAGTTGGCAGACTAGATGTAATAGGCCTCACACACACGCCTTTAGGCAGGCTACTGATATTCAATCGATTACAGTAAAAAAAGGGTTGTTTTATTTCACTGCACACTACGGTGACACCAGATATGAGTGTCACTGCGCACTGGCAAAAGTTGGCAGACTAGATGCAATAGGCCTCACACACACGCCTTTAGGCAGGCAACTGATATTCAATGGATTACAGTAAAAAAAAGGGTTGTTTTATTTCACTGCACACTACGGTTGCACTAGATATGAGTGTCACTGTGCACTGGCAAAAGTTGGCAGACTAGATGCAATAGGCCTCACACACACACCTTTAGGCAGGCAACTGATATTCAATTGATTACAGTAAAAAAGGGTTGTTTTATTTCACTGCACACTACTGTGACACCAGATATGAGTGTCACTGTGCACTGGCAAAAGTTGGCAAACTAGATGCAATAGGCCTCACACACACGCTAGCAGGCAGGCATATGCACTTAGATTACACAGAAAAAAATAATAAAATAAAATAAAAAGGGTTTTTTGGGTTGCTGTCCTTGCAGCAGATATCAAAGGAGTCCTTCAGGTGTGTAGTTAAAGCTAAATACACAGCCTGGCTATCTATTTCCCTATTAAATCAGCAGAAAAAAATAATAAAATAAAATAAATGATGTTCTAGCCCTAAAAAGGGCTTTTTGGGTTGCTGTCCTTGCAGCAGATATCAAAGGAGTCCTTCAGGTGTGTAGTTAAAGCTAAATACACAGCCTGGCTATCTATTTCCCTATTAAATCAACAGCAGGTAGAATATATCTCCTCTCTCAACGAATGCAGCTACAGAATGATTATAAAATGGAGGCTGTCATACAGATGGAAGGCTCTGGAAGGGAGTGTATGCTGCTGATTGGCTGGAATGTGTCTGCTGACTGTAAGGTGCAGGGTCAAAGTTTCCTCAATGATTAAGAATAGGGTGCGGACCAAAAAGCGCATATGTTCGCCGTTCGTTGCGAACGCGAACATGCAAAAATCGCCGCGAATAGTTCTTCGGCGAACTGTTCGGGACATCAATACTTGCTAACCGCCAAATCAAAGGGTCACTTCTCTATTCTAATTCTCCTGGATCTCTCTGCTGCCTTCAATACAGTTAACCATTTTCTTCTAATCCAAACTCTCCACCCTTTTGGCCTCCATGACACATCCTATCTTTTACAATCGTCTATTTAGTGTCTCATTCTCCGGCACCTCTTCCTCTGTCTGTTGGTTTACCCCAAGGTTCAGTCCTAGGCCCCCTCCTTTTCTCCATCTATACTTAATTGTTTGGATTTCAGTATCAACTCTATGCAGATGACACTCAAATCTACCTCTCTGCACCGATCTATCCCCCTCTCTTTTAGCTCAAGTTTCCAACTACCTCGCTAGCATATTCTACTGGATGTCTGCCCGTCAACTCAAACTCAACATGTCTAGACTGAACTCCTTATCTTTCCAACCTCTAATACTGCTTTAACTCCTAAAATATCTCTCACTGTTGACAATGTCATCATCACTCCCACCTCTCAGGCCCGTTGTCTTGGGGTTCTACTGGACCCCACGCTCTATTTTATTGCTCACATACAATCAATAACAAAATCCTATCAGTTTCACCTAAAAAATGCCAACATTTGTCACTATCTTACAGAAGACACAGCTAAAATTTTAATACACTCTCTCATCATATCTCGACTACTGCAATTCACTCCTTGCTGGCTTCCCCATCTCTCGTCTGTCTCCAATCCATAATGAACGCGTCCGCTGGACTCATCTTCTATACTAAATGCTCAGTGTCTGCAGCTCCTCTCTGTCAATTACTCCACTGGTTTCCCATAACTTCCCGAATTACATTTAAAATCATGACCCTAACATATAAAGCCCTCAACAACAATGCACCCCTTTATATCTCTGCTCTTGTTTCAAAATACTCTCCCAACTGCCCCCTACGTTCTGCTAATGACCTTCTTCTTTCTTTCTTCTTTCTTTCCTCTTTTATCACCTCCTCTCACTCCCGCCTTCAAAAATTTTCTCATGCTTTCCCTACTATCCGGAACTCCTTGCCCCGCTCCACAAGACTATCTTCCTGCCTAAAAACACTGTCTAAAAAATTCTATCACCATCAGCCTTAATATGCACAATTGCACACTCCACAGCTTAATAACACCTACACCCACAATCTACAGTACAACACACAGACACCTCCACTTGACTAAACAAATTGCTTTCATACTGCCATCTTGCATTTGTCTCCCTCTTGTATCACACCCAAACCCTTTAGCTTGTAAGTTTGCAGATTTTCAATCTTGTGTTGGTGCATTGAAAACAAGCACCATGTACATTTGATTTTAAGCTCAAAAACAGGGCCCTCCATTCTTTATAAGGTGTCAATTCTGTTTTTGCAATGTACTTAACCTATCTAAACCGCTACAGAATATGTTGGCGCATTACAAATAAAGATAATAATGATAATATATAACTTTGTGCACACCATTATATATTTACCTCCATACAAGGTAGAAACTGACAGATGTACAGCATACATAGCATCACTAATGATGCTGCCCTCTGTGGTATTTGGACAATCAGTGATCTGGTCAGACTTGTTCACGTCAGGCAAAGTGCCCCTATAAGTTACTGTCAAGCATTGGCAACTATTTGTTTTACACAACACTGTTTTACTGTTTAGATTGTATTATTGGAACCTGTTTTATGATTGGAGAGTTTAATCTACAAGGTTGCTTCAGTCTGGTTATACTGACAAAATTGTGCAGGGCAGTGTCAGGTCAATACCTCGTGCTCACTGATATTAAGCATAAAGGCTCTGTATGTCCCCATCTCCCTAGTATGTACCTCCACAATCTGTCTAGACACATATAGACATATATAGTGACATAGGTGTAAATGTAAATGTCGTCGCTGATTCGTGTCTTACTCTCCGTGATCTCATGAACAACACACCATGCTGGTCCACTTGGTGTTCATGGCAGAGATACTGGAGTGGGTCGCCAGTTCCTTATTTAGTGAATTACATAGGTAGTTAATTGTTAATTGATCCAGGGGGAAGCAAACAGAAAATAAATCATTGAAACATTGCCAATTGTCTCATAAAAGAAAAAAAAAAATACAAATTCTTCCTGACCCCAGACATTGGTAGTCAGAATACTCCCTGGGTCCATACTCCTTCTCTAGTTACACAGGATAACCCTGAATATATTTAACCCCTTTTTAAAGTTTTCAAATCTGCTATCTTAACCTCTTTTGGTAGAGAATGTCATTTTTGACCACCCTTACTGTGAAGAACCTTTTTCTATCTTTAAGGTGGAATATTTTTTACTTCTAACCTCAAATGATGAAAACCACTTCACACAAAAAGTTCACTTTACAAAGCTGTATATTGACCCTGGAGGTATTTAATCAAGGTGATCATATTGACATTCTTCCAGAGAAAGTTATTTTAATTTGGTTAGTTTTTCTTCATAGCTTAGCCCCTCCATTCCCCTTATTAGTTTTTTTTTGCCCATGTATGTACTTTTTATACCTCTAAAATTTTGCCCAAAATTGTGCTCCATAATTTAAATGAGGGCGTACTAGGGATTTGAATAGTGGCAGAATTATATTTGCTTCCCTTGCATCTATACCCTTATTTATACATGCTAATATTTTACTTGCCTTTGGCATTGAGCACTGTTATGTTGTTGGCTGTCCACAACCCCTTTCTATCTCTGATACTCTAAGATTTGCTCCATTAAGATTTTTTGGTATTTTCCTTCGTTATTTGTATTAAATGTAATCTTCTATTTAGTTGCCCATTTCTCTAATTTATGCAAATTCCTTTGGAGGGAAAGTTACATATTTCCTGATTAAATTACCTTGCACAACCCAGTGTCATCAACACAATTAGAGACACTACTTTCCAGTCCTTCTTCTAAGTCATTAATAAATATGTTATAAAATACAGGACCCAATCTGAGTATGTTCCATTTACAACAACCCTTTGCTTCCTGTCTTTTATCCAGCTCTCAAACCATGTGCATATATTTACTGGAATTCATGTATCCTTTAGTTGCACAATATTCTTCCATTTGGCACTGTATCAAAAGCCTTTGCCAAATCCAAAAAGACTACACCCTCTGAGTTGCCTTGATCCAAATTCCTACTAACATCCTCATGGAAGCTAATTAGATTTGTTTGACATGACCTATCCCTCTTAAATCCGTGTTGACTCCTACTTATAATCGCGTATGAATAGACATATTCTTGTATAATAACCCTTATTAACCCTTCTAAAAGCTTTCCCACTACGGAAGTGAGGCTTACTGGTCTATAATTCCCTGGATTTGTTCTTGCACCCTTCTTAAATATAGGTATCACCTCTGCTTTTCTCCAGTCATCTGGTAGAGACCCTGTGGTCAGTGAGTTTTGACAAAATTAGATATAATGGTTTGGCTACTGCAGAGCCCAGTTTCCTTAGTTCCCTTGGATGTATTCCATCAGGACCTGGGGCTTTATTTATTGTTTCCAATCTCTTTTGGGTCTCTTCCTGTTACCCAAATATTTGATGAAAGTAGTATAGCCATATTGTGTTACTATGTTTCAACCACTGGTAATTCCCTTGTGTATACAGAAGAAAAAAACTTAGCTCATCTGCCTTTTCATTGTCACTACTTATCAGATGGCCTGTGTTACATTGTAATGTTCCAATAGCTTCCTTCCTGGCCTTCCTACCATTAATGTATTTAAAAAAATAGAGTTAGTCTAACTTTCCTTTGCAACTAACTTTTCATTTTCTATTTTAGCCAGTCTAATAACGCTTTTGTAAGCCTTGTTGATTTCCTTGTACTCATGTAAAGCAGTCTCTGTCCCCTCTTTTTTTGTAAAATGTAAATGCCTGTTTCTTAAATCATTCTTTAAATTATTGTTAAGCCACATTGAATGTGATTTGCTCCTTTTACTTTTAATTCCACATGGTATATGGTAATAAGTGTGTATATTTAGCAAGGATGTGAATGTTGTTCGATTTTTGGTCCCAGTCTATACTTTGTACTGCTGCCCATAGACAATTAAAATTTGCCCATTTAAAATTAAGAGTTCTTGTTGGCCCCTTACAACTTTGTTTTTTTTTAAATTTAATCTCAAATGAGACTGTGTTGTTATCACTGTTTGCCAAAGGATCCCCTATTTCAACATTTGATACCATATAAATATAATTTGTGATAACTAAATCCAATATAGCTTAATTTCTAGTAGGTTCTTGTATACCTGGGCCTCCCACTGGGTCTGTGTCTTTGTTTCTGGCTTTACATGCTTTTTAAAATGTTACTTGTAATAAATGATACACCAAAACAAATTCAAGAAATAAACGGGCCTACCTAGCTCTCATCAGAGCACTAACTTCTCTCTAACAGTTCCTATCTATCAAAGCTTCCATCCAGGTAAACCTGCACAGAGCAAAATAGAAAACAAAACAGTTATTTTAGTATTCAATTAATGGCCTTTCATTTTTAAATCCAAGTTTTCACTCTGTGACTTGTTCATCAGCTCCATTCCTCTCTGAGTTTCTCCTTTGCAGCTCCAATCACACTTTATCCACCGTCTCGTTTAGCCTTTCCAAGGCTGAATGCTCAAACAGAGCTTGTCTCAATTAACCTTTCACAGTAGGCTGCAAAATTGGCCACAGCCATTTCTCAGCTCCAGTGTCTTAAAAACTATATACAGCTGAGCTAATCATGTTTCCCCAGGAATGAACTATTTCAAACCTCTTGGGGAAAAGGCAGCTTTGCAATATCTGTGACCCATGCAAATCCCTGATCTCACTCTGTCGCACATCCCTTTCTCCAGCCCAACACTATGGGGTTGAACGACCAACACCATGAAGCTGTGTATGCAATCTAATGTATCTGCTGTGCCATGCTGACTGCCATCTCTGTGAATTCTTCCATTCACTGGGGCACTGGTTAGACTGTCTTGTAGTTGCTGACTTTCTTGTAGACTTTGTAGTCTGCTCTTTCACTATCTTCTCCACATTTTTCAGAAGGCAGCTCTGGTCCTCAAAACCATAATAGAGGAGATGTGACTGCAGTTACAGGTGTAGATATTGTCATTCACTTTCCAGTAACTCCTGCACACTGTGTAACAGCTCACCCTCTATTCCTCTCTCCAGTATCAAGCTCATGCTTTTTCTTCTTCTGTGCCATCTGCATTAAGACATTCCGTAGTGACTGGGTAGTATTTTGCAGCTTCTCTGTTATCAATCTGTTTAACTCTGTGACACTGTGAGCATGTCCAGCTCCCTTCCTCAGTCCTTTCTGCAGGGTCACCAAATCTTCCTCTTCAGATTCATCATCATCTTCATCATCACCTTCACCATAGGACAGCGACATCCCAGGCTGATTCTCTTCCCTCTTTTCATCACTATTTACTTTATAGTACTGTAAACTGTCCTGAGCCCATGGTTTGCAAGGCCAGATAAACTTTATCTTTCTGTTCCATGTGCTCTAATAGGCTGGCTGATAATTCTCAATAAACTGTATCAGCTTCATATGGCCAACCAGCTTCAGTTCTGGTACATTATCCTGCATAGGCTCCACTAGTATGAACTCTCCCAGTGCTGCTACTAGCTGTCCTCAGGTCTGCAGCTCTCATTTGTCTCACTGTTCACAGCAGGCATCCTTGGTACCACTGGGCCGTGGGATGGGAATTGAACTGGGTGTTGTGGTTGGCTACTGGAAGAGTCTACTGTTTGCTCTTAAAGTCGTACTGCCCCTAAAATCTAAAATATATAATTAGCCCAAATGCAATAGATATATTCCAAAAACATGGAATAAACACTCAAAAGTGACATAAGAAAAAGACCCAGAGCCCTTTATGCTCAACTGACTTTGTGCCTTTCAAGTGTCCTTTGCACTGAGGCCAAAGCAAGGGCTTGGGGCCCAACATTTCACAACATAACTTTAAAAGTGTCAGAGTTCCGTTAAGCAACAGTCAATGAGAATGGCCCTTGAGTTTGGTAGTCACATGACTAGTCACTTTTATATAACTATGTTGTGCCAATGGCAAGGGCAAAGGAGACAAGGGCAGGGGCAAAGGCTCCTAAGCTACTACAGCCATCTATTTAGCTGCTTCAGATGTTTCTTTAGCGGCTTCAGCCGTGTCTTTATCTGCTCCAGCCATCCTCTTCTCATTTTGTTCTCAGTCTCAGTGGTGAGCTTGCTCTGCAATCAGTAACTCAGGTTCCTTTCTCAACCACTCAACAGGGAAGCTTATAGTGTAATATATTTACTTTTTACTAGCTTGTCCAAGCAATAGTTTTCCTCACCAGGATCAAACATATTTTAATTTCATGGCTACAGTCACCATCTGAGGAGATCTTGGATCCCAGGAAAATAAAACCTGTCACTGTCTCCACTTCTGCCCTATCTAATTGCCAAGAACTGAGATTGCTATTTTCCATGACTCTTTTTAACATTGAGCAGCAGGCCAGCTTTTGCACTCTTTTCTTTCCCTCTCATCAGGTTGTTTAGTTCCTCCTTACTCTCAGCCATCAGTAGCATCATCCACATATCTGAGGTTGTTGATATTTCTCCCAGCGATGTGCTCCACATATAAGTTGAATAAATAAAGTGACAATATACAACCTTGTCACGCTCTTTTGGGATGTAGACTGATCTTTTCCAGTCAGTTGGCCACTGTTGGGTTTTCCAAATTTGTTGTTATAAGGAAAGCAACACTTTCACAGCATCATCTTGTAGGATTGGGAATAGTTCAGCTGGGATTACATCAACTCATGCAGCCTTTTTATCAGCAAGACATCATAGGGCCCATCTCACTTCACTCTCCAAGATGTCTCGCTTCAGCTCATTGGAAAAACTCTTGAGGTCATCACTGCTGTTAAGATACTTCCTGTATAGATCGTCATTGTATTTCTGTCATCACTTCTTTATCTGATCTGCTTTTGTTAAGTACCTACCGTTTTTGTCTTTTATCCTGCCCACCTTGACATGAAAGCTTCATTTGAGATCTCCAATTTTCTTGAATAGATCGCTTGACTTTCCCATTCTGTTATCTACTCGTTATAGGATGTCTCCTTGTCTCCTCTTGCTATCCTCTGGAATTTTGCATTTAGTTGGACAAATCTTTCCTTATCTCCTCTATCTCTCACTTTCCTTCTTTTCTGCGCTCCTTTCGAAGTCTCATTAGATAGACAGTTTGCCTTTTTAGTTTTCGTTCTTTTAGGGATATTTTTTGTTACTGTTTCCTGTATATCATTTACTTCATATCTGCTTGGTCTGATGATTTTCCCTGTTTTCTTCAGTTTAATTCTGAACTTTGCAATAAGAAACTCATAGTCTGAGCCACTGTTAACTCCAAGTCTTATTTTTGGAGGATTCCCAGGATATTGATGTTTGGTCTTGTCATCTTATGCTTGACTACATCCAGTTCCCCTTGGTTCATAGTTGTAACATTCCCAGTTCCAAAGCGAAATTGTTCTTTGCAGCAGCGGACTTTATTTCCCCTCTAGACACATCCGCCGCTGGGTGTCTTCTTGGCTTTCGGCCAAACCACTACATCAGATCCAGTTATATTAATATTCACCCTTTGTTTTTCCTCACTAATGTGGTAGGCACCCTCTGACCTGAAGTGCTCATCTTCTGGTGCCATATCATTCTGTCGCTGGTTGTGCTTATCCATAAGGTGATCATAGCAAAGTTACTGGAGTTGGTTGACAGTTCCTTCTCCAGTGGACCATGGTTTGTCTACCCTCTCTGCAATGACCTGCCCATCTTGTTGTGACCTTACATGGTATAGCTCACATGGCATACACAAGCCCCTTCACCATGACAAGGTAGAAATCCAGAAGCGGGTTTTGCCCATGGTCCTGGACTATATGAAGAGGTTCAGCCCATCGGCCATTTTAGTTTTACATATGTTTAACATGTAATGATTTGGGTTTGTTACCCATGAACATTTGTATTAAATGGATGCAGGGTGATGTAAAGCAAATTCTTGCAAAGTCTCCTCAGGTCAAGAGGTGAAGACTGTATGGTTGGAAATGGTGAAGCGCAGCATTGAATGGTAGGAGAAAGATTAATAGAACAATGACATCCTTTGTTAATACAGTAGGCAGGGTATCTCTTGACCATTTTTTGAATCTCCTGGGTATAATTGTATGCCCCGCATTTGCCTTTCAGGCTGAACTCAGTCCATTCAATTTTAGTAGGCTAGACAATCCATGTGGGGTCTACTTGACAGCAAAGCGCTTTCGCCTGCAACTTTACTTTTATCATGTGACCAGTTATGGTTATTCTGTAATGTTGCATAATAAAGATTGCTGTGGCCCAATTTATGCATAATGTTGTATTCTTTATTGTGTAGAAGGTAAATAATTACTGTGGAAGAGGGTTGGTGAAGGCCTCTAGTGACCTCTCTCTTCCATGGAAGGTCATGCACTTTCCTCTCTATATATTTTCTACCAGCTGTGCTGTAACTCCAACTTGATCTCTTGCTTGATACTTATTGGACATGAAGGTTTTGGGACGTTCTTTTGGCAGTTCCCTGTGAAAACATTGTGATTGTGAGGTGGTGGATCATGTTGCAGGAAGCACAGCATGCTCTTATGCCTGTTATATTTAGTTATCTGGTTAATAGTGGCACCAAAGAGTCTTTCCAGTCAACCAGGTGGAGGCACCTGGCTCTGATCAGCCTTTATTGTTCCTTGCTATTTTAATTTGTGAGTTCTTTCTTATTTATCTATTTAATGCCCATCTGTATTTCAAGCTCCTGCAGCTCATAGCAAAACTTATCATAGAAGAGGCAGCAGAAAGGTAAGAGGTATGTAGAAAGTTTGTCTGCAAATACATTGGCCAGGAGTTGACCATTTTGAGGGACAGTAGATTGTTCTATGGAAGGAAGGATACAGGAACAATCACTTTTACTACTGGCTGTTTTATGAATATGTTTTCTTTAGCCAGTTCTATGACATTAGATCCCACAGCTGTATATGCTACTCAAACTTCCACATTTATATATGTTTGAGGTTGTGGGGCTACTGATGGACTGTAGAGCTTAGCCTTGTCTTTGATTTGAACAGATGATAAATCTGGAATTTCTATCTTTAGAAGTCATACATTTGCAGAAAAAGAGCTACAGATCCATATATCCATTTAAGATGGGGGCCACAGAAAAATTATTGTTAGCAGGCAATACACACAAAAAAGCTATAAACTAAATGAAAAATGTAAAGCTAATTATTTAGATATCCTCTTTTCTATCAGCTCTCAATTTACCTCCATAATATTTTCTGGTGACTTAATCTATGATATCAAATGACTAATAATATTCAATGTCAAATAACACAATAATATCCTATACCAAACACACGTATTTTTAGAATTTGGCAATAAATTGGCCTTAGAATTTTAAGAAAGACAAGACTTCTCACTCATAATGAATGACTAAAAATTATAAAAAGCAGTTTTTTAGGATGTAGGATTGTGAAGCTCTGTATTGTATGATCTGCAGTATGAAAATTAGGATACTCAGGACTTTAAAGTATCACTGTAGTTTGGGGAAATTACTTCACTTTCGCAAAGTACAGTATGTAACAAACAATAAACATGAATTGCTATTTAAGCCATGAGCATAAAAGCACCTTTTAAAGAATATATTATTTTACTCTACTTTTGTCTGAAGGTGTTCATGTTAGTTGTCTTTAACACTTCACGATGCCTTTTAGCCTGAGGGGTGGGTTCTATTATTTTTAAAATCTATTTGGGAGTAGAGGTGGTGAATTATTTGTTAACTCACCCCCCCCCCCACACTGTATACTCTCATAATATTGTGATTGACCAAGAGTTAGTTTTTTTTCCAAATTTAAAACATGCTTTTAGAGGCATGTTATACAATTTGAGGAGAAGATACACATATGTAAAAGGATGCAAAGGAAATGATCTTGGTTCTATGAACATATATGTTACTACTATACTCTGCCACAAAATGAAATGTAACTCAATAGATGGTCTAACTGTACTCATAGGAAACCAACAAACAAACAAAACAAATAATCTTGTTGGTTTATTGATGACTTTCGAAAGGTTTGCATATATAGATCGCTTCTAAATACAGGTCACAGTAAATAAAGCTAACCATGGAATAGCAGTATGGCAAAGAGCTTTGTTTATTGCAGCTCATAGAATTTGCATATCAAGTAGATTTATTTTTAAGTATAACAATATTCAAAAAAGAAAAAGAAAGAGGGCGCTTAGCACCACTATAATCAAAATACCAAAAAAAAAGGAAAAAAAAGGGATGTCTCCCTACAAGCAGGAGTAGCAAAGGGGTAAAGGAAAGGACTATGCCAAAGTGTAACACCATAAAATAATGGTGTACAAAAAAGGGATAGGAGCACTAGGTAAGCAACGCTTGGCATAGCTTATACATCCTAGTATCCTATGAATAGAGTCCTCATAGGTCTGTTGAAACAATCATAGGACTATATATAGATCAAGAACAGTGAAAAATAAATAGAAAAAAGAGTGATATAAAACACCAGAAAAATACAAAAGCACTCTATAGGGTATATAAACAATGGGAAAAATACAGATAAATGGCCTATAATATCATGAAAAGTACTGAAGCATACAGAGTAAACACAGAACAGGGCAACAATGGTGAACAGTGCACCAGTGCACAGCTTAAAATAGTAGCTGCGCTGTACCATGGAAGGAAAAATGTCCTGCTCCACCTGCTCTTACCTTGCAGCTCCAAGTACATACCAATGTGCTCCTGGATACTCCAGACAGGGAGGAGAAAGGATATAGGAGGGTATCAAGATATGGCCTAGTAATAATGCAAAAAGGAAAAATAAGTATTAAAAGCCGACCGGTTTCGATAGTTGCAGCACTATCTTTATCAAGGCACTTAGAGTGAGTGAGTGGGTTGGTAGTTCACGGGGTTTATATGCATTGATCGTTGTACATCTTTGTAAGTGATTGGCTGGGACCTGTAATCACGCCCCTATGTCTCATGTGTATGTAGAAAGCAGGGGGGGAGGGGGATTCCCTACCCTGATGTTTGCTTGATTACTATAGGATCGTGCCATTCAGCTAGTACGCCGACGTATATGACGTAATGACGGCGTTGCCTAGGCTTGTAATCCCGCCCCTGGCACAAGTATGTGTGATGAAAACATGGGAGGAAGGGGGATTCCCTTCACAAATGTCCGTTTACTTACAGCGTGGCCGCTTCGGTACGCTATGAACCCCATGCCAGTAGTGCAATGGCGCGCGTGACGTCGTTACGTCGACGCTCGTGACGTAGTAACGTCAGGTCTCCCTTACGACGCTGTATAGCGTGCTGTATCTACAACTATTTAGTTAGAGCAACGGGGACTGGAAGAACCACAGGGAAGTCCCGCGAGAGTTTTCCTCCGGAGACTACAACATACGATTTGTAATACACTTAATTTTGAAATCGTAAACTTTATTGTCCATGTAATACATAACCCTATTTCTAAGAGAGGGAATCAATTACTAAAACCCAATGAGGACATACCCTTACTCACTCCTACTAGGAAAAGGGAGAACTACAGAGCCACTACTAAGAAGAATTAGAGAGGAACGGGAACAATATTGAAAGTAGTATATAGAATTGAATAGAAATACTAATTAGACGATAATTTAAAGAAGTGTAATACAGTTAAACTTCTATTATTTCTACTGGTCCTAAATAGGACAAACTCGAAGTTCTGTGTCATATTACAAAATAAAATAAAATAAAATAAAATGGTTAGGAGATGGATAAACCATTTAAATTATTTTATTTTATCCCCCCCTAAGGAAGAATTTTTTTATTTATATAATATAAAAATATCTTAGACAAAAGAACTATATAAATGGACTGAAGGTGAACCCCTCATTGAGGCCCCATGGGCCCTGGGCCCCCATTAGATATATCCATTTACATTCTTCCTGCATCAATTTTTGGTCAATATTGCCTCCTCTTATTGTAGTTTTGATGTCTTTGATGATATGGAATTCCAGGCTTTTAATGTCACCATGATGGTAAAGTCTAACATGTCTGGAAATCGGAGTATAAAGTTTGTTGGTAATCGAGTAAACATGTTCCAGTATTCTTCTCCTTATTTGTCTAATAGTCTTGCCCACATAGAGCTTATTGCATTTGCAAACTATAATGTAGACAACGTGGGTAGATAGACAGTTTAAAAATGAATTAATAGGATATAACTTGTCTGTCCATGGGTGATGGAACAATTTTTCGGGTTTTATATAGTCGCATGCTTTGCAATTTCCACATCTAAAGAGACCTTTGGTCTTTGCCAACCAGTTTTTACTTTCTTCTTTTTTATTCCTGAAGAAGCTATTAACAAACTGGTCTCCTAAGTTAACTCCTCTTCTATATGTGATGTTCGGGTGATCTGACAGTGTATTTTTAAGTGCTTCATCTTTGCTTAAGAGGTACCTGTGTTTCTTGATGATTTCATTAACTTGTTCACTATCTGTACCAAAGGACAGGATGCATCTCGTTTTCTCGTCTTCCTTCCTTGAGTCTCTTTTGAAAAGCAGTTCAGTTCTGTCCTTGTTTAAAGCCTTTTTATAGGCATTCTTTAGCACTCTGTTAGGGTAGCCCCTATGTCTTAATCTCATTTTAAGTTCAGATGCTTTTATTTTGAATTCATCCACTGTATCACAGTTACGGCGTAATCTTAGATATTGACCAAACGGTATGCTTGATTTTTGTGATATAGGGTGTTGTTAAAAACAATTTAATCCCTAGAGGCTTAAGGATACAAATTGTACCACCCCAGCATCTATTGGAAACAGATTTTGTAAAGAGATGGACTGAAATAGTGACAAATTGCTCAATAGAGCTTGTGAAACTAATAGTTGAACAAGAACATAAGAATCTAGACGCATTGAATAAAAAGGTAAAAGAAGGCAATCTAGACCTTGAAAAGTTCAAAGGAAGCCAAGATTATGACAAATGGTTTACCAAAATGAATGAAAACCTAGATAAATACAAAAGAGATCTAATAAGACGCAAGCAAACCAAATTTAATAGAGATAAGAACGACTTACAAAGAAAAGTATATAAAATCACCAGTATCTGCAAAATTGCAGAAACTGTAGATATCCCCTCATCAGAATATTCAGAAGCAGACGGGCAACTGGATACAGAAGATCGAGATAAAAGAATTAGATCTAAATCCAATAACACAACATCAGCAGTAAATACAAGATTCAACCAAGCCTCAATAGACACTTTTTTAGACAAGGGGCAAAGCCCAAAAATAAAAGGGAGAGGGAGAGGAAATTCAAAAATACAATCAAGGACAAAGAAGAACAATCAAGAGAACGAGACTCTAGAACTTTAAATCTGAATATTGGCAACGAGATGGGAATAGGGAAGGATAAGATCAAAGAAAGAGAATCTTCTAAACATCAAGATCCTCTAAATGACATGAACAATGAAAACCTGATCATCAACCTTACAAATATCACACTAAGGGAAACACAAAAAAACATCCTATCTAAAGGACTGTCGTTCATACCCTCCAACTACACGAATCTGTTTACAAACATCAAAGATATTAATCTCTTTGTAAGAAAGTTGGCGCTTAAAAAATTCTTCTTCGACAAAGATAAAAGAAGACTTGAAGAAATGGGGCTGACAATTGAAGATAAAGATACCCTAGATAACCTGATGTCTCTATTAAAAGAAGAAGATGCGAATGACCAAAAACAGAAGTCATTCAAAAAGAACAGCAGATTTACCCCAGAATTAAAGTATTATGGTAATTTACAAATGTTCTTAGAACTAGTCACTAAAGATCTCGAAATCCTGGACCAAATCAATAAGTCTAATGCTCTTGTTGTATTGAAAAACAATGTTACGCAAGAAGAACGAAGAGCGATTGATGAAATAAAAAAACTGGATATAGAAATTAAGAAAGCAGATAAAGGGGGTAATATTGTACTAATGCACAAGGAGGACTATCTAGAGATGTGCTTAACTCTTCTAAGAGATTCTGATACCTACGAAATTCTTCAGAGAAACCCAACAGAGGAATATGCTACAGAATTACAAAGGCTCCTTCTACAAGCAATGGAAGAAGGGATAATAACAAAAGCAAATTATGAATATTTCCTCCCCAAGGATCCAACGGCTGCTACGTTTTATGCACTACCAAAAGTACATAAAAAACGAACCCCTATTCCGGGAAGACCGATAGTTTCCAGCACTAACTGCTTAACCGAAAAAGTGAGTCAGTTAATCGATCAAGAACTCAAAGAAATAGTCAAAAGTTTACCATCCCACATAGAAGATACCATGGACACGCTCAAAAATAAAGAAGGATTAGAGCTACCCCCAACTTCCATACTGGGGACAGTCGATGTGGAGCAACTTTACTCGAGTATTCCTAACGACCAAGGTCTGAAAGCTGTGAAATATTACCTTGATATGGGAAGCTTAAAAAAGAAGACAAGAAATGATTTTATTTTAAAACTCTTGGAATTTGTCCTGACAAAAAACTTCTTCTTTTTCCATGGAAAATGGTACCACCAAATAAGAGGTACGGCTATGGGCACAAGCTGTGCACCAAGTTACGCTAGTCTTTTTCTAGGAATGTGGGAGAATACTCAAGTTTTTTGTGATGAAATTGACACGGATAAGATTCTATTATGGAAAAGATACATCGACGACGTCCTCCTATGTTGGGAAGGAACAATGAAAGAACTAGAAACATTTGTGTTTCAACTTAACAAAAACACTATGAACATAAAATTGACATGGGAAGCAGGTGAGAATGAAATCAACTTTCTTGATCTAAAGATCACAAAATCCATCGAAGGCAAACTCCACACCACCCTATTCAGAAAGGAAACATCAACCAATACTATTCTGGAATGGACCAGTCAACACCCTATATCACAAAAATCAAGCATACCGTTTGGTCAATATCTAAGATTACGCCGTAACTGTGATACAGTGGATGAATTCAAAATAAAAGCATCTGAACTTAAAATGAGATTAAGACATAGGGGCTACCCTAACAGAGTGCTAAAGAATGCCTATAAAAAGGCTTTAAACAAGGACAGAACTGAACTGCTTTTCAAAAGAGACTCAAGGAAGGAAGACGAGAAAACGAGATGCATCCTGTCCTTTGGTACAGATAGTGAACAAGTTAATGAAATCATCAAGAAACACAGGTACCTCTTAAGCAAAGATGAAGCACTTAAAAATACACTGTCAGATCACCCGAACATCACATATAGAAGAGGAGTTAACTTAGGAGACCAGTTTGTTAATAGCTTCTTCAGGAATAAAAAAGAAGAAAGTAAAAACTGGTTGGCAAAGACCAAAGGTCTCTTTAGATGTGGAAATTGCAAAGCATGCGACTATATAAAACCCGAAAAATTGTTCCATCACCCATGGACAGACAAGTTATATCCTATTAATTCATTTTTAAACTGTCTATCTACCCACGTTGTCTACATTATAGTTTGCAAATGCAATAAGCTCTATGTGGGCAAGACTATTAGACAAATAAGGAGAAGAATACTGGAACATGTTTACTCGATTACCAACAAACTTTATACTCCGATTTCCAGACATGTTAGACTTTACCATCATGGTGACATTAAAAGCCTGGAATTCCATATCATCAAAGACATCAAAACTACAATAAGAGGAGGCAATATTGACCAAAAATTGATGCAGGAAGAATGTAAATGGATATATCTAATGGGGGCCCAGGGCCCATGGGGCCTCAATGAGGGGTTCACCTTCAGTCCATTTATATAGTTCTTTTGTCTAAGATATTTTTATATTATATAAATAAAAAAATTCTTCCTTAGGGGGGGATAAAATAAAATAATTTAAATGGTTTATCCATCTCCTAACCATTTTATTTTATTTTATTTTATTTTGTAATATGACACAGAACTTCGAGTTTGTCCTATTTAGGACCAGTAGAAATAATAGAAGTTTAACTGTATTACACTTCTTTAAATTATCGTCTAATTAGTATTTCTATTCAATTCTATATACTACTTTCAATATTGTTCCCGTTCCTCTCTAATTCTTCTTAGTAGTGGCTCTGTAGTTCTCCCTTTTCCTAGTAGGAGTGAGTAAGGGTATGTCCTCATTGGGTTTTAGTAATTGATTCCCTCTCTTAGAAATAGGGTTATGTATTACATGGACAATAAAGTTTACGATTTCAAAATTAAGTGTATTACAAATCGTATGTTGTAGTCTCCGGAGGAAAACTCTCGCGGGACTTCCCTGTGGTTCTTCCAGTCCCCGTTGCTCTAACTAAATAGTTGTAGATACAGCACGCTATACAGCGTCGTAAGGGAGACCTGACGTTACTACGTCACGAGCGTCGACGTAACGACGTCACGCGCGCCATTGCACTACTGGCATGGGGTTCATAGCGTACCGAAGCGGCCACGCTGTAAGTAAACGGACATTTGTGAAGGGAATCCCCCTTCCTCCCATGTTTTCATCACACATACTTGTGCCAGGGGCGGGATTACAAGCCTAGGCAACGCCGTCATTACGTCATATACGTCGGCGTACTAGCTGAATGGCACGATCCTATAGTAATCAAGCAAACATCAGGGTAGGGAATCCCCCTCCCCCCCTGCTTTCTACATACACATGAGACATAGGGGCGTGATTACAGGTCCCAGCCAATCACTTACAAAGATGTACAACGATCAATGCATATAAACCCCGTGAACTACCAACCCACTCACTCACTCT
Source organism: Discoglossus pictus (assembly GCA_027410445.1). Lineage (NCBI taxonomy): Eukaryota > Metazoa > Chordata > Amphibia > Anura > Alytidae > Discoglossus > Discoglossus pictus. Next base: position 304,152,929 of record CM050165.1, on the reverse strand, counting down.
AAGTGCCTTGATAAAGATAGTGCTGCAACTATCGAAACCGGTCGGCTTTTAATACTTATTTTTCCTTTTTGCATTATTACTAGGCCAAGATCATATCTTGATACCCTCCTATATCCTTTCTCCTCCCTGTCTGGAGTATCCAGGAGCACATTGGTATGTACTTGGAGCTGCATGGTAAGAGCAGGTGGAGCAGGACATTTTTCCTTCCATGATACAGCGCAGCTACTATTTTAAGCTGTGCACTGGTGCACTGTTCACCATTGTTGTCCTGTTCTGTGTTTACTCTGTATGCTTCAGTACTTTTCATGATATTATAGGCCATTTATCTGTATTTTTCCCATTGTTTATATACCCTATAGAGTGCTTTTGTATTTTTCTGGTGTTTTATATCACTCTTTTTTCTATTTATGTTTCACTGTTCTTGATCTATATATAGGCCTATGATTGTTTCAACAGACCTATGAGGACTCTATTCATAGGATACTAGGATGTATAAGCTATGCCAAGCGTTGCTTACCTAGTGCTCCTATCCCTTTTTTGTACACCATTATTTTATGGTGTTACACTTTGGCATAGTCCTTTCCCGTACCCCTTTGCTACTCCTGCTTGTAGGGAGACATCCTTTTTTTTTTCTTTTTTTTTGGTATTTTAAGTATAACAATATACAGAAACCCAACTCTGTAGAGTTTCTAATCGGTGCCATATTAAATAAGCCAATACATAAACTTGCTGTATTAAGTGAAGCAATAACTGAACTAAGCACAATCTTGCAGAGTTTCTGTATTACCATATCTTAAGACTTAATATCAAATAAAGATGCAAAATCCATAATAACCTGACTGCATATGACCAATTCACTGTATTAATTAAGGGATAAAGATGTAGCTAAACTAGTTTTGACTTCATCCACATCAATATTAGGCAATACTTGTTGAGCAGAGATGCAAATATTAGAGCAGCTTGTCTGTGGTGTCTCAATGCTACTGACTTTGTTTTAGAAGTTTTCTAATGCATATGTGAAAATTGCCTCTAGTGGGATGTATAGCATTAATTGACCCTATTTAGAATAAAAAAACTATGTTGCTGACAAATCTCATATAATGTATATGAGTTAGTGAGTCAGGCAGATATTAGGCAAATTTACTCATCTATGTAAAGTTCTATATAAATAGCAATGTTAAACATTTTGAAAAACAATAGAACCAATCAGAATATTACAATCCATCACATGACAAGAACTGGTGTGTTTAAACTCCATCATACTGGCAAGTACACGCTGCCCATTTATTACTGGATCATAAACGCTGATAAAGTGATATAAAAGAATATAACATCTTGATAAGTCAGGACTCATATTTAAGTGTAAATGTTCGAAAAAAATAAACATTTTAATAAGTTATGTACACAGCATAAAATGCAGTTGCTGTCTTTCCTACAAATGGCTCTATAAATCAGGTTGGTGATATAGTTACAAGTCACCCATTCAGGAAAGATCTAGAGGGGTAATATATCTTGTATGTGTATATGATAAGTCACAGAAAAATAATAAATAACTATATATATTGGTGACATAAATATATATAAACAATTCAGGAATATTCTAGAGGGGTAAAATCTCTTATGTGTATGAAATTATAAATAACAAAAAATGTAGCTAGATAGTATAAAGAAGCCTCTTGCAGATATGCCACTTTACATGAGTAAACATTACTACTATAATATCAGTTATAGATCATTGTTACTTCATTCAGATTGTTAACTACATTATCATATAATCATTGTTAAAATCAAATAATTTGTCTACACACATAGGCCCTCATTCAATTGCAATTTGGCCAATTGAATAGGGCTCTAAATAAGCACATAACATATTTTTTTAAAGAAGTTTTTAGTTAGTAAGCATCTATCCAAAAGCAAGGTTTTCACTAACTAAAAACTTCTTTAAAAAAAATATGTTATGTGCTTATTTAGAGCCCTATTCAATTGGCCAAATTGCAATTGAACGAGGGCCATAGTATCCTGTTTGGAAGTGCTCTGCTGTCAGTTTTCAATACATACAACACAGCCTCTGAGGAAACCACCACAGTGATGAAACAAATGTTTTTTGCAAAATAAGTTTACTCTAGCAAATTCAGTTCTTATGGATACAATATATATACTTGTGAGATTCCCGAGAGGGCATTAGGAGGGGTTAAGCAATACCATTCCTGAATGTTACAGCCTGCAAGAAATGTATGTACTGTATGTATTGAAAACTGACACTCATATTCCCATGTTTCTGTTTCCTTCTATTTATAGTAGGATATTTAGTAAGCTTTGGGGCTTCTGTTGGGGAACCTTCCAGGCAGGAGGATCCATGAGGTCATAGGATTTATCTTCTATCTATCCCTTGTAATTCATTCCCTCCTCTTCCTAATTTTTTTATTTGAGTTTGGATGTCTGTTTTGCGTTAAAGTCCAAAATATCATTGTGTTTTTAAGGAATATATTTTTATAAGCGCTGTGGTTCAAATTCAATTTAAACTAAATAAAATTACTATTTAGGTTCCATTTTTGTTTGTTTAGATAATTTCCATATGATGTCACTGTTTAGATTAGTTATTGATTCACCCTAACAGGGCATCAACCAGAAACTTTGCAAGATTGTGTTTAGTGCAGTTATCGGCTCACTTCAATACGGCATAAACTAGCAACTTTGAAAAGCTCAGCTTTATCATACGGATGTACTTAAAACTCATACAGCATTTTATGTATCAGCTTATCCAATACAGCACCAATTAGAAAATCTACAGCATATTGTTACACTTATGATTTACATATCAAGTAGATACATTTTCATAAACTGCAATAAGTGGAGCTGTTTACCATACTGCTACTCCTGGTAAAGTAACAAAGTTACAATCATCATGCTCAGCATTATTAGGCTGTTACATTTACAATATTATTAACAGTATCATTTAACAAAATTTGTCAAGCAGCAGCAATATATGTATGTACAATTAAAATATGTTTAAATGTTATATATAATTCTGAATTCCATTAATGTGTTGAGGATTTATATTTCCTACTTAGCATGACTTCAGATCTATTGCATTTTTGGAGCACCCTTGTGTATGGTGTTTAGATGCTTCTTTTACTTTTCAGTATACACCTATAATTTACTGCTATTAGACACTAATGTGTGGATAGAAGGATAGGAATCTGTAATAGTTACAATATAAACTATTATGTTATAATCTGTAACTATTTATATTGAAACTGACATAGATTAGTGAATCTGACTAATATCTGCATCATTCACTAATTAATATACACTATATAAAATCTGTCTGCATCATAACATTGTGATTCATAAAAGGGTCAACTGTTGCTATACATTCCATTAGAGACAATTATCACATATGCATTGGAAAACTTTATGAAGTTCTAATACAAAGACAGGGGCGGGTGTTTTAAAAAATATATATATATGTTTAGATGTATTCTATTGACTCCAGCTCGCAAATTCTGTCTCAAGGCTGAACTCATAAATGCTGACTTTTTAAGTTTGATTTCAGGGGGCGTGATTATGTGATCTGACAATATTTAAGCAAGCCTTCTCTTAAACACAGCCAATAGTAAATGAGTAAATCAGAAACATGATACTTTTTTCATTTGTGGGTCAGACTTTATTTGCGAGCTAGCGCTATGGGTCTGATAGAATATTGACTTTGTTGAACTTTAATTATTTGAAGCTCATAATATTCAAGCTTTGCTAAAACCTATAGAGTTCTAAGGCCAGTTTTGTGGCTTTGGCTGGACCGTAGTGATCATGGGCGGGTAACTCCTAATCGGATTGCTAATAGAATCAGTGGCAATATTAAGAGCAGAATAGGGCCCTATATTTGCAGATCACCCTATAATCGAGGATAAACCAACAAGATCACTTGTTTATCTGTTTGTCAAGATTGTGATAATGGTTGTACTTTCCTATGAGTATAGTGTGAGCATTTATTGATTTACATTATATTGTGGCAGAGTATAGTAGGGACATATGTGTATGGAACCTAGATCATTTACTTTGTATCCTTTTAGAATTGACAATTACATTTTAAAAACGTATGTCATATGTTCATCTTCTCCTCACATTATGGAGATTTTTACAATATATGTTGACCTAGGAGTGTACACTAATTACATCTAGAGTACTTTTTTGTTTTTTAAGCATCTAGTTCGGATTTTGTTACTTTATATTGGTATGTTATATGTTTTGGAAATACCGTACCCATCTACATCAATCATAAATATGCAAATATATAAATGTAATGCTTGTAATATGCTGCTTTAAATATACATATGACAACTCCCTTATTTGTCTTTCAGATCACTTTACTAGCCTGAGCTCCCTGTCTGTTCCTACATGTCTACTCTCAGGTTCATATTGTTCTTTACTTATCCCAAAACTTTTCTGCTCCCTGCCTTGGAGCTATGAGTGAATATAAAAAACAAATAAAATATGCACGTTACCTGTATGAAAGTGTCATGATGGAGCTGGAATCTGAGTGTCCACAGGTTACCAATAACTGGGAGAGGCGGAGGTCCTGGGGGGTATCGAGGAACTTTGCTCCTTTTCCTGAAATAATCCCATAGCAGGAGAATCAGGATCACAACTATCAGCAGCTCGCTAGCCATAGTATTGCTCAGGCTACTTCCTTCAAGCTATCCACATGTAACTCTTTCTATACCACGTCCTGTCTCAGCTGTGTGCCTGATCGTCTCAGGTCTTGTCCATTCTCTACTCTGTATCCCTCTGTACACGGGCTTCTGTACAGCACATAAGTTCCTATTTTTCACCATCATATCCCATCCAACTTGATCTCTCGCTGGCAGATACCCAAATCCTAGTCAGACGACAAACGCAAAAACCAGAAGCAATGCAACCCTCATGGGGTCCCTTTATTACTGCTTTCTAAACGTAATTAATATTTATTGGACATGTAAGGACAGCAACAAGAAATGTTTATGAGCATTGCTTGTCTAATTACTAAATTAAAGTCTCTCTTTAGGTATTTTTTTGGCTTTAGATAAATATTTTGTAAATGTTAAATTTATTTTCATTAATGTAATCATCATATAAAGTTCACTTACTTTTCAGAAGCCCCCAAAGTAACAGTTTCTCCAAGTCCACACCCACAGGGGGGAAGACTTCCCACTGTCATGCTGCTTAGACATGCAGCATATCATTGCTTTGCCTTAGGGCATAGCTGACAGCACATATTAGTGAGAACAGAAAAAAGGGGAAGGTTCCAGAAACTGTTATTTTGAGGACTTCTTGGAAATATGTAAATTGTTATATTGAGGAGGATATTATTAATGTACTTAGTTAAAATATTATATGAAACAATAAAATGTTAACTAAACAGCCCAACCCCTATTTTTGGTTTAGTCTATGCTACATTCTATGATTAAATACCATCAGTCCTGATCCTCATAACCAACTATGACTGTTGAACTCCATTTTTACATGTATAGCTTAAAAAAGACAATGGATACCTGTCAGAATAAAGACTGAAGTCTGGGTAAACAATAAGGTGGAACAATGGTGCAAAGCAATTTCATGAGCTTCACATGTAGGCTTGTGTGCAGCAAGGAGAGAGGAAAGTAACTTAAGAGTTCAAATATATTAACAGAATTAGTATGGTTCAGTGGGAAGTATTTTTCAGAATATGAGGAAAAGAAGAGATCAGGATGTGAAGTACAAATGTTGTTTTGCAGAAATGAAGGGCGAGACTGGTCATATCAAATAAACCAAATTTTGTATACCTTACTATCAACATTTATGTTTGTAAGAAGGATAACATGATAAAACAGCAATCAGCGATATTTCTCCAACACAGCACAAGGTGAATTTAGGCATATTACCATTCATCAGATCCATGGAATTAAAGGGGACTATTGCCAGTATGGGCTTGGGGTCTCATAGTAAGGCTTGTCATTGTTTCCCTGAACTAGAAGCAGTCCTAACACCTCTCACATGAAAAGTCTGATTAGATCTGTAAGGATTATGGTAGCTGAAAGCTCCCAAACACTGCCAAAAAGAAAATTAACCCTAAAACACTTATTACAGACATTTTTTTTATATTTCTCATTGTTTTAACATTTTTTTATCTAATTATAAGACAAATAAAAAAACTGAAAATGAAGGAATATAAACTATCTTACATGTTTTGAGTATTTATACGTGATGACAGGCTTATAGATGAGATATCTAAGCAGAAAAATATATATTTGAAAACTTAGACCCCCATTCAATTCCAAACCCATAATTACAATGCCTGTGGGTGTAAGTCTACAGGTTAGAAATGTTTTACAATTCTGGCTGTATTCAATTGACTCAAGCCTGCAAATACAGGACTAAAGCCTTAAACCGTAAACCCTTCCCGTCGCCACAAGTTGTAGATGGGCTGGAATACATGGGGTCCGTAGTTACAATCAAACCCCATAATTACAGTGTGCGCCACAGCCCTGCGAGCCAACAGGAAAGTGGGCTAACAGATAATGATTGACAGAGAGAGATAGTAAAGCTGTGATCCACCCGCCCCAGCGTTGACTGTGTTGTATTTTCTCACAAAGTAGCACGCAGATCCTGAAGTTGGTGGTTGGAGCATTGAGAGAGAGTAGGCGTTGATTCAGAGCATGTTCTAATGATTTTATTGATTTCTATTTTTCAAAAATCCTTGAAAACACATATCAACTGATAACACATAATATAGATACACATAGAGTAAATATCACACATAGATATACATATAGATAGGTCACTACATAAACACCCCCCCCCACCTCCCACAATTAAAATATTTAAAAAAAATTCCCCTCATGAATATATGCACATACTTTTGTTGATTTATCCTTCTATTATTTTTGGATTATGATGGAGGTGGCACTGGGGAGTGGAAGAGAGGAGTGGTGGGGAGAGGAGTGTTGCAGAGAGGAGTGGGGGAAAGGGTGTAGTTGGCATTGGCCTGAGGTTCATCAAGCAAAGCTTTAATGACGTTCAGGTGAAGGTGAGGAGGATGATGGCCAAGGAGGACAGAGCAGCCACAGCACCAAGTGGTGGCCCCCAAGTTACTGTGAGATACGAGTGGGAGAGGGTGCTCAAGGAAATGCTGAGCCAGGTGCCCGTCGCTGGAGCTCCAGTCCTGATGGCCCAACAGGATCCAGCCTCCATGTCGGGGGAATATCACATGATCCTCTTCTTTGTGGACACATAGGGTTCTGTGCAACATTTCACTAATTAATGGTCATTGAGGAATGCCATTGAGAAGAGATGCTGCAGTCCCTATATTTATTTAAGCCCTTATTCTGTTTTTAATGTATGTTTTATTTTGATTTCTAGGGACAATTCAGGTTTAGGAAGGCATATTCTTCATCTGCAAGCATAGTTGAAAATATGAAGTAAATGTAATATATTCACAGTTGCTCTCAGATAGAAATTCCTTCAATGACAACTCCTCCTAAACATGTTGCTTAGACTATAAGACATCCCGATTTATAAGACAAGATTGTTGTTAACTTATATTTAGACAAATACAGCTATGGGGGTGAACCTGCAGAGTCTTGCAATGGCATGTTAATCAAAGCCAGCATTAATACATGCACTAGTGAAGCATGTGATCCAGACCTCAATATCAGTCTGAGAACAGATCCTTGTGTCTGATGTAAGTAACAGTGATTATGGCTGCTGACTTTTGGGTCCTCTCCATATTAACAGGTAGTTTTCCGGAACATATGATATCATGAGTATCCTTTCAAATGTGCTCACACCTGTATAGCGGATGAATGTGATATCAATGTTGCTAAACAATATCAGATGGAGAAGGTGATAGTACCCTTGGACCACTGACTGTGATCACAGCTAAGCATTTATTGTGAGATGACACATCATTATTAATGGTCATGGCTAGTGATATATCATGACAACTACCTAATGGTCAGTAATACTTGCAGCTGGAGATCAGGTGGGTTGGTATATTGTTAGAGTTACCGTATCTAGCACTGTATTGTACATGCAGGTGTTTTTATTGTTTTATCCTCCTCTGCCTTTTTAGGTTTGGACCACCTTTTTTTTCAGATCTTAGTTTTGCTAGCACACTGTATGTGTGTCACTGGATTGGATTACATAGTTCAGAGGTTTATGCATCTGTTTCATTGAGTAGATGAAGACCAGTTGTGCTATGCACATTACTGGTTACTTCAATTAGATGGAGTGATTTATGATGATCCTTTTTTCCATTGGATTCTGGTTACTGTGGTGTAGAGATGTGACCCTAATAGATGCTATGCATTATCATGCAGTATTACATTTCCCCCTTTAGGTATCCCCTTTTTCCGCAAAGAGCCTCTTAACCTTCCAGGATCCACACACACCACACCCAAGATACTAATGCACAGTCGTATACATTTCTGAGTGTGCTCTGTGTATAAACTAGAGTTTTGTTATCACCGTTTCTGGGTTTTTTCAATGGTTGTGGTTTTGGGACATTAACATACATTAAATTTCTGTCACGTACATATATATGTAAACTAATGAACCATAGATACTGACCAATAGAGTGTTATCTGAACATTTCTGCCCATTAGCAATTGGAACATTTGCGGACTTGAAAGATTAAAAAGGTAGAGATGGGTCTGAGTGACGATTTTGACAAACCGCAGGAATTTTGAGGCTGTAACCCGCAAATCAATTGTGCGTAGCTAGCAGAGACCAATTGAATATCAATAACTTTTATGAGCTACCTTTACGAGCTCAAGCAATTACAATTTGGCTAATTGAATGCAGGCATTAGACTATAACTAAGAGCATGAGTTTTCCTGTTTTTACCTTTATCTAACTGAACACACATTACATTGATTCACTTATTTTATTTAAAAAAAGGTTTCCACACCCCAGAGGTACCTACAAAGCCATCTGGTACCAACCAATAGAAACACTGTATTTGTGTATGTTTAACCCTATACTAACTTCCAAGCCAACAGCAGCGCAATGCAGAAATCTGCACCGCAATGTCTGAGGTCCTCCATGCATCATTGTGGGGATTAAATAAAGACTACACATCCCATCTGCAGGACCCTGGAGGGATTCATGATACATTGGTGGAAGTTATGTGTAGGAGGGTGTTTACGTTTCTCAAGCTATAAGGGTTGTATTTCCTGAACCAAGCAGTCTGGCTTCTGGGTCAGTGAGGGGGAGGGTTGCGGTGTCAAATTCAGTCAATTATCTTAATAAAGGATCTCTGATCCCTTCATCCCCATTCCTCCCTCACTCCCAAACACTCATGGTTCATCTCTGAGGAAGTGATGTAACAAACACAAAATTGATTCCTATACTCATAAAGAAAGTCTTCAAATATTCAGATTTTGCCAAAATATATGTTTTATGCCCAGGACTTAAAGAATTGCTAATATTGTTAGTTTGGTACATACTTCTCAAATACGTTTCTTTTTCCTTGTACTGCAGTAGTCCTTTAATTGCAAAATACAATAGTGAGTTTTAAGATATATATACATGTTTGCTAACTCTATGGAGTGTGCTGTTTTATTTTTGTACTAATTCAATTTCAAATAAGACGACCCCTAAATGTAATAGAGTATATATCCACAAGTTAATAAAAGCTGTACAGTACCAACAGGACCAGAAGAGTGGCCCCAAAGATGCGGAACAGCTGAAGACTCTACTTGGTGAATGTTAATGTAGCAACCAACTAAAGAAAAATCTAAATGTATGTACACAAACTTTATTGTTAAAAAGTAAACAAAATCAGCCAATATAACAAAATTATAAAAATTGCACATGTAGCTTGCAATGCACGTCATCCCATTGAACATCACATAAATATAAGCTGTGGCCAAACCAGCACACTTCCTATGTATAAAACAATAAGCATATATGTAAGTTTGTGAGTTTTCAATCTTATGTCAGTGCTTTGGAAACAAGCACTATGTATGTTTGATTTTAAGCTCAAAGACAGGGCCCTCCATTCTTTGCAGTGTGTTCATTTGTTTTTTTCCTTGTAAATTAGCCCCTGTGTATTGCTACAGAATATGTTGCTACGTTAAAAATAAAATAATAATAATAATAATACACCCTCTATCCTATACAGGGTTAATGTTGTGCAGTCTCCCTCTTCTGGTAAAGTCAAGAAATGCAGACAAACACAATATTTTTAGAAAAATACATCACTTTATCAGAGTTCACAGTCATAAATAGCACAATATAAGCCCCTTGTATACAAGAATCTAGTTTTATTGGTATTTCAACAACTAACATTTATACCAATGGTTGTATACAGAAGGGGCACCACTGTATTTTGAGATCCACGTATAAGAGAAAGTCAAAATAGTTCATGTCACTTCATCACATTGATCACACAGACCTGTAGAGAAATATAATTTGTTTAGTTACATTGGCAGTATATAGGGCAATGTATATATAGTCTATGCCACTCTTACATTACACCCTCAACCTTATAGCATAGCATAGAACAGTAATAACATTGCAATGTAGTATAAGGTTATCAAAAGATACATACAATAGTGTATCCATTAAATGTATCTAATTAGATATTTAACAAATTAAAATCAATGTTTGGGTTGTGTAACAAATTAATGAAGGATTTTTTACACGGAACATATAGTAATATACATATAGAATTAATCATAGTCCTTCATTTCCACAAATCAGAATTCAATCACCAGTAGTCAATCTCTAGTTGAGTGTATGCAGTACTCACTTCATTTATTTTGTAATAGTATATTTCTTTCTTTAAATCAGAACCAACTTTTAAATATCCTCACCCTTTGATAGTAAGTTAAGCTATACTTTTTCCAAAGTATTTAGTAAAGTGTAACTTCACAATTTAAAAGTTTACTGTAAGAAAGATAGACACAGACAGACATTAGTAGCGCAGTCACCAAGAACTATTATGTAGCTGGTAAGGATGTTAACTACTACACCTAGGAGATCAAAATCACATATATAGTTGTGAGCAATCGGGTTGTTGCCAACGCTGCGGGCTCGCGAAGCGAGAGCCGCAGTTGCTGGCAAGGAGCGCCAAAGGCGCTCCTTGCCAGCAACTGTCGACTTTAGGCCTGCAAATGCGGATCCTCACGAAGCGAGGGGCCGCATTTGAGGAGGTGTAGGCTACCACATCGACCGTAAAATTTTCGGACTTACCGACAACAAATACGAGACGCGGGACACAAAAAAAAGAAAAAAATATTATGAGCTTGCAAAAATACGACCTAAGCGCCCGAAACACGCGCATAAAACATTAAAAACACAATAAATACACACAACAAAGACATAAAAAGCTTACCCACAGCAAGGGGTGCACCCAGGACCTCTGAAAGTGAGGTTACACCTCAATGTAAGTCGAAATACAAGAGTTTAGACACCCGATAATCCCCTAAGCGAGAAAAAAAATGGCCGCCAAAAAAAACGAAAAACGAGGCTACAGGCCCCTAAACACGCAAAACACATACGGATTTTCCGTAAAAGCCAGACAAGGTCCAACAACAAGGACGCAAAATCAGCCACAGCCGCGTACCACACATTAGGCGCCATTTTACAACACCAAGTTACACAATGCGGACGCACACTATTACACTACACACATTGCTGACACTTACACAGCAGCTCCAAAGCACACAATCTATGCTGCAGCAACATGAAAACAGATTGCCAGCTCTTCAGCATAATGCAACCGCATAGATTACTTAAAAATAGGTAAAGTATATTCATTTATTATTCTATTAATTATTTCATTAGCATACAAAAAAAAGACCGTCAACGCTGCTCATAGCACACAAACAACCAACAGCCTCGCAATGCGTGCCGAACGAACGATCTCGGAACACCAACAAAATTTATGATGCAAACACCATTAACTGCCTTACAATCTTATTGCCGTCTTTTTTTAACGGGCAAGCTGCTAGTGTATAAATAATACCCAACAACATCTATCACCGTCATCAGGATACTAGTTCACGAATGCTAAAAATTCTAATTTCCAAACTGATAAAGGATAAACTACTTAGAGACCCTTGGACTGCAAGAAGATCGAATAAATCAGTACTTCAGGGAATTAAAACAAACTGTTCAATGGAAGCTATGATCATACACACTGTATACTTTTCTACGCTAATCATTAATATAAAGATTATTCTTTGGTTACCTTTATTGTAATAAAATGAGATCCAGATAATTCACACCAGTCCACAGCCACATTACCTTTGCTCCTCTCCACTCCCACTGACACACTGCTACTTCACATCAGTCACACAGGACAGTTTCCAAACATGTGCTTTCCTCTCATCTCACTTCAGAGTCCAGCCTGCAAGGAATGGCTAGCCTACAACAGCCTTAATAACTTGCTATCCAAGAATTTTTACTTCACCCACTCCAATCTAGCTTCCGTCTCGAACACTCAACCGAAAATGAATTTGCCAAGGTCAGAAATGGTACTTTGCTGCCTTTGACATATTAAATGACTCACGCCTCCTGCAAAACACTCCACTCACTACATTAGGTGTCTTCTCCTCCTCTACCTCTGGCAGTTAGAGCACCTCAAGGCCTGAATTCCTTGCTTTTCTTAATCTGCACTTACTTCCTTAGTAAACTAATCCATTCTTTGGGGTTTCAGTACCATATCTATGTAGTTGATTGACAAATTTCTCTCTCCTCTCCACATCTATCACTTACCAAACCTGTGCCTAACTTATCTTCCTAACATCTTCTCCTGGATGGTACCCCACCATCTTAAAAATTAACATCTCCAAGACAGTGATTAGCCATTCCATCCTCCCCCTTTTTAAAAAAGTACAGACACCTCAATGTCTCAAATTCGATTTCACTCTTGACACTAATCTCTCCTTCATCGTCTACATCTCAACACTCACCAAATTCTGCAGTACCCACCTCCTAAATATCTCCAAAAGCCTTCTCTGACCATGAACAACAACAATATAAGGACCCTACTTCATGCTCACACTATGTCCTGGCTTGACTACTGAAATGCCATGTCTATTGGCCTCTCAGTAAAGTGCTTATGCCGACACAAATCTATCCTTCTGCCTGGCACATCCACCTCACTCAATGCTCATCATATGCTGCATTCCTCTGCTAGTCATAACACCGGCTCCCTATCTTATCTAGGATCAAATGTAAAATCCTAACCATAACTTATCAAGCTGTTAGCTGGCCTGCACCTCCGTAAATGTGATATTTCTTCTCCACATAGACTGCAATTCACGATCTCTGATCTGCCCACGATTTATCTGGGAGTCACATCTCTTATCATTACCTCTTCCCATGCACACCTAAGCTCCATACATTTATATATTTTGTAATAAATTATTAACATTCACAGCTGAGTATGCATTGGGCATAAAAGCATTTTTAGGTACAATCTTTATTTTAGTAGACACTGCTTGTGCCTGTAGAAAGCCATGTTTGTCATCCATACTTCGTGTTGGTTTGGAGACATAAGTGTCAGTGTGCTCTGAATTATCATCTGTCTAAGAGTGGAAATGGGAGAAGTAAGGAAGATTTGTTGACCGATTGGTTGATTCAGATACAATGTCAGCACAGGACACCTTCTATAGGTTCAGTAGAAGCAGTTGGCAAATATAATTTGTATACTGTGTAAACACCTCCTTGTGCTTTGAAAAGAAATGATCACTATCATGGCAGCTTGACAATATTAAGATTTTGTCTGAAAACGCTTTTATGCCAGTGACTTTCACAGCTGCTAATGGTGGTTTTTGCAAACTTCACAAACTTGAGATATTTTTGCTAATTTACAGTTGTCTTTTAGCTTCAACAAAGCTATCTATTCTGGATCTCATACCTCATTCTCCCTATAAACACCTATCCACGAAGCATTAAAGGGAAGAGAAAATATTTTTGATTGCATCAAATAGGGTAGTTGATGTCATAGTATGTTTTTCTTTTTCAAATAAAGGTCTCTGAGCACAAACACTAGTTCAGAAGTGTAACTGTTCTTGGGGGCTTGCCCTCTGCCAGCCCTATTACCTTCTACATTCTAACTTCTCAAGAGTGCACGGCCCTCATGCAACAATTTATAAGTACAAATAGTGTGAACGAGAGCAATGGACATTGTTATGATACTTTTCCACTCCACTGGTGGAACTTCCTCTCTGCATTTAAGATTTCCTCAGGAAGAAGCTTGCTGGAAACTAAAATGGTAGATTTCAGAGCCGCATAGCTTTGTATAAAAGTAATAAATTGGAGCCTGTGTGATTATTAATTTACCGTATTGGTCTGAATATAAGCCGCACCCGCATATAAGCCGCACCCGTAAAGTTCAAGGGGAAAAAATAGAAAAAACAAACATAGTACTCAAATATAAGCCGCACCCGTAAAATTGGAGAGAAAAAGACTCTCAAAGTGATCAGCCATTGCAAGAAACAGGCTTTCTAATTAGCACTGTAGCTTTTTTGCAGGTTACATGCCTTACAGGATGTTAGAATCATTAAAACCATAAATCGCTATTCAATACCGCCGTCTCAAGCACGAAAATCGGCACCCTTAACTCGCAATCGCGCAAATCGGCAGTAATTTTGCGTTCGCGAATAGAAGCCGTGTGAATAGAAGCCGCACACGTAACAAGCAAAGTTCGCAAATCGGCAATAATTTTTTTTACGGTCACAAATATAAGCCGCACCCGTAACTCGCAAGCTCAAAAAAAAAAAAAACGGTATATAATCTAAAACCATGTTACCTATTTTCTTCAAAGGAGGATATTTTAAGTGTGTGACCACAGTGGTTCTTTAACATCATAACATACCATATTTTTTAAAGTTACATAACAATCTAATGTCACAGATTAATAAATTGACCACTATACAAACACCTCAACAAAATGGATTAATACCTTAGCTAATATTGAAGATAAAAAAATATAATATGTTTAGTCAAATTAAGTTATCTTATACACTCCTATCATATTATGGCAACCATATCTAGATTCTCCAATTGGTGATACCCACTTGTCTATTTCAGTAAAACATGTCTACAGACCTGTACACAAAAAGAGCAAACACAGGTAAAGAAATATGCAGTTATTGACTGTTTTGAAGTAATAACCCCATTTGAAATGATGTTATGCATAGCCCAAACAAACAAAAAGGCTTGTGAGACATTTACGGTACTTTTTTAATAAGGGTCTCCATGTCAATTTCAAAAGGAGTGACTGGGGATCCAAGTCCTAATCCTCATAATAATGCCTTTTATTCTAGCGTTTGCTTTGCCCACATAAAATGGATGAACATCTTCTTTAAAACCAGAGATAATTAGATAATGTATTATTGTCCCCCCCACCCGACTATTGAACATTATTGTAAGCTGCGTCTGATTAAACAAAAAGCACTGGTTAACTATTTCTTCAAATCATGTGACATTTTAACAATTTCTTCTAAATAATGTTAATGCATCGGTGCTACAGCAGTCCACAAGGAAAATCATATTATAGGGAGAGCATCACTGCTGGATAAGTGTGAGATCCAGAAAAACAAAATCATCACTAAATCATACTTGCAAATGAATGTTACACGAACATGCAACACAACTGTTTTTCAAGCATTTTATATAGCACTTCTAAAAATTACAAAAGTTGCTTTTTGCATGAAAAAAATCTAAAGTAAAACCTTTTTAAACGTCATTGAAACAAACAGGAAATGCAGAGAGCAAACATTAGTCTGTAGATCTCATTGGCTGGCAGAGGGCAAGCCCCCAAGAACCGTTAAACTTCTGAACTAGTGTTTGTGCTCAGAGACCTTTATTTGAAAAAGGAAAACATACTATGACATCATCAACTACCCTCTACCCTTTTATACACTAAAGGCTGTATTCCATCTGCTTTCTATGCCTTCATAAAGTTTACTTTTTCAAAAGAGCATAATGTAAATAGGAGTATTGAGTATCATTTATGCTAAGTAGTGTTTGTTTTCAACAGGGTGGATGAAACTTATTGGCGATTATTGAACATTTGTCAGCTATGTGAAAATGTCCTAAATTATGAACTACTGCTATAAAACAAACAATCACCCACATCAAAAAAGTGCAAAATTGTTGCAAAACAAACAAACAAAAAAAGCAATGTGTTGTTTCAAGGTACTTGTATAGGTAACAATATACAGAATTAGGTCATGAGAATCCCTTCAATAAATGTATGCATTTGTGCTGCTAACAGAATATGCCCCACTTGATGGCCAGAAAGTTTTAGACATATAGAGAAAACCATGGCATAGTGATGCTGGCTCACCTCCTGCAGCATCCTTCCCAATGTCTCACAGCTCTGAACTGGTTTCCTGTGAAATAAAAAAAAAAGTGTATTGGTCAAAAATAAACAATATTATTTAAAATAAAAAAGAGAAAATGTGTTTGATTCACAGGGTTATGTTGTCTGTGTGATGTGAGGGGCTGGTCCAGACTCATTGTCTGAAGGTGATGCCATTTGTGAAAAGCTCACCGTTACCTTTCAATTTTGATAGCAATGGTGACAGTAAAATCAGACTCCTGGTCAGGCAGGTAAGTGGAAGGTACAAGGACATACTGTCCAGGAGAAAGGACACAGATTTGGGAAACTTCCTGAGAGTGTGTGTGTGGGATGCAGCTTGCAGACGGTTCCAAGGAAAGTGGAGACTGGATGTTACTGCTAGGCACCTGAAAGTAAGAATGGAAGATAGAGGAGATGAAATTTAGGGGACATTCATTTAAGGAGGATCAAAATATGAATAGTAAGAAATAACAGTTTCAGCTCTGTTTCTATTAAGCATTTCAAAAACATAGTATTTAAAAATGTAGTTAAACTTTTGTGAAAGTCACTATATTTCTGCTCAATGACAGACAGGGACACACACCCAAAGCAATTGATTTTGCATGTTCAAAAACAAGCATATTGTAAATCCCTATACTCTCTTTCACAACAAGTAAAATAAATTATTTCCATGGTTCTTTAATAATAATAATAATAATAATGATCTACTTCAGAAGCTTTTCAGACAGTGAACATGTAACTTAGTACTTCAAGCTACCTTCCAGTCTCTGATCAACATCTCTTCTCTTGGCATATCTTTTTACACAGAATGTGTTTAGTCTCTTCAGAAACTGCATCTATAGACAGAATATCTTTCACTTCCCTACACGAGGTTTGGTGGCCTGTGGTTATCAAATGTTTCCTCTCTTATCTGGCTAGTCTGCTATCCTATTCAGATTCTTTGATTGCCATCTCTGTTTACCATCCCCAGCTATCACTCACCGAGTGTATGTGAAATCCAATTGCATGACATTGGCCTTCCTCACATTGCTGGCGGAGTGTCACCCTCACAGGGGTTCCAGAGTGCACATAGAAAGGAAATGATGGGTTCATGTTGTAAGAGGGGAAATTTCTGCTACCTCCAGCACTGTGACTCCTCGTCCAACGTCCATGTAGCTCCTGAGTCTCCCATGTGCCCATGGGTACAGCATTATTTTCTGCCATTGGAGGTCGCGGAGGAATTATTTCACTGCAGTGCAAAGCAGGACAGTGTGAAGATATGCACTCTTCCCTATATTCTCTTCTCCAATTATGTGGAAGGTATCAGTGACCACAAATAGATAATGAAGAAAATCTACCAGATTCTCATCTCTATTGTAGGTTCCTATCATCCTCAGTAATTAGAAATATTTGAAGGTGTAGTTAGCAAAACTATATCCTAAAGGCATCTTTTATTATATGTGTCAGGTAAATAGTTACTTATACCAGAACTGAGGTGCAGAGTCCCTAGGTGACGTACCCAATTCTGAGATACATTAGATTACCTGAGTGTCACACTGCCTGTGGATGCAATACGCAGCAGGAAGTCCCCTTCTGTGTCCCTGTGAAATGTGCTGGGAACCAGCAGGTGGTACCCAGGGGACATATCACAGTGCACATACAGCTGGCGGTCATAAGAATGAGATGAGGTGCCAGCCACTGGAGGTGTCAAGATAGTCTTGTGCAGGTTAAACCGGCGTTTCTCCACCTGGACAGAGAAAAAATTGACATGTGAGGTCATGGCTTCAAAGAATGAATTGGTCTTGTAATAAAAAGGGGAAATATGTCTCACTACAAATAGGTACCATGTGCTGTACAATTACATAATGTAAATAACTTATAATATAATAATTTATAAAATCATATAAGATCAGTTCAAGCAAAAAAAAAAAAAAAATCAAATATTTTTGCACACTTATTGTGACAATAGCCAAACAGTTTAGTTAAAATTAAACAATGATACATTTATTTTTGTATCATTCCCTTGCATTGCAAGATGGCACTGCAATGCAATGGTTTTTAAATTTAAAAAAACCAAGCTCTCGGTTTATAACTGCATAGATATCTCCTGTTACCTCTAAGTTACCTTCCAGACATGGAGTCCAATAGCAAAGGATGCTGTTCTGTTTGGGATCTCCTTTCTCTCCTCTCTCCGGCGGATGCCATGTACACGGTCTGTGGCTCCTGCCCTGTTCCGGGGTCTCTGCATCAGTAAAATACAAACTTCACTCTGCACTCTTACCCGCAGCCAGAACTTGGGATTATTGGGAAAGCTGACATTGTTACGGGATCCACCTGCAGTCTGACATTTAACCCAGGAACCCTGGATTTGTTGCACATGGCTCAGTGGCTGACCTACAAGTAAAACCGCAAACATTTAATCAGCAAAGGAACAGACATTTAATAAACAGCATTTCCCTGTTTAATGGTGTACTGTTAATGTAGCTATAGCTACTCTTTAAAATATATTAAAAAGGTTTAAGGATTATCCTCAAAAATGTGTTTTTTTTTTTTTATTATTATTATGGAAAGGACTGTGAACGCTTTACATGCACTGCTTTAGGTGACCAGCAACTGTCCAGTAGCTTTGCTCTATCTTCCCTGTGCTCTCTTTTCCCTTCTCCAGATGTTTGGAGCAAGCCATTTTTCATGCAGTTGTCATGCTCCATCATGCCTATAATTTGCACTTACCTGTCAAGATACTATGCAAATGCCCCTCTTCGTTAATAGGAAATGCCACAGTGACCTCATCAAAATCCCGTAAGAAATCTGCCTTTTCTACCCAGAATTCCCCCTCCTGAATGTCATTAAGAAGTTGAGAGCTGTCTGTGGGGCACAGCTGAGTCCATCCTTCTCCTCTGGGAAAAAAAAACAGAAAATGGTAAGTAATAGAGAAGTGCATTGACTCATCTGAATCAAAAACTATTAAACCACCAGGTGTACACTGCTTATGTAGTCTAAACATGTTGCTCACCCCTTTCTCCAGGACCCATCCCTACACGTCCTTCCCCAAGGATTGTGCACACGCAATAGCAGAAGTTTTTGGCCATCTGTTGTGACCACAGGTTGGAGATCTGTGATTGTGAAAGCATGAAATTCTGCCAACTCCCCAGCTCCTATGTAGAAAAAAAGGGATAAGAGTGAGAGGATGAGAAAGGAAGAGAGAAAATGGAAGGGTAATAGAAAGAAGTGAAGTACAGACAGAAGCAAAGTGAGTATGGGTCACAGCCTCTCCAAAAATGGAAGGGAAGAGATGTACAAAATGTGAGAGAGGACAGACCTTCTCTACAGTGCAGCACTGAACAGCTCATTGAACTATGTTCCTTCAGTTCCAGCATCTTGCTAAAAATCTCTTCTTTGGAGCCATCTTCCCCAGCTGCCAAGGACCACCTCTCAGCAAGTCCCCCAGTCAGATCCATGAGAGCATCCGACACCTGCCCAGCCCACAGAGCCTCATAGCTGCCATGTAACCTGAAAAAATCAGTACAAACGGAAAGGTCAAACAAACAATGTATCCTAGTGTTTAAAGTCCTTCCTCAGCAAATTATATCATACAAAGTGTCCAGTAAAATTGGGAATGTACCCTGCTTTATCCCACTCACACCAGGATACCACTGTAGCACATATGCTACACTTTGCACTCAAACTCTTGTACACCTACTTGGCGTATGCTTTCTCCAGCAGAGAAAGCCAAAAGGCACTCTCATCTTGGCAATGGGAGAAGCACAGCTTGTCGCCCAGGCATGGCAGACGGTCATCGATGGTCACATCTACCCAGTGGCCAAAGTGCCAGAAACAGCAAGTGAAGCGACCTGTATACCCAGGATCAGGCCAAGTGCTCTGTCCAGAGGGAAACACCTGGAGACAAAAATAAAAGGACTTTATAGAGGCGTGGAAGAACAAAATGGGCCAGTGGTTTGGATATCATTGAAGTTAGAGGTCAGTTGATTCTCAGAGAACTCTTTACCTTACTGAGAAGATGAGGATTTTTTTGCAGCGCTGAGCAAGCACATATGAACCAGCAATCTCCCAGAATCCCCTGTTTCCCCAGTCCATGCCTCAGATTTGCTGGAAATAATTGTGGTGAGGTGCATATCTCCTGTAAATAATACATACAAATTTAATTTTGTAAGAACATCCCAATATAATGTGTTTTATATTGGATTTCTTTCTCTCACAGTAACATTCCATTCCCTATGTGTTGTGATTTCTTACCTGGGGTCTTCGCCATAAAATGTGATCACTAAGATTAGACAGTGGGGTTCCTCCAGTACACACCAGAGAGGAAATACTCGCTGGAAACTCTGAGTCCAAGAACAGTTCTGATGAGGGAGGTAGTGTGTCACCTGTAATATGATAGAAATATAGGTTTACAGTGCCTTGCAAAAGTATTCACCCCCCCTTAGCATTTTTTGTGTTTTGTTGCCTCACAACCTGGAATTAACATGGTTTGTTTGAGGATTTGCATCATTTAATTTACAGAACATGCCCACAACTTTGAAGATGTTTTTTTTTAATTTGTATTGTGAAGCAAACAACAAATAGGACAAAATAACAGAAAAAGTCAATGTGCATAACTATTCACCCCCCTAAAGTCAATACTTTGTAGAGCCACCTTTTGAGGCAATCACAGCTCCAAGTCGCTTTGGATAAGTCTCTGAGTTTGCCATATCTTAACACTGGGATTTTTGCCCATTCATCCTAGAAAAACTGTCCCAGCTCCTTCAAGTTATATGGTTTGCTCTTGAGAACAGCAATCTTTAAGTCGGACCACAGATTTTCTATTGGATTGAGGTCTGGGCTTTGACTAGGCGATACCAACCCATTTACATGTTTCCCCTTAAACAACTCAAGTGTTGCTTTAGCAGTGTGTTTGGGGTCATTGTCCTGCTGGAAGGTGAACCTCCGTCCTAGCCTCAAATCACGCACAGAGTGGTACAGGTTTTGCTCAAGAACATCCCTGTATTTAGCACCATCCATCTTTTCCTCAATTCTGACCAGTTTCCCAGTCCCGACAGCTGAAAAACAGATGGTGTTCTTTGGGTCATGTGTTGGGTTTGAAAAGTTAAATTTTAGTCTCATCAGACCAGAGCACCTTCCTCCATACATTTTGGGAGTCTCCCACATGCCTTTTCGCAAACTCAAAACGTACCATTTTGTTTTTTGCTGAAAGTAATGGCTTTCTTCTGGTCACTCTGCCATAAAGCCCAACTCTATGGACCGTATGGCCTATTGTCGTCCTATGTACAGATACTCCAGTCTCTGCTGTGGAACTCTGCAGCTCCTCCAGGGTTACCTTAGGTCTCTGTGCTGCCTCTCTGATTAATGCCCTCCTTGCCCGGTCCGCTGAGTTTTGGTGGGCGGACGTCTCTTGGCAGGTTTGCTCTTGTGCCATGTTCTTTCCATTTGGTTATGATAGATTTGATGGTGCTCCTGGGATCATCAAAGATTTGGATATTTTTTTAATAACCTAACCCTGACTTGTACTTCTCAACAACATTGTCCCTTACTTGTTTGGAGAGTTCATTGGTTTTCATGGCAGTGTTTGGTTAGTGGTGCCTCTTGCTTAGGTGTTGCAGCCTCTGGGGCCTTTCAAAAAAGGTGTGTATGTGTAATAACAGATTATGTGACACTTAGATTGCACACAGGTGGGCATCATTTCACTAATTATGTGACTTCTGAAGGTAATTGGTTGCACCAGAGCTTTTTATGGGCTTCATAACAAAGGGGGTGAATACATACGCACATGCCAATTTTCTGTTTTCTATTTCTAAAAAATAGTTTTAGGTTTCTCATTTTACTTCACCAACGTAGACTATTGTGTTCGGATCCATCACATAAAATTCATATTAACAAAACATTGAACTTAAGGCTGTAATGTAAAAAATAGGTAAAAAGTCAATGGGTGTGAATACTTTTGCAAGGCACTGTAATTACAGATAAGAAACATTTGGACCATCTAGTATGCCCATTCTATCTCGATGAAATAATTCTCAGCATTGCCTTATGCATACCTCATATAGGGCCATTGTTAATGGGGTCCCAGGTAAGGGAACTATACTGGGCCAAGTAGGAAAAAGGGTGATGAGTTGAAAGGCAGCTTAATAAATATTTTCCCCTCCTGTCCATTTAGGTTACCATTGGGTTACATCCCATATAGGCAGGGCTTACCATCTTTTGGTTCCTACACTATTCTATACCCCTCCAAGACCTCCCGATTTCTAGGAATAATATGACCGTGTAGGTTCTCTCTCACACCAAAAAGGACTTCAAATAATGCATAGAGCATAGCAATAGAATACTAAAGTTCTAAAGTTGTGCATGAGAAGGATGACCCTGCTAACTTGTCTGTTAAGTAAGAAAAGGCAATTCAGTCAGGCAATCTAACAGTTAGTAGTGACAGTGGACAGTGAGCTATGACCCCTTGTTTGTCTCATGATAACTCCCCTACAAGATGGAAATAATCATGAAATATACAGTCAGGTCCATAAATATTGGGACATCGACACAATACTAATATTTTTGGCTCTATACACCACCACAATGGATTTGAAATGAAACGAGCAAGATGTGCTTTACCTGCAGACTTTCAGCTTTAATTTGAGGGTATTTACATCCAAATCGGGTGAACGATGTAGGAATTACAACAGTTTGTATATGTGCCTCACACTTTTTAAGGGACCAAAAGTAATGGGACAGATTTTAACAGTCATAAATCAAACTTTCACTTTTTAATACTTGGTTGCAAATCCTTTGCAGTCAATTACAGCCTGAAGTCTGGAACGCATAGACATCACCAGACGCTGGGTTTCATCCCTGGTGATGCTCTGCCAGACCTCTATTGCAACTGTCTTCAGTTCCTGCTTGTCTTCAGCAAGTGAAATGCATGCTCAATCGGATTCAGGACAGGTGATTGACTTGGCCATTGCATAACATTCCACTTCTTTCCCTTAAAAAAACTCTTTGGTTGCTTTTGCAGTATGCTTCGGGTCAATGTCCATCTGCACTGTGAAGCCCCGTCCAATGAGTTCTGAAGCATTTGGCTGAATATGAGCAGATAATATTGCCTGAAACACTTCAGAATTCATCCTGCTGCTTTTGTCAGCAGTCACATCATCAATAAATACAAGAGAACCAGTTCCATTGGCAGCCATACATGCCCACGCCATGACACTACCACCACCATGCTTCACTGATGAGGTGGTATGCTTTGGATCATGAGCAGTTCCTTTCCGTCTCCATACTCTTCTCTTCCCATCACTCTGGTACAAGTTGATCCTAGTCTCATCTGTCCATAGGATGTTGTTCCAGAACTGTGAAGGCTTTTTTAGATGTTGTTTGGAAAACTCTAATCTGGCCTTCCTGTTTTGGAGGCTCACCAATGGTTTACATCTTGTGGTGAACCCTCTGTATTTACTCTGGTGAAGTCTTCTCTTGATTGTTGACTTTGACACACATACACCTACCTCCTGGAGAGTGTTCTTGATCTGGCCACCTGTTGTAAAGGGTGTTTTCTTCAACAGGGAAATAATTCTTCGGTCATCCACCACAGTTGTTTTCCGTGGTCTGCCGGGTCTTTTGGTGTTGCTGAGCTCACCGGTTCGTTCTTTCTTTTTAAGGATGTTCCAATCAGTTGATTTGGCCACACCTAATGTTTTTGCTATCTCTCTGATGGGTTTGTTTAGTTTTTTCAGCCTAATGATGGCTTGCTTCACTGATAGTGACAGCTCTTTGGATCTCATCTTGAGAGTTAACAGCAACAAATTCAAATAGCACACTTGAAATGAACACTGGACCTTTTATCTGCTCTTTGTAAATGGGATAATGAGGGAATAACACACACCTGGCCATGGAACAGCTCAGCAGCCAATTGTCCCATTATTTTTGGTCCATTAAAAAGTGTGAGGCACATATACAAACTGTTGTAATTCCTACACCGTTCACCTGATTTGGATGTAAATACCCTCAAATTAAAGCTGAAAGTCTGCAGTTAAAGCACATCTTGTTCGTTTAATTTCAAATCCATTGTGGTGGTGTATAGGGCCAAAAAGATT
This sequence comes from Discoglossus pictus, assembly GCA_027410445.1. Classification (NCBI taxonomy): domain Eukaryota; kingdom Metazoa; phylum Chordata; class Amphibia; order Anura; family Alytidae; genus Discoglossus; species Discoglossus pictus. Next base: position 304,128,518 of record CM050165.1, on the reverse strand, counting down.
AGAATTGTGTCAATGTCCCAATATTTATGGACCTGACTGTATATGAAGTGAGGCAAGGTTAAGCGCATTGTCAATGTAACTACTAGTCAAATGCCCATCACAAATGACAGTATAATATTTGATTTTTTCTCTCCCTCCCCTGTGTCTCATTCCCCCCTCCCCTGTGTCTCTTCCCCCGTCTCTTTGCCCCCCTCTTCTTCCATGTCTCTCCCCCTCCCTCTCCATCTCTTGCCCCCTCTACCTCCTGTGTCTCTTGCCCCCTCTCCTGCCCCCTTCTCCCTCCCCTGTGTCTCTTGCCCCCTCTACCTTAGCCCTCTCCCTCCTTTGTGTCTCTCCCTCCTCTGTGTCTCTCCCCCCTCCCTCCCCTGTCTCTTGCCCCCTCTCCCTCCCCTGTGTCTCTTCCCCCCTCTCCCTCCCCCCTCTCCTTCTCCTGTGTTTCTGAAGAGACTCTCTATGATCTGTGCTTTTTACGGACTGCATGTACATGTGTAGTATATATCAATGTCACTGTAAGTGCCTTTTTACCACATAAGTGGTGTATTCAAACTTGCCTGGCTTATTTTTGTCATTTTTGAAAAATTAGAATTGGATCCCATTATTTTTTTTCTGCTGTACAATGCATAATTTAATGACAGAGGCATAACTTTGCATTTCTGTAAGGGCTAAACATTATTTTGGCTTGTTTCGGGGCATTTTTATCTGGGCACATATATTTTAGGGGTGGGTTAAGTCTTTCTTAACGAAATGTATGGAGATCAAAGAGACAATCCTGAAATAAACAGAAATCATTCAGGAAAACATTTCCCTCTAAGCAATGCAATGCATGATGGGACTGCTGGAGGTGTGGACATAGCTGTATGAGGCCGACTTTGTGTCTTCGGAAAGTCTAGTACAATTGTATTTCAGACCCATGGGTTATAAAAATCATTACCCAAGGGTACTGTCTCACCTTTGCAACTTATCCTTCAGAATATGGTTGTTGTTTTTTTTTTTTTAACTCAATTCCAGACAATCACATTTAACAAAAAAAAAAAAAATCATTAAGGGTTTTTAGTTTGCCTATTACAAAAAAAAGGGTGATTGCAAAGTTCCAATTATGGAACAGGCCTGGATTTTTGATACAGAAAAAAGGAGGAACTTTTCATCTAGTTTTGGACCACAAAATCCTGAATCTAGTTTCAAAATAGAGTCAAATTGATATGTTATTTAAGTACTAGAATCAGCAGAATTCATGACCTCGGTAGACCTCAAAAGAATCATACCAGCACATCCTAATTCCTCAAAATTATTGCAGATATATACACCTTGCTGTCAACCAACAACACTATCATTTTAAGGCCTTGCCTTATGATCTCATTACCCTAGCTCAAACATTAACCAAACTTTTGGCAGAGGTCATGGGATATATATGTCTTCAAGGGATCTCAATCACACCTTAGCTGGATGACCTTTTAATCAAAGCTCCTACTCAGAGCATGTCATGTCAGCGCACAGGGATGCAAGGCATGTCAGCGCACAGGGATGCAAGGCATGTCAGCGCACAGGGATGCAAGGCATGTCAGCGCACAGGGATGCAAGGCATGTCACAGCCCCAGGGACGCAGGGATGGGAATCTCATGTCACAGCCCCAGGGACGCAGGGATGGGAATCTCATGTCACAGCCCCAGGGACGCAGGGATGGGAATCTCATGTCACAGCCCCAAGGACGCAGGGATGGGAATCTCATGTCACAGCCCCAGGGACGGGAATCTCATGTCACAGCCCCAGGGACGGGAATCTCATGTCACAGCCCCAGGGACGGGAATCTCATGTCACAGCCCCAGGGACGCAGGGACGGGAATCTCATGTCACAGCCCCAGGGACGCAGGGACGGGAATCTCATGTCACAGCCCCAGGGACGCAGGGATGGGAATCTCATGTCACAGCCCCAGGGACGCAGGGATGGAAATCTCATGTCACAGCCCCAGGGACGCAGGGATGGAAATCTCATGTCACAGCCCCAGGGATGGGAATCTCATGTCACAGCCCCAGGGACGGGAATCTCATGTCACAGCCCCAGGGACGCAGGGCGGAAATCTCATGTCACAGCCCCAGGGACGCAGGGCGGAAATCTCATGTCACAGCCCCAGGGACGCAGGGCGGAAATCTCATGTCACAGCCCCAGGGACGCAGGGCGGAAATCTCATGTCACAGCCCCAGGGACGCAGGGCGGAAATCTCATGTCACAGCCCCAGGGACGCAGGGCGGAAATCTCATGTCACAGCCCCAGGGACGCAGGGCGGAAATCTCATGTCACAGCCCCAGGGACGCAGGGCGGAAATCTCATGTCACAGCCCCAGGGACGCAGGGCGGAAATCTCATGTCACAGCCCCAGGGACGCAGGGCAAGCATGTCATGTCACAGCCCAGGGACGCAGGGCAAGCATGTCATGTCACAGCCCAGGGACGCAGGGCAAGCATTTCATGTCACAGCCCATGGACGCAGGGTATGCATGTCATGTCACAGCCCAGGGACGCAGGGCAAGCATGTCATGTCACAGCCCAGGGACGCAGGGCAAGCATGTCATGTCACAGCCCAGGGACGCAGGGTATGCATGTCATGTCACAGCCCAGGGACGCAGGGCAAGCATTTCATGTCACAGCCCAGGGACGCAGGGTATGCATGTCATGTCACAGCCCAGGGACGCAGGGTATGCATGTCATGTCACAGCCCAGGGACGCAGGGTATGCATGTCACAGCCCAGGGACGCAGGGTATGCATGTCACAGCCCAGGGACGCAGGGTATGCATGTCACAGCCCAGGGACGCAGGGTATGCATGTCACAGCCCAGGGACGCAGGGTATGCATGTCACAGGCCAGGGACGCAGGGTATGCATGTCTTGTCACAGGCCAGGGACGCAGGGTATGCATGTCTTGTCACAGGCCAGGGACGCAGGGTATGCATGTCATGTCACAGCCCAGGGATGCAGGGTATGCATGTCATGTCACAGCCCAGGGATGCAGGGTATGCATGTCATGTCACAGCCCAGGGATGCAGGGTATGCATGTCATGTCACAGCCCAGGGATGCAGGGTATGCATGTCATGTCACAGCCCAGGGATGCAGGGTATGCATGTCATGTCACAGCCCAGGGATGCAGGGTATGCATGTCATGTCACAGCCCAGGGACGCAGGGTATGCATGTCATGTCACAGCTCAGGGATGCAGGGTATGCATGTCATGTCACAGCACAGGGATGCAGGGTATGCATGTCATGTCACAGCCCAGGGACGCAGGGTATGCATGTCACAGCCCAGGGATGCAGGGTATGCATGTCATGTCACAGCCCAGGGATGCAGGGTATGCATGTCATGTCACAGCCCAGGGATGCAGGGTATGCATGTCATGTCACAGCCCAGGGACGCAGGGTATGCATGTCATGTCACAGCTCAGGGATGCAGGGTATGCATGTCATGTCACAGCACAGGGATGCAGGGTATGCATGTCATGTCACAGCACAGGGATGCAGGGTATGCATGTCATGTCACAGCACAGGGATGCAGGGTATGCATGTCATGTCACAGCTCAGGGATGCAGGGTATGCATGTCACAGCCCAGGGATGCAGGGTATGCATGTCATGTCACAGCCCAGGGATGCAGGGTATGCATGTCATGTCACAGCCCAGGGATGCAGGGTATGCATGTCATGTCACAGCACAGGGATGCAGGGTATGCATGTCATGTCACAGCCCAGGGACGCAGGGTATGCATGTCATGTCACAGCCCAGGGACGCAGGGTATGCATGTCATGTCACAGCCCAGGGATGAGGGGCATCTCATGTCACAGCCAGGGGATGCAGAGCATCGCATGTCAAAATCAATGACGACTACTACATATTTAATTCCAATAGTATGTACACAAAATATTTTGATATCCACTAAAGCCAGACCTGTTCTCATCAGCCGGTCTCCATCCTTCGCCATCCTGCTCCATCTCACAGCCAACGAATGACAGCAGCCGTCTGTGTGACAGTCACACTGACACTAGATAAGAAATAGTCTGCTATTGGCTGTTAAAAACTGTAGTTACCCATTGGCTGCCAGTTGAATGTGGGCGGTGCCATATTTCCCTGTCAGGTTTCAGTACTAACATATTGCTACAGCTGCATCATCCAGAATCCTGTGCGGGGCTTACGTTCAGCCATGCAGTGCTCTGTTGGTGATCTTACTATGGGGAACCCCCTCAAGTGTTTCTGTTGTGTTGTGTTGTTGGAGGGCTGATCATGCAAGACATTAAATCATCCAAAGAGAACAAATTCAAATGAAAACATATTAATCATAATTATTAAGGTTCTGGTAAGAAGATTTAATTCTAAGTATTGCATTAAAACCTAAGTATATTGCAGAGTTGTTTATCTTCAAGACTGGACAAGAAATCATTTTAAGGATACAGTCATAAATAAATTAATATAACACTGAGAAAGAAGGTGTACATAGTGTAGGAGATTCAGAAAAACATGATAAAACTTATAGTTTACATATTGTATGGAGGCATCATGAGGGATATATATTGCAGTGGATATCTGCAAGAAAGGAATTGAATACCATTATTGATATAGAGTGGTGTAGCATTAACATGTATTATTGCAATAACAATAAGGTCATCAATAGTAATGCAAAACAATCTAGTTTCTTCTGAGCAGTTGCATAAAAGATATACTAATTAAGTGCAGTGAATTCCACCAAATAGAAACAGATTAGTATTGAGGCTTTTCCATGGGAAGAGATGGCGCAGTTTGTAAACGTTGGCTTAATGCCACAAAGCTATTTCCTGTACAGTGCCAGTTGGTTCCTTTGCCAGAGCTTTGAGTCTGACTGGGAGGCCTTGAAGTCATCTGGACAAATGAACAGTTTAACTCAAGCTCATGACATTGGATATCAAGAGAAGACCATGACAGTGATACAAAGTTTGTTTCTGGTTCTTCTCACAAAATCCAAACAGAGTTTTTAGTCTTCTCCTTTCTGATAATGGTCCTTTCCTGTTACAAGAACGACGGCATGCCCCGCCAGCACAGGGTGGCAGTGGTGGTGAGCATCCCCTTGATGTCGCTGCCAAGATTTTGCTGCCGATGTCATCGGTTTAGGGTAAGGGTAATGGTATAAGCTTGGTAATTGTGTACAATCTCGGCAGCGCTTACAAACTGTGTACAATTTTGGCAGCACCATCTAATAGCTCCTTGCTGCAAGGAAAGATCCTTGATAATTGAAATATACATGTTGTCAGGGCTCTCTGGGTGAAACCCTTGTGGAGCAAAGTACTAAAGGACGGCAAGTATTGGAGCAGCAATAAATAGTCCCAGATGAGGTTTGATTGGCTGGTAGAAATATTGGGGCTTAACAATAACCAATCAGGGAAAACAGCATATCTGTCACTAGACCAGTGTTTTTCAACTGCAGTCCTCAGGGAGCACAGGTCAGCTAATCAGAGTCTCAGCAGGTGGTTAAACAGAATTACTGAGCCTCTGATTGCCTTACCTGTGCTCGAGCAGGGATATACCGGAAATGGGAACTTTCAGTGGTTCCTGAGCACTGGAGTTGAAAAACACTGCTCTAGATCACATAGCTGTAGCTGCTGTGCCAGGACTGTCGTACATATCATATCCGTGCTATGAGATCGAGCCCGGGTGTGGACCCTGACATGTAATTACTTATAATATTCCTGAAATCATATCTTGGATGGATTCACCAATCCTCAATAGACTACGAAACAGGCCAGGTGTTCAGGCCCTATGACTGATTAACCGAGTTGTGCCAAGTGAACCTGTTGATAGTTTATGAAGACTACAATTGCCTTAGAACATTTCCCCAGTGCCTAGTAAATTCCCTTTGGATCAAATTGAGATCTGAAAGCAGCATGGCTGTGAGGAGTACTACTGCTAACAATTGGGCTATTGTGTGCCATATATATAGTTAATACGTTTATGACAGCTTAGCAGCCTAGCCCTGTCCCTTACTGCCTGAGAAAATCCTTCCTCAACTGACTGATCAAGTGTGATACTATTCTAATAAATTACTTTATACCCCAAAATAGTGAGGCTCACATAGTCAGATCATGGTAGAGTATTGACCGGCAAACTGAGGCACCTAAGCTAAAATTACCATATTTTTAAAATATTCTGGAACAGTTTATTTATAGACAATCAGGGAGAATAAAACATTTTATATACATATCAATATTAAAGGATGACTATAGGAGTAGCAAAAACGTCACATTTGCTAACATTAGCAACAAACTAACAATATAGATTGTTGAACAGTGGATTCTGCTAGAGCATGGAAGCTGCCATGACAGCAACTCTTTCATTTCAAGGAACAAGGGTGGTTACAGGGCATGGGAAGCAAGGTTTGTAAGTATACTTGAAATCTAAGACTACGAGGTCTATAAGAGGAAGCAGAGAGGTGTCTGTCACAGATCCATCATCCCTAGCACTGACCACATCTTCTTTCACTGTCATTTTCATTAAATAACTGAGTCCCCCACACACACACACACCTGATAATCTGAGAAATTTGCCCTGACAAACTGTATCATTTGTCCACAGGTATTGAGGACTATGTCACTTTATTACCTCTCCCTGGATTTTGACCATTTAAGTACCCCCCCCCCCCACACTAGAAATATATCCAATCCCTTTTTAAAGTTATCTATCGAATCCGCTTTCACCACCTCCTTTGGTAGAGCATTCCACAGTTTAACCACATTTACTGTGAAGAACCATTTTCTTTCTTTCTTTACTTCTAATCTTAAATTTAATTTGGTTAGTCTTTCTTCATAACTTAGCCCCTCCATTCCCCTTATTAGTTTTGTTGTCCTCCTCTGTACCTTTTCCAGCTCTAAAATGTCCTTTTTATTTAGTGGTGCCCAAAATTGTACTCCATATTCCAAATGAGGGCGTACTAGGAATTTGTATAGTGGCAGAATTATATTTGTTTTCCTTGCTTCTATTAACCTTAATACATGCTAATATTTTAGTTGCCTTTGCAGCTGCTGCTTGGCTTTGAGCACTGTTACCTAGGTGGTTGTCCACAAGCACTCCCAAATCCCTTTCAATATCTGATATCCCTAGATTTGCTCCATTAAGAATATAAATTGCGTGGCTATTTTTCCCTCCCAGATGCATAACTTTACATTTATTCTAATTAAATCTGATCTGCTATTTAGTTGCCCATTTCTCTAATTTATGCAAATCTCTTTGGAGGGAAAGTACATCCTTTTCTGATTTAATTACATTGTCGTCAACAAAAATGGAGACAATACTTTCCAGCCCTACTTCTAAGTCATTAATAAATATGCTAAAAAGGAGTGGACCTAATACTGAACCCTGAGGAACCCCACTTACCACATAAGTCCAATCTGGGTATGTTCCATTTACAACAACCTTTTGCTTCCTGTCTTTTAGCTAGTTCTCAATTCATGAGCTGATATTTACTGCAATTCCTGCATCTCTTAGTTTGCACAATAATCTTCCATGTGGCACTGTATCAGAAGCCTTCACAAAATTCAAAACACTACATCCACCGAGTTGCCTTGATCCAAGTTCCTACTAACCTTCTCATAGAAACTAATCAGATTAGTTTGACATGATCTATCCCTCAAATTGATGTTGACTCCTACTTATACACATAGACATACACTTGTATATTATCCCTTATAATCCTTCTAAAACCTCTCTCACTACAGAAGTGAGGCTCACTGATCTATAAATTCCCTGGATTTGCTCTTGTCTCCTTCTTAAATATAGGTATCACCTCTGCTTTTCTCCATTCATCTGGTAGCGACCTTGTGCTGAGTGAATCTTGAAAAATTAGATATAATGGTTTGACTATTAGAGCACAGTTCCCACCGTACCCTTGGATGTATTCCATCAGGACCTGGGGCTTTATTAATATTTATTTTTTCCAAACTCTTTTGGGTTTCTTCCTGCAGTAACCGATTATTTGGTGAAGGTAGTGTAGCCCCATTATGTTGCAGTGACCCAACCACTGGCACCTCCATTGTGTATACTGAAGAAAATAACCTATTTAGCTCATCTGCCATTTCCTGGTCACTAATTTTCAAATAGCCTGTGTCACATTGTAATGTTCCTATAGCTTCCTTCCTCGCCTTCTTCCCATTAATATATTTAAAAAATATTTTAGGGTTTGTCTTACTCTCTTTTGCAAATAACTATTAATTTTCTATTTTAGCCAATCTGATAACCCTTTTGCAAGCCTTGTTGATTTCCTTGTACTCGCTTAAAGCTGCCTCTGTCCCCTCTTGTTGGTATAATTTAAATGCCTGTTTTTTAATCTGTATCTTGATCTTTAAATCATTGTTAAGCCACATGGTATGTGATTTACTCCTACTTTTATTTCCACATGGTGCGAGTGTGTGTATCTTTATTGGGGAAAGATTGTGGACTGTGTCACAAGCCTGGTCTATCAAAAGATCCTATATCACAGAGTGTTAAGGATAAAGAACGCCTCAGGCATATACGTTTTCTAAAATAGAGAACTGTGTTACTTAATCGCTAAATTCTATTTCCTTGTATTCTATGACTCACAGAACTTGAGGGAAAGGCCATGTTTCTCAGAAGGACAGATACACACAGAGAAGAATAAAGCTCCCTTGCACTCACTCAGTGTCATTATAGTGTTACCTCATATTGGATTTTCCCACATAAGCTAAATATTGTGCTGCAGTCAAAGAAATAGAATTTACTAGTAACAAAATCCCTTCTGGGTTGCTACTGTATTGTGGTGAAGGGGCTTGTGTACTTAAATGAAGCTGTGAGCTATACCATTTAGGGTCAGACAAAATGAGCAGCTCATGGCAGAGAGGTCAGACAAATTGCGGTTCACTGGAGAACGAACTTGCAACTAAGATACCTTATGGACAGGCACAACCAGAGACATAACGATATGGCATCGGAAGATAGGCCCCTCAGGTCAGAAGGTGCCTATCACATTACTGAGGAAGAGCAGAGGGCAAGTACAAGTAACACCAGATCTAATGAAGTGGTTGGGCCAGAGCCGAAAGGACACCCAGCTACGGATGTGTCTGAAGAGGAAAGGAAAGTCCACTGCTGCAAAGACCAATTCAGAAAAGGAACCTGGAATGTTAGAACTATGAACCAAGGCAAACTAGATGTGGTCAGGAATGAAATGACAAGGTTAAACATTGATATCCTGGGAATTGGTGAACTTAAATGGACTGGAAGGGGATATTTCACATCAGACAACCAGAAGAAATGCAGTAGCCATGCTAGTCAGTCAACGAATAGCCAAAGCAGTGCTTGGTTACAACCCAATAAATGACAGAATGATTTCAATTTGATCTAGAGGCAAGCCATGTAATATCAGTGATCCAAGTCTATGCTCCAACCAAGGATGCTGAAGAGGGTGAAGTTGTCCAGTTCTTCGAAGACATTCAACACATCATAGATATAACACCAAGAAAATATGTTACTATCATCAAAAGGCGATTGGAATGCTAAAGTAGGGAACCAAAAGACACCTGGAGTAACTGGCAAATTTGGCCTTGGAGTACAAAATAAAGCAGGTCAGAGATAAGTAGAATTTTGTCAAGATAATTCTCTGATCGTAACAAACACCCTCCAACAGCCTCCGAGATGACTCTACACATGGATATCACCAGATGGACAACATAGAAATCAGATTGACTCTATGGTTTGCAGCCAAAGATGGAGGAGCTCTATACAGTCAGCAAATACACAACCTGGAGCTGACTGCGGCTCAGATCATGAGCTTCTTATTGCAAAGTTGAAAATTAAACTGAAGAAAAGAGGGAAACCATCAGAATATGCAGTGGAAGTAAAGAATAGATTTAAAGGGACTAGACATTGAAGATAGAATGCCTGAAGAACTTTGGACCGAAGTTTGCAACATTATCCAGGACACAGCAACAAAGAATATCCCTCAAAGAAAGAAAAGTAAGAAGTCGAACTGGCTGTCTGATGAGGCTTTGAAAGTAGCCCAGGAAAGAAGCAAAGCGAAAGGTAGTGGAGATAAGAAAAGATTAGTCCAACTATTCAAAATTCCAGAGGATAGCAAGATCGACAAGGAGACATTCTACAATGAGCGATGTAAAGAGATTGAAGAAGATAACCGAATGCATAAATCAAGAGATCTCGTCGAGAAAATTGGGAACCTGAAAAGGCACCGTTCATGCTAAAGTGGGCGTGATAAGACAAAAATGGTAGGGACTTACCAGAAGAAGATCAGATAAAGAAGAAGAGGTGGCAGGAAACACTGAAGATCTATACAGGAAGGATCTTAACAGCAGTGATGACCCCAATAATGTATCCTATGAGCTGGAGCCAGACATCTTGGATAGCGAAGTGAGATGGGCCCTAGGATGTCTTGATCATAATAAGGCTGCAGGAGGTGATTGAATCCCAATTGATCTATTCAAAATTCTACAGGATGATGCTGTGAAAGTGTTACTTGCCTTATGCCAATACATTTGGAAAACTCAACAATGGCCAATAGACTTGAAAAATTCAGTCTACATCCCAATCCCAAAAAAAGGCAGTGCCAAAGAGTCCTCCAATTATCGAATAATTGCACTAATTTCACATGCCGGCAAGGTGATGCTTAAGATTCTATAAGCCCAACGCCAACAATATATGGACCAGGAACTACCAAATGTGCAAGCTGCGTTACGCAGAGGAAGAGGCACAAGAGATCAAATTGCCAATGTCAGTTAAATAATAGAGAAAGCAAAAGAGTTCCAAAAAATAATTTACTTTTGCTTCATAGACTATTCTAAAGCCTTTAACTGTGTGGATCACAACAAAATGTGGCATGTCCTTAAAGAGATGGGAGTATCAGATAATCTCATCCTCCTCCTAAAGAATCTGTATGTCCATCAAGAAGCCACGAACCGAACGTGGGACAACAGAATGGTTCAAGATCGGAAAAGGGGTGCAACAAGGTTGTATATTGTCACCTTATTCAACTTATATGCAGAGTACATCATGCGTAAGGCTGGACTGGATGAATCCAAAGCCGGAATCAATATTGCTGGAAGGAATATAAACAATCTCAGATATGCCGGTGATACTACTCTGATGGCTAAAAGTGAGGAGGAACTAAAGGACTCATTGACGAGGGTAAAAGAAAGTTGGCCTCCAGCTCAACGTTAAAAAGACAACGATCATGGCAAACGGCAATATTACTTCCTGGCAAATAGACGGGGAAGAAGTGGATCTCTGTGGTTGGTGACTGTAGTCATGAAATTAAAAGATATTTGCTTCATTCATTCTAGTGAATAGTTTGTCTTGATTTCCTGATCATGAGGCTGAAGCTCAAATATTTTGGCAATATCATGAGACGGCAGGATTCCCTAGAAAAGACTCTGATGCTGGGAAAGATTGAAGGCACAAGAAGAAGGGAACAACAAAGGCGGAGATGGATAGATAAGGTCACTGAAGCAATGAACATGAACTTGATGGAGCTCAGAGGGGCAGTGACAGAGATGCACCTGGCGTGCTGTGGTCCATAGAGTCACGGAGAGTCGGACGCGACTGAAGGACTAAACAACAACATCAACATTCTCTATTTCCTTAACGTCTTCTAGGCGGCACAGAACATGAGATCTACCAGAGCTATCAACGGACTGGGGCGGGTTAAGCAAATACTGCCACTTGAACCCTTTGCCTAAACACCAACAAATTCGGAGTTTGGTAACAAACTGCCCTTTACCTGGAGACTCTGACTTGCTGCAAGATATTAGTACAATACAGAGCAGACTCCTCGGCTTAAAGTGCAACAAGTATCCTATAACTCTATGGGAAAATGTCAGTGATAAGGAATTCACTGGACTGAGCTGGTGTTTATGGTGAAGATGAAACCAAACTCTTACGTGCATAAATGTTCCAGAACTACAACGCTCTTAATGTAATAAAATGGCTAATCATATATAAAATTTGATTCTTTTTTTATAGTTTTAAAGTAACACAGCAGAGGTTGCAGGTATGGTATGATCGAAAAGTTTTAGGTGATGTTTAAAAAAATACAAAACGGGGGGCGTGTCCAACTAGCAGAGAGAGCAGACGTGTTGCAGAAGGGTTTTTTTTCACCCAAATTGGTGGCAATTTAGCCAGTGGCACTTTGTGCTGGGCTCCAGGAATCAGCCAGGGTTTATCTGGCAACGAAGAGTGCCCAGAAAAGAGCCCTCGGAGTACCCGTTAAGTTCAGCCCGCCACGAGGGAGAGGCCTTTGCGAGAACACCATCTTCTCCCTGCCTGTATGTGACCCATCTGCCTGAACATTAGCTACTGGGGAGGGCTCTCTCCTTGTCTGCACCTGCGCCGGCGGCGCAGGAGAGATCAGTCGCAGCACCGGAGTGTGGCGTCGGAGAGGACCGAGCGGCCAGGGGGGCATCCAGCAAGGAGAACATCACGGTGGAGGAGACCGCGGAGTGACGGAGGTGCCTAGGAGGGTGAGTGGGGTAAAAGACACAGAGGCCCCCGAGGGGAGGAAAGGCTAACTCATAGGAGGCCAGGACTCACCTCCCAGTACAGGCACTCAGCCTGATAAGCTTCTCGCCCACCATAAGGGCCCGATATAGGGCCAAAAAAAGAAAAAAAAAAACATCTCCCATCCCCCCCGCGACCAAGGGACTCTGACAGGCAGCGTGTGCTGCAGGGACATACACGCAACCTTTTTAAAGGTGCCAGAAGGTCAGGATGACGTGGGGGGTTGCAGTAGAGCTGTCAAGAAGCTTCCCCCTTTTTCTAGCCCAGAGCAGCCATTATCTCTTCCTTTCCCTGCCTATTTGGCGCCAAAAAATATCCCCAGAAGAAGGGAGGCCATTTTGGATCCCTAAATTGGAGGGGAATTATCCTAGGCTCCTAACTGGTTTCAAGGCATCTAGCCCTCCATAAAGGACTAATTAAAAAAAAAAAAAAAAAAAAAAGAGTAAAAGAAAAAAAACAAACAAAAATAATACGAAAAAAAGAAAGGAAAAGAGGAAAAGAACAAAAAATATTCTATAAAAAAAGGGAAGAACAAAGTTACGGGCTAAGAACAAATAGAGACCTGAATAAAATGCATACTTAGGAGGTCTTATTGGAGCACAGAAGCAGCAGATGGACTTTGGCCTAACAAGCACATGGTTCCGGCACTACCTAGGGGAGAATCCCACCATGAGGGTGAGCGCCCACCCCACTGTCTTTTTTCTCTATTATTTTTTTTGTTTTATTCTGTAAGGGTCTCATGGATGGAATCTAGAAGGGGGAGCAACAGGCAGAAAGTCTTGAGTCTTAGACAATGCAAGACTAAACAAAGATGAAACTATAAATTACCCCAACTCGAGCAGCACCTTCCATAACATTTTTACATAGGCACTTCCCAGAGCAGTACTTAGTGTTCTTTTAGGGGTGCCAAGACAACTATTAGTGGAAAGATACCCTTCTACCAGTGTGGCCGCCTAAGAGACAAGAGAGCCAGGGAGGAAACAGAGCAAAAGATGAAGAAGGCTAAGAGAAGCACATCCTCCAGAGGCATCCCTAAGCATTTCCAGGCAGCGTCCAGCTTGGCTACCAAAGCAGGGGAAAGCTCCCCAGAAAGATCTGAGATGTCGGAGAATGAAGGGGAAAGGCCCAACACCATCACTGACGTAGATTTCTCAGTCTCGGCAATGGCGAAATTTGAACTAATGTTGAAAACTCAACTTGCAATAGCACTAAAGGAGATGAGAGAAGAGATCAGTGCAATAGGTCAGAGAACACACAAGTTAGAAAAAAGAACCGAGATGATTATCTCTACACAAGAGGATGATAAAATTGATATCAGCTCCAACTCAACTCGTATAGAGGCTCTTGAAAATAAATTGGAAGACCTGGAAAATAGATCCAGAAGGCACAACGTACAGCTGAGAGGTGTCCCTAAAAATGTGCAGGATCTTGTACCCTATCTAGAAGCGGTATTTGCCACCATTCTACCGAATCAAGCAGAGGAGGTGCTGCTCATTGAAAGAGCCCACAGGGCCCTTGGAGGTCCAATCAATTCAGAGAAACCTAAGGACATAGTTGATCGTTTTGTGAGACAGAGCTCCAGAGATCTGCTAATGGCAGCGGCCAGGAAATTGCCTAGAATAGTTGGCCCGGACGGAACACAATTACAATTGTTTATTGACTTAGCTCCATCTACCTTGGCGAAAAGGAGAGAAATGAGACCGGCTTTGGAAATTCTAATAAAAAACAGAATTCAGTATCGTTGGGGATTCCCCTTTAGCCTACAATTTCGCTGGAATGAGCAAACACATGTGGCACACTCACTGGGCGCGCTCCAAAGAAAGCTTATTCACCTACAATTGCTCCCAGAAGGCTCCAATCTAATGGGCCAACTCCCTAAGCCAAGGGAAAGACCAACTAGAGACTTGATAGATGTTTCTGCCAAGAAAAAGCAAAGGAATGACAGTAACAAGGGGCTTAGGGACCGGAGCGATGGAACAGCAAGAATTGATCAAGGGAATGCCCCAGGAGAGGGTTGACTTTCTCTAAAGATGATTTCCAAGGTTGCAGAGACTATAAGGTTATTCTTTACTAATGGACTCTACTGTAAAACACAGGAATTTCTATTATTAGACTTAGGTATGAGGTGGGGTAAGGTTTCCCAAAATATCCACGATATCTGATTCATATAAGAGAATACTAGTTACAGTCTACAGTACTTGTTGCTCCTTCCAATGTAGTGGGGGTTAGCACTCCAGTTCAGTACTTTTTGACTCGCTCAGTTTTAGGAACGGGTTAGATTACGAAAGAGAATTTCCTCATTCTAGGGAAGTATTTGGTTTTTTTTAGTGGTTACTCCCTAGGCACGATAGGTGCAAGATGAAAGGAATCATGAGGAAGAAGAAAGGGGGGGGGGAAGGACCAAGGGTCCGAAAAGTTTTATTTGTATATGTTTGGTCATCAACTTTTCTCTCTTCATACTATCCACAACCAGACTGCGGGGCTTCCTCGCCGGCTTTCCTACTCCTCGGGCGCTGACTCCGAATCCTCTATTCCTAGGGGTAAGTCTTGGCAGACATTAGCTACACACGTTACTCTAGACTATGGGTGAAGCTGAATACGTCTTTATTACACATAACGTTAAAGGATTTAATTCCCCCACTAAAAGGAATAAGGCGTTTCAATTTTACAAAACACTTAACCCTGCTGTAATTTTTATTCAAGAAACCCACTTTAAGCATCAACAAATTCCGACATTTATGAACAAAAATTTCCCTACGTTCCACACAACAAGTATCAGTGCCAAAAGGGAAGGGGTGGCAATCCTACTCCACAAAAACTTTCCCTTCACTCTGGACAAAAAAGTTACAGATAGACAGGGAAGCTATCTTTTTTTGATGGG
Organism: Discoglossus pictus; assembly: GCA_027410445.1. Lineage (NCBI taxonomy): Eukaryota > Metazoa > Chordata > Amphibia > Anura > Alytidae > Discoglossus > Discoglossus pictus. The sequence continues at coordinate 304,113,116 of CM050165.1, read as the reverse complement.
AAGGGTTCTAGACATCCCGGTCACGCTAGCAGTAATATATGCTCCTACCATCTCATCAGGGCATTGAAACATTTGTCATTGGTAAAACAGGGTAGGATTATTCTGGGGGGGGACCTTAACTTGGTACTAGATGCCAAAAAGGATAGAACTGGGAAAGACTTGGGAGACAAGTTCACTAAAAGATTGAAACAAATCAACAGACTGCTAAGAGAGCTCGAGTTAGCGGATCTCTGGAGGGAAAGACATTTAGGACACAGGGAATTTACTTTCTATTCCTACCCCCATAAAACATACTCCAGAATAGACTACTTGTTAACCGACCCTTCCTTTATACCTGACTCTCAAAACGTGGACATAATACCGTGTGCCTGGTCAGACCATAGTTTGGTGAAGGCGACCATAAACCTAGGATCCTTGACTAAACCCCCTTATCAATGGAGACTGAATGAAAGAATACTGACGATCCCGACAGTTAAAAAACGAATAGCCCAGGAACTGGAATTCTTTTTTGAAAGAAATGAGACACCTGGGGTGGGGACCGGCTGGGTATGGGCAGCCCATAAGGCGTACATCCGGGGCATTTGTATGAAAGAGACATCTAAGTTCAGACGAGAACAGAGAGCCCAGGAAATAAAACTCACAGAGGAACTAGGAAGATTAGAAAAATTAAAGCAACAAAACCCTACAACTCGGATTAGGCGAGAAATAGAAAGCGTGAGGGTGGAACTAGATAAGATTTATTCGGAAGGGGCGGAGAACCCAACACAAATTTTACCTCCAAGCGAACAAACCGGATAGGATGTTAGCGAAAAAATTAAGATCTAAACAAGCTCTCTCGAGAATTTATTGCATAAAAAATAACGAAAATATCAAAACAGCAGATCCTTCCAAAATACAAGAACTGTTCCATAATTTTTACCAAAAACTTTACTCAGCTTCAAGTAAAGAAACCGTATACAGTATCAGAGCTTGGTTAGATAGATTTGACTTGCCCTGTTTGGAGGAATCGGAGGTAAAATCTCTTAATGCGAGGATTACACAGGAGGAAGTAGGAAAGGAAATCGAGGCAATGAAACTGGGAAAGGCACCGGGTATGGACGGGTTCACGAACATGTATTATAAAACCTTTACGGATATATTGACACCTAGACTGACTAAATTATATAATCATATTCTGGAGGGTCAGGAGATCCCTTCCGAAATGAACTTAGCGGAAATCACCCTATTTCCTAAAGGAGGGAAGGACAGCTCAGAGATTAAAAACTATAGACCCATATCCCTTCTAAATGGGGATATTAAATTACTGGCAAAAATAATAGCGGACAGAATTTCAAAATTTCTCCCAAGGATTATACATAGGGACCAGGTGGGATTTATCCCACATAGGCAAGCCAGAGATAATATCAGGAGGGTGTTGAACTTAATACACCACGCTAATAGTACAAAAATCCCGGCCTGCTTGTTAGCACTAGACATCGAAAAGGCCTTTGATTCATTGGAATGGCCATACCTGAAAGAGGTCTTAAATAAATTTGGATTTAAGGGGAGTTTCTTAAATTTAATAAATACATACTATAAAAACCCAGTAGCCCGACTTAAACTGCCTGGCAAATACAACCGGACCATTAAAATAGAGAGGGGAACTAGACAGGGGTGCCCTCTTTCCCCACTGCTGTTCGCCATTGCGATTGAACCTCTCGCTCAGGCGATCCGGTCGAACTCAGGAATTAAGGGGCTTAAAATAGGGCAGCAACATTTTAAAATCAACCTATTTGCGGACGACATGTTATGCACAATCACAGACCCTTGCAAATCAATCCCACTACTATTGGACACCCTAACAGAATTTGGCCAGAGATCAGGTTTACTTATAAATGTCGAGAAAACAGAAGCATTAGCATTAAACGTAGAGGCCAAAACAAAGGAAATAATAACGGAAAGGTACAAATTGCAATGGGCTAAAGCCTACATCCAATATCTTGGGATAAAACTAACGTCGTCTACAAACTCCATATATAGGGCTAATTACCCCCCGATCTATAAAAAACTAAGCGAGTATATGCTGAAATGGACTAGATATCCTATTTCCTGGTTGGGCAGAATTAATGCCTTCAAAATGTCGATTCTTCCGAAGCTCTTGTACCTGTTCAGGACCTTGCCGGTCCCCATCATTCAGCTTGAACTGAAAGGATTCCAAAGAAAGGTGTCACATTTCATTTGGAAGGGTAAACCCCCCAGAATTAAAAAGGAAATAATGTTTAAACACAAGGATAAGGGTGGACTGTCATGCCCAGACTTAAAGAAATATTATAGAGCAGCGCAGTTAGCTTTCATCCCTATAAGCCACTCAGGGATACACCATCCTTTATGGAAGACTATGGAGGATCAAATACTACACCCTTACTCCTGGGATACATTGGTATGGCTAGACAAAGTTCCAGATACAATAGGAGGGATTAGACATCCGGTTATCTCCACCACAGTGCAAAGCTTGAAATGGGCACTAAAGCATACATCCCTTTTCAAACATCCCTCCCCAATGTTGTCGGTCCTTTGTCACCCATGGATGCCGCAGGGACTAGGTTCAGAAGCTAACTGGTGGTGGAAATCTAGGAAACTGGTTAGATTGGGAGCTTGGTTGGGCTCTGAGACCCCTTTAACTTTTGAATTTTTAAGAGACCACCATAACATTCCCATTAGCCAACATTTCAACTTTTGTAGAATCAAACACCTGGTTAACAAGATATCTAGAACATGGGGGACTCCCAAAAAAACCTGGCTGTCGGTAATATGCCAGAGGGCCCCTTTAACTAAGGGAATTATTGGAGGAATCTATGATATATACAATGAACCACCGGAGGAAACAAGGGACAGATATATGGAGGAGTGGGAGAGGGATCTAGGCGAACAATGGGATGGGGAGAGATGGGGGTAAGCATGGAAAAGCATATACAAAGGCTCCCTAAATCAAACACTCCTAGAAACTGCTATTAAAGTTTTGCATAGAACATACTTGACCCCGGAGAGATTGACAAAATGGAGCAAGACAGGGGAGAGAATGTGTACCAGAGGGTGCCACACTCTAGGAACTTTTAAGCATATGTGGTGGGACTGCCCCATAGTTTCACAGATGTGGAAAGAAGTGTCAGACCTTGCCTCGGAAACATTGGGAACACGAGTAGGGGGCACAATGGAAACCTGTTTATTAGGAATCCCAGATTTGGGTTTATCCTCCTCTCAAAACAAGCTTCTCCAATATATATATACACTTAGCCACTAAATCACACATTGCAAAGCAATGGAAGTCAGCCACACTTGAACTACAGGCAATTAGGAACAAAATAAATTATATAGCGGTGAACGAACACATGACCCATATACTAGCAGATGCTATTCAGAAGTATAGGGACATTTGGGATCCGTGGCTTGTTAACAAGGGCCCTAACAATAGAAACATAGATAGAGAGGAACCCGTGGGAATCAAGTAAGGTAACAAAGGGTTGGGTAAACCTAGACAAAAAAAAAAAAAATCAAAGAGAAAGAGAAAGCAAGAAGAGATGGAGGAGGAGGGGGCGGTGATGAGGAGGCGGGGGGAGTCGGCGAGGAGCCTGGGCGCAGCAAGGAGGTAAGATAACAAGCCTACGTTAAAAGGGTTATTCAGTCTTTTCCTCCATTCAGATCGATTCAAATGACCAAACTGAGTTAAGTTTTTTGTGTTTTTTAAGGGGATTTGGTTAATTGCAAAGGGGATGGAAAAAGGCAAGGAAAGACAAGGGTTAAGTTTAAAGCTCCTATAAGTTTAGGCCTTTAGTACAGGAGCTTCCTGAGAAGCCCATTAAAGAAGACCCTAGACCCCACATAGAGTATCCTACTCTAAAGAAATAAAAAGGATAACATTCCCCTATCTTTAAACAATATTTAGGAGAGGTCATAGCTGAGAAGGCCTGGTGGGTTCGGGCAATGATTTATCAATTGAAACATAGGCCTCATATTCCTAGCCTGCGAGCTAAGGGTTACTGTGATAGATACTGAACTGTCTTTAAAAGCGACAGTTATTAATGTTTAGAAAACGGAAAAAGGTGTTAAGGAGGTCTCAGGACTGGTTAAATTAAAATTTCCACCTATACAAGATGTGAAATAGCACGATGCTGCCTGATCTGTGTATCATGGCTTACTGATATACTGTGGAATATATATTTTTTCCCTCTCTTTAAGGGACCAATAAAAAGGAATATGAAAAAAAAAAAAAAAAAAAAAAATACAAAACAATAATTAAAATTCAAATACCTCAGGAGCGAATCAATAACTAATGGCAAGTTTGGACTCTATACGTGGTTGGATCACAAAGGGTGATTGTTCAAAATAGTAATATGTAAATGATAGTATACTGTAGGGACAAAAGTACTTCTTATTACCTATAGTTTTAAATGATACCATATTTGGAACCTCTGCTGTGTCACTTTGAGTGTGTTTGTTTTCACCACTGCAGATCCACAAGTACTTACAAACACTACATGTAGAGAGAGAAAAAAAAATTAGTCAAAAGCTCTGCACGCAGTTTTATTTTTCTTCCACTGTAAAGTTAAAATGCCATTTAAAATAAAAAAATTAAAACAAAAACAAAAATATTTCGTTCTAGGCTTCCACACCAGATAACCTCAATCCCAGCACTAAAAGGTGAGCTTTAGAAACTCATTCCAGCTGGAGCATTATAACTTATTAGTGGGGCTTACTAACAGCTGAACCCTTTCCCCTTCCTGTTCTAAAACACACCCAGGAAGAAATGTTCTCAAACAATAGCATCAGTCAAATACTAAATAGTATAGACATCCTAATTATCTGGGATATCTAAAAAGGATAAACACAGTTCAGTTATTGCTTATAGTGTGGAAGAGGCATCTCATACCACAGTAACTCCTTTCAGATACCCCAACACTGTGCAAATAAAGTTATAAAGATGAGCAAGGGGCAAACAGCAAGACAAAGTTGTGCAACAGCAAGGTCTCAGTCTAGCAGCACTATTTGTGACAAGCATTTGCAATTGAGGTTTTTAAAAATAATAGATTAAAAGTAAACTGGAGCGAAAAGGGTGACTGAAAGCCCCAAAATGCTAAATGATATTACAAAGCAGACCTTTCTGTGTTCCACCCGTTGTTACTCCTATGTAGGGGAGCTTCAGTTTTGTCAGAACCTGGGTGCAAGAGATCCATAAAGCGTGTGCTTGCGCGCTCTGCTGGTCATGTTTGTCATGGCTAACCATCCCTACCATGGATAGAGTGGTTCATCTGCACACCCTGTTTCTTACAGAGCTGAAGCGATGGGACATTTAAATGTCACATTGAGCACAAAAATACTTCAAAAGGTATGTCTTTTTGTAAAAATCAAACTAAAAAAAGCCCTATCTGCTATATGTTGACTGCTATCGAAATGTCTTCAATAACACAACCATCCATGGAGCTGCTTATTTAACGGGTGTATGTAAAAACATAGCATGAACAGTAAGACAGGCTTAGGCTTTAGGTGGAACCAGTCACAGCTCAGCTATGCTGCTTCCTTTTTTGTCATGAGAAATCAAACGTAAATAGCTTAGAAATCCAATGCTGTTACTTTCAACACAGATTGACCCCAAATTGTATTCAAACACCCTAGAAGTAAAATCTTGAAGTAATTTGTAAGCTTTAAGGCGGGGTGCCCATATGCAATTCTCAAAGGGTCCCCCATCAGTCCGATATTGAAGGATAGCCCTACCTGAGATATGGTAGGTTAATCAAAAGGACTAAGCCACAGATTTAGCCACATATGCTTAAAGGACCACTTAAGTCTAATATTTACAGGAATTGATAATGGGCAAACTGTTTTTCTTAAAGTTAACATAATAATAATAAAAAAGAAAAATATCCACGGTTCTGTCTCACTTGATATGATAGATATGCACACAGAGGGGGCAGATATTCTTATGACAGAAATAGAGCTGACGAGAGCTATATAGAATGGGCAATAAATTAAAATCTTTTATTTATTTTTTTAACTTTCTAAAAACATTTTGCCCATTCCAAATTCTCTAAAAGAACACCATGTAAATATGTGTCTGCAGTGTCCTTTTAAGCAGGAACATCCTTAATGCCAGGTAAGTTTGAGGCCCTTCAGGACTGTAGCTGGACACCATGTGTGAAAGTCTTTTAAGATGCATAGAACTGAGCTCCAACCAACATGTAACATCTCTGACAACTGGCCACAATTTCCTCCAACACTTTCTCGGAGATGTCAATATAAAAGTCAGCTGTTGGTGTTTTAAAGCACCCACTCCTGAGGGTTTCATGGGCAAGACAAGGCTTTGGTCTCACCCCCCCCCCCCCCCTCCACTTGTGCAAAGATCACCGGAAGAAGACAATGCAGTTCCGGGCCAGCACAAGGCACAGTCTGGTCGGATTAAGATCCGGTTAGTGGCTATGGCCCAGCAGGGTAAGCTCTTTCACGCAGTCACATTAACATCCCTGAGAGAGGTGGGGCCCTGTGCACAGACCTCCGCTGGTAGGGTGGGTAAGGCGTTATCTGGCTGCACCACAGAACCTCCCTGAGCCAGGATCTGCTGGATAGTTTTGCGCAAGTTTGGATGCAGTCGTCCATGTGTCTGGTAAAAGATTTCAAGCGCACAGGTTTTCAATGGCCCAGAACTGAGGTCTTCATAAAGAGGGATTGTATACATCCTAGATGTCTGTGAGAGGTGAAAACACAGAGATTAACCACATGTGTATAATAAAAAGTGTACCCCCAAACGGTTGTACATTTTAAAAAGCAGGTACCAGAGAAACTGGATTGCATACTTCATATAAAACACATTACAAATATTCACATGAAGAAATACATCTACTCCAAATGGCTGAAGAAGTTTGAGAGCTGGAAAGGCAACAATTTGAATTAAACACTGGTATAAGAAACATTCTGCTACAAAAACCTGATCAATAGTGCAAAGCAATTGCAACACAAGATTCAAAGTTATTTGTCTCTATCTTTCTCTCCCTTTGTTTCTCTGCTTTGGGGTATATCTTAAATGGAAGTTTAAATAGTCAAGGTGTATTATATTAGTGAGTTCATATAGATTATTACTTTGCAAGTATAGAATATAAGCTATTGCAGGTATGAAGGTGTATGTGTTTGCAATATACAGAACATATTCAAAAACATATTATTTGAAAAGTTGATATAATCTGAAAAGCTACCTATGTTACTGCGAATGGGAGTACGCCAAACACTCACCTGGCAGAGAAGAAAGTGGCGCACGTGGGGCAAGTCTGGCTGGTAGTTATTCCGCACCACAATCTGCAACCAGCGGATCCGGATCTCTGTGTTCATGGTTGCCAAATCAGCAGAATAACAAAGGGACAACTGTAGCATCACTTCTGGAATGGAAGAGGACAATAGGGGCAAGTCGGTAAAAGCATGAAATGTATATTTATATAGCACATTACAGGAATAGTACGGGAGTGCAGTCATCCAGTCCATAAATATGCAACACAAAATCTATTCTTTGTAAATCTGTAAATCCAGTGCCATGAACTCCAAAAGCTCAGAACACTGGCTCTATCAAACAAACAACTAGATAGGCACATATTCAAATTACAGTCTGGTAAGGATATGGAGAAAATGAGAAGAAAGCTTTTGTCTCATGTCAATCGCTCACCATGTCCAACAAAATAGTTCTATTTATACACGCTACACCAGGGCATGACAAATCCCGGAGTCACAGCTCCTAAGATTATACTGCTGTTTCATGAACCTGTTCACTGCCAGAACAGTTTTAGTTATACTTACATTTCTATATATAATCAATATCTTTTCTCCTAAGAAATGTTTTGTTTGTTTCTTCCTAACCTGGCTGGCTCCTAAGTTTCAGATAAACCCCTGCTCTACACTAATGTGTTAGAGACAGCACTAAAGTGGTGAACTGAAATACCTCAAACACACAGGTTGGTGCAGCACTACTGCGAGGAATGTGACTTCAGCACACAAGCAGTTACCTGGTCGCAGTGGAGACTTGTCTAGTAGCCTGTCCAAGAATAACACAGTCTGGAAGGTTTGCCAGCCTGTAATATCCACATAAGAAGTGGCGGCTTCCACATTCAGAGGCTCTGTCATCCACAGCTCACTCAGAGCCTCCACAGGAGCTGTGTACACAGATCCCTGAGACAAATCTGGCTGTGACATGGGGGGTCCTGGAGCATTAAGCCAGCGCTCAAAATCTAGGCCTGTAAGGTGGAAAAGACAAATGAGAGGTCTCTGTACTGCATAAAAAATATCACAAGTCAAATACCACATGCATTCCATTTAACTCACCTTCACTGTCCCCTGTACTCTCACCACGCAGTTCAGGAAAGAATCGGAGGTAGGACTCCAGCAAATCCTTGGCTACAACACTGCGGAACTTGAACTTCTCAATGTAATCCTAGAAGAGAAGGTGCGTGTGAGTTGCAGTGCTTTGATGTATGGACTAGGTCACAATGCAAAGTACACTGAAAAACAAATAATACATTTTTACAATTATTTTTTATTTTTAGAACACCACACATACTGTTGCACCACCGTACAAAAATCAATGCATAGAAAGACAGCACATTTTACATATCCTTTGGTGCATTAGGAGATTAGGGCCCTGCCCCTGGGAAATCTTACAATCTAAGAAGTAATAGGGGAGGTGTTAGAAGAAAATAAACAAAGAAGATGAATAGGTTAAAGGGACAGTTAATTCAGCACAACTTTGAACACACCACTGTAATGTGCGCCTGAAAACATTTTGAAATAGTTTTTGAATTTTTTAAATAGGTGCCTTTTTCACAGAAAAAAAATAATAAATTAAGTTCTGTTTACATGAAAATTAGGCATGCCTCCAGAGAGACTCACAGCAATAGCTTTGAGCAGAGAGCAGATCAGAGAGGGCTAAACCTTCCCAAATTCATCTGTGCAGGGAAATGACTGCTGGAAACTACTACAAACGTTACTTGTGGGTTAAAAGATGGCTGATTACAATCCTGAAAACAAGTAAAACCATCATTCTTTCTGTTCACGGAGCTTGGAACGGCAGTTCCTGGCAGATGCTGTAATCATGGAACAGTCAGCAGTGTGTCTGTAAACAAACCTAAGACTGCAAATTTTAACTATTGTTAGTTTAATAAAAAAAAAAAAGAGTAATGGATCACTCTAACATAGAATCTTGAGGTCTTTCACACAATGAAGAGCCCTTATAGTGAGGTAAATGGCCCTTTAATTATGGCAGTAGTGACAGCATGGAGAATGAGGAGGGAAAAAAATTAGCAAAGGAAGCTTAGTGACCAACAGGAGCTGGGACGCTCACCCTCAGGAAGGAATCAAAGGTGTCCAAGTCCCCACACAGTTGAGACAGATAGTGCACAAAGCAGAAGCCCTTCTCATATGTGAACAGGTTCATGAGGTTGCTGGGGTTCACACCTATGAGAGAAGAAGAAAGGTGAACACGTGCAGCTACTGCCAGTTGGCTTCTCCATCAACAGATTCCGGAGAAAATATCCAAAAACAGTTTATTATAAAATATTCATATATTATGAACGAAGCCAGGCAACAATTACTGTATATATAATGTAATAGTTTGCCATTTTTTCCTTCCACCTTTCTCATAGGTAGACAACAATCATAGGTCATGTGAAAATCAAACTTTAAATGTATGTGCAAGCATAAAGTCTAAAATGTAATTCCCTTTCCTATGAGAAGTTATTACAATCAGAGACACCAGAGTTTACATTCCAGGCCACTATCCTAAAAGAAAAAAAAAATCAGTTATCAACACTTCAGTAAGATTCCTAGGTGACTGCACTTGCCCAAAGAATAGTATACATGAAAAAAGTAGCATACCGGCTTGGCTTCATTCAGGAAAATACAAAAAAAAGACTAAATACTTCTCACTATAATGTTTTATGAAAGCATTGTATCATGCATATCTAAGATGTGTCCCAGCAGGGGCTGTAAAAAGTGGAGGAAGGAAGAAAAAAATACTGCTGAGAAGATCATATCTAGTTTATATTGTATCAGAGAATCATACGGTTACCAATGCTTTTATTATTTTTAAAACTACCTATCAACCAGCCGATGCGGACTTGTATGTTTTGCTAATACATTAAACAATTTAATCATAGTAGCAATGGAAACAGGAAATCATCTATGACTGTAATTTTACCAAGGTCTGGATGTCTTCACAATAATGAAATTAGGTTCTGGAATAACTACTTGTGTTCTTGTGCCACAAATATTTTAATATACGGCAATCAGAATGGCATAGTAATGAAAGTTTATTAAGTAAATGGGACTTGGTAAAATAACAATATAATAGATTTAAACAGAAGCTTCAGTTGCAATTTTTGATAAAATGTAGTAATGCAATGAGTTCCAGAGCAAATGGGCTTGAGTTCCTGATATGGAGCCAGGTCTGCTTATTGACTTTCCCTGTTGTAAAGAATAACAAAATCCATTCAACCATCACCAACATTTACTTCTCAAGGTATTTTCTTAAAATAAACAAAAATCTTGTGGCACCCAGGTAATTCCATTTAATTTCATAATGCATGACATGTACTGGACAGAAAACATGAAAGTACATGGACAGGTGAACAACCACCGACCCCAGTAGGAGTATCACTAATTCCATAGTATGTAGCTATCCCCATTCCAGAAGCCTGTTGTAAAAAGTCCTGTGCACTGGACAAAAAATAAAAAGTCTAACCAGTGTAGGTTCTTCTTAAGGGGTTAGGGCTATAATGACTCATGCACTGTCACTGGGTGTGGCCTGTGAGCAGCTGCAAGCATGTTACAATAGAGCTGTTATCTGTGCATTGGGGTGAAGCTATTGATGTCATGGGGCGCGGCAAGTGACTTCAGCCCAGCCTTCTTCCAAGCTCCATGAATGAAACTGCATGATATATGTAACCAAGAGCTATTCCCCAGTTTTGAGAAAGAGTGCTGGGCACCTTGTGACTTTGGACAGTAGTGCGAGAGAATTGCTTTTGTTTTCAAGTGCCAACTTTGGGAGGGAGATTTTTTGAGAGGGAGAACACCCTAATGAAACTAAAAATAAAAAAAGTCTAAGAATATTGTTTAAGGCAGGGGTTGACAAATTTCCATTAAATGTATGTGCCAGCCAGGTTAGTTAGCAACCAGGATATTGAATATATATATGGAATTATATGTTTAAGAACTAACAGCGTTATTAAATTGCGATTTGGCAAATTGAAAATGGCTCTATTTAAGCACAGAGCATATATTTTTTACCAAAGTTTTTAGTTAGTGAACTTCTATCCAAAAGCAAGGTCTTCACTAACTAAAAACTTATGTAAAAAAAATATGCTATGTGCTTATATAGAGCCCTTTTCAATTTACCGAATCGCAAATTAATAAGGCTGTAAACTGTTATAAGCCATCAGTAAAAATTTAGAACCTGTAACTCCCAGGCTCCTGCAATTTATCATACAAAAAGCAATAAGAAAACAACAACAACAACAACAACATATTGACGGATTGTTTCCAAGATCAGCCACCATATTTCCCTATAACATTATCATAAAACCCTAAAAGTGTAAAGCCCCAGTCGCTTTAGGGTCTCCGGTGAAAGAAACATGACATATTTGACTACAAAATGCCTAAAATAAGCATAAAAAAGAAATAGTTCTTTTTTCTAGTTAAATATATCTGGGGCAGTCTTAATAGAACAATAGGAGAAAAATAAAATCTCTGATTGGACATTGCTGATTGGAATGAATGTGAAATGCCCTTCTAATAAGGGATTACGTACAATATTAAGCAGGAAACTGCTGTAATACAGGGCTTTACAAATTGCAGGAGACAAGGAGCCACTGCTCCTAAAACTAAACATTTGGCTCCTACCTTTTGGTTATTAAACATATATCTATGTACATACACCATTCTCTGGTAACAATGTGTCAACCTCTGCTCTGAGAGAGTTTCCCAGAAAAACTTCTTGTTTCCTTAATTTGCAATCCTTTTAATCAAATTTATATTTTTGTACCGTTTAAAAAAAAAACAAAAAAAACTTGATAATATGGTCAGAAATTAGATTTCAACATCCTTGAAATCTGGGAGAAGCATTTCTTTCCCACAGACGTTCCCATACACTGATCTTAAATAGAGACATAAAACAATAAATTGATTACATTATATTTCCTCTCAAAGTCTGATAATGTGATCACCAAAAATATATTTTGCTGGTAGATCTATATTCACAGCTCTTGAAAAAAGTAAACCAGTATTAGCATGACATACAACAGCTAATTAGTCAATTGAATTAAAAGATAACTTTTTATTTTTTGCTTCACACTTTGTCTCCTCAAATACCCTTGTCTGCATTTTAAGAAGATACCTGGGTCCAGTTTGGCCTGCAGTCTGCTGAAAGGAGTATCCTGGCCCAGGAGCCTGATCTGTCTGTGCAAAGCTTCTAGTCGGAAGGTCGTCTCCAGACAGGTGAATGCATCACCTGAAAGAACAAATAAAATGCCTTAGTAACAAGGAATAGCAGTATAATCACTTCAAGAAATGTAAGTGTATATAACAACCCTACACATTCTCACCATATACTTGTGTAGTGATGCGGCGCTGGGCATAGGTTGCCAGGCCCTCACTCAGCCACATTTCCTCCCAACTGGCATTGGTTACTGCATTCCCAAACCAACCATGCGCAATCTCATGGATTACGTCAATAAGCAAGAAGTCCTCACTGTCCAGGATGGAGCAGATTACAAATGTCAGGCACGGGTTCTCCATGGCAACAATTGGGAAGGATGGAGGCAGGAAGACTATATCATACCTGGAAAGGAACAAGGGGAAGAAGCCAGGGGGTGACACTGGTGTACAGAAGAGGACAGAGTAAGGAATGAGACAGAGACACTAAGAGTGAGTGGGACAGGGAAGAGTACACAAATCACACTCAAGCACAACATAGAATGAGTAGAATAGACCAGAATTTATAGGTTCCAATGCTCCATTGCCAGGCCTGATTTACGTATATTTGTTGTTTTTGTTCAGTTGTGTCCAACTCTCTCTGAACATATGGGCTCAGCATGCCAGGCATATCTGTCTGGTTGTGCTCATCCATATGTTTTTCCTGTGAAAGATACTGGAGTGGTTTGCCAGCTCCTTCTCCAGTGGACCACAATTTGTCTGACCTCTTTGCTATGACCTGCCCATTTTGGGTGACTCTACATTGTATAGCTCACAGCTTCATTGAGGTATACAAGCCCCTTCACCACAAAGTAGCGATCCAGAAGGGGGATTTAAGTATTACACATGATCATATTGTAACCGAGAAATCCAAAATATTTTAATGTTTAGTCGTTTCACTAAAAAGTATACCATTCTAGGAGAATAGACAATCAATAACCTCAGACATGGCCTGCCCTATAACCACACAGAAGTTCCTCTCCTTACCTTCCCCAGAAGTATGGGCCATACAGGCTCTCTGCAGCCTGCAACCACTGCTCAACCCGGCCGGCCAGCTTCCCGACAGCCAATGGCAGCACACAGGGTTCAGCCCATACCCGGCTCCTGCAGGATGCAGAGTAACAAAGAGTGTGAAGATGTGTTTCAGGAGGAGATTAAAGGGTCAGTTACCTCCCATACAGTGTTGTAAATTTGTTTTGCCTTTGTTTATATACATGTGTAAGTCTTCCCCCCTGGTCACACCTACCATCTGAATTAAAGGTGTGTGTCCTAAAGCCTATCACTGCACTGCTCAATTTTGCTTTAGAGCAGGTCTTCCCCCAGCACACCTACATCCAGGTCTTTCAGAGTCCTATCAATCATCCTCTGTGACCAATAAGAAGTGCAGCTTTTGTCCGTCCCACAAGCAGAGCAAAGGCCCATGGAAAGCTGTGTGATAGAGAAAACAACACTACAAGTAAGCCTGTTCTGTGTATGCCAGGGTTTGTGTACATGTGATCTGTGTGAGAAAACAACACTAGTGTGCCTGTGCTGTGTGTGTGAGAGAGAAAACAACACTAGTGTGTCTGTGCTGTGTGTGTGAGAGAGAAAACAACACTAGTGTGCCTGTGCTGTGTGTGTGCCTGTGCTGTGTGTGTGCCAGTGTGTGTGTGTGTAAAAACAACACTGCTAGTGAGCCAGTGCTGTGTGTGAGAAAACAACACTGCAAGTGAGCCTTTGCCATGCTCTATATCATACCAATGGAGTAATGAGCAGAAAGTAAGAAAATGCATAAATCTATATGTATTAATAAAGAATAAAAACGCCAAAAAAACAGAAACATCCCACAGTGTTAGTACATATATGTATGTTTGTATATACCGTATTTGTTTTTGCAACTCATATATATATATATATATATATATATATATATATATATATATATATATATATGTGTGTGTGCGCGCATCTTTGTGTTTTAAATATATATGTTTAATATTTATAAGCGAACACTTACACTGTAGTTATCTTAATATTTTGTAGATATTTCAATAAAAAAAAAACATGTTTAGAAAAAACTGCAAGATGTTATTATAGGTTCATTTTTTAGGCATTTCAAACTAAACTGCAGGGCCATGTGAGATAGATTCAGGGGCCCCATGCCAGATAGTGACAGGGGCCATGTCAGAGCTTCTCTGTGTCATAGCCTACAATGGCTCAAGCGGAAAACAGAATCATAATTAAAGGAGCAGGAAGGCTGATCTAAAATGTTTCATAAAGCAGACTGCTAGTTCGTCCCATGCAGAGCAGGCCTCTATACATGATGTCACTGCTGTGCTGGGTACACACTCCCTGTCAGTCAAAAGCGTTTCCATAGAGTTTAATGGGAACACACCCCTGCAACCTGATTGGTTGATGTTGTTTAGGAAGAGAAACAATACTCTGAGCTTTGAGGCATGGACAGGGCTAGATGTGAAATGTCAATAAACACAGATATCTCCATCAAATATACACGTATTTCTAAATTCTAAAAAGTATCTCAACATGATTTTAGTAGGTCTTTACAATGGTGTGGTCCAAAATGTTCTGAATAAACTGGCCCTTTAATGAAAACGATGTAGGGAGGCCTGGATGAGATAAAATGAGAAAAGGGGGGTTCCCACAGAGAATTAACAAATAATTATTGATTTAGAATGGAGTTAAAAATAAGCCCTACATGTTTTTTTTCTATTTTTTGTATAAAATTATTATTATAGATTTTTTTTTTCTTTCCCCAGTATCTAAAAAGTTATCAGTTGTCTAAAACTTACACTGGTGTGATAGCCTTATTGCTTTGGTGAATACACATCTGCCTTCAGTGGTTTCTGCACACATTAAACAGAGAAGCTTCAAACCTAACACGGCTCTCACCTGGGTCCAATTTCTGCTGGGAGCAGGTGTCCTGCTGTTAGAGCTACTAAATAAGCAGGGACAGGATGCTCCATGTAGAAATGATGGATGCCAACGTCTTCTACATAAGAACTGTGAGTACAGCTCATGAGAACCTGGATTCCAGCAGGAGCCTAAGCAAAACAAAACACATTAATACAGTAAATGAATTAAACAATAATCACAATGCTACAGTAAAGATAAATTAAAATAATTCCGCAGCAGCTGAGTGTAATAGTACTTTTTTGCCACTGTATCATGACAGGTCATAACAAGAAGAGCAATGTACATTTTCAAATTCTAGCTTGTTCATACTTCTTGGAGAATTGGGTGATGCATGACAGTAACTTTAGTACTATGGTGCTCACCTTGACAGAGGCTGAATAAGTACACTTGACGGCTGGTGTATCAAAGCAGGGGAAGAAGGAACGGTTGCAAACGGAGTGTCCCTGAGTGAACACAAATAGCTGGGAGCTGCCATAAGAAAGCTCTGGATCCAGCCACCATAACTGTAAACAAAAAGTTAAAGCAACAGTTTTTTTTACTGTAATAATGGAAGTAAAGGTCTCCCACCACAGAGCGACCTAGGACTAACTTACTCCTGTCACGCATACTGTACATTGAAGCTTTCAGATGTAGAAATCTGCTCTAGAGAAACCAGGTCAACTGACCGGTTAAGCGTATTTAATACAGCCTAGTAGGGTCAGACATACCCATATTAACTTAACACCACACCCAACAAAAGTCCTGAAAAGCATAGGGGCCATTGCTTCTCTCACCACAGTGAATTATTTGCATGTGTCTTATTTACAAAATAATACGGTGTTGACATAATGTCATGATGATGTAAGAGGCTAATATTATTCATCCATTTAAAGTACCCATAAGGGAAAGACTCACTGCAGGGCCCTCGCCAGTAATGTAGTGCACGATGACCTGGAACGTCTCGTAGGGTTGTAAGTTTTCAGGCACAGAGATGGTGAGGGCAGAGCCATAATCCGTGAACTCGTCGACCCTGAAGTCTAATGGGAAGCAGCAGGTAGAGTGAGGGGGCACAGAGTCAATGGCACTATGAAGCCCACAGTGAGGGCCAAAGGTGCTGGGCAAAGAATCCGAACCAGGAATGTCCAAGGTAGGAAAATAGGATGGCGATACACCCGTAAAAAAGCTGCTCTCAGGGGTAGGGCAGATGATGGACTCTGGTGATAATGAATAGCAAGAGGATGAGCGAGAGGACAGGTCAGCAGATAACTGGGACAGGGAGGCCAGACATGCCACCTTCAGAGATGCCGGTGGAGGTTGGTGCCCATTTATAGGAGGATAACTTGAAGAAAAGGGGGAAGAAGCAACATTAAGGCTTCCAGAGAGGTCAGGGACATTTGGCCACATACTGGCCTGACAACTAGATGCTGGTGGCCGTGAAACTGAGAGGTCAAGTGGTTCTGGAGTGGCCACAGGCGACTGCCCAGGACTGACCGCAGGTGATGGGGAAGTCACATACCATAACTGGTCAGGGGCCTGGGGGCTCTGAGGTGACTCTGGTGTTGCTAGGCCATCTTCTGACTGCAGATCAGCAGGAGGCACAGGGCTATCAGGACAGGCCGGGTCACCGGGTCGCCGCAGATGCTGGCTACTAGAGTCACTGTCAGGCCGAGCCCCTCTCCGGCACCGGACAGAGCTGACCCTAAGAGTCGGGTGTGTGTCAAGCACCAGGGCTGGGCTCCCCGGCACCAGAGGGCTCAGCTCCAGCACCAGGCAGCCGGCCAGATCCCGGGTCTCGGGTCGAAGCTCTAGGCCCAGGTGGAAGTGGTGCAGGCGGAAAACCTGGAAACTGGAAGCCGAGGCAGGGTCCGGAGGTAGGGAGCTGGGTGAAGAGGCCGCGGGAGGCCCGGAGTGCAGCGGGCGGCGGCAGCAGCACAAGGCCGGACAAGGGGCGGCCAAAGACATGGCTAGGGGCAGGGAGAATGCAGGGCCGGGGAGGACGCAGCACGGCCGGCTGTGCTAAGTAAAATCCATCGGGGCCTCGAGAGGCCTGAGCCGGGAGGAGCCGCTGCGAAGACCGGCCGGCCCGGGACAGGAAGTGACAGAGTGAGGAGGCGAGGCCAGCCCAGGACAACCCACCGGCATCTGAGCCAGGAGTTCTGGGAGACCTGGGGCCGGGGAGGACTTGGACGTCCAAGGAGAACTGAAACGACCAGGGGCCAGGGATGATTGGGGGACCGGGGATGATTGAGACGACCAGGGGCCGGGGATGATTGAGACGACCAGGGGTTCGGGGAGAACTGGGACGACCAGGGGCGAGAGAAGAACTGAGACGGCCAGGAGCACTGAGGGGGGCAGGAGCCCTGAGAGAGAGCAGTGGGCCAGGAGCCCTGAGAGAGAGCAGTGGGCCAGGAGCCCTGAGAGAGAGCAGTGGGCCAGGAGCCCTGAGAAAGAGCAGTGGGCCAGGAGCACTGAGAGAGAGCAGGGGGCCAGGAGCACTGAGAGAGAGCAGGGGGCCAGGAGCCCTGAGAGAGAGCAGTGGACCAGGAGCCCTGAGAGAGAGCAGGGGACCAGGAGCCCTGAGAGAGAGCAGGGGACCAGGAGCCCTGAGAGAGAGCAGTGGGCCAGGAGCCCTGAGAGAGAGCAGTGGGCCAGGAGCCCTGAGAGAGAGCAGTGGGCCAGGAGCCCTGAGAGAGAGCAGTGGGCCAGGAGCACTAGGAGTGAGCAAGGGGCAGGAGCACTGGGAGACCACCAGGGGCCAGGAGCACTGAGAGACCACCAGGGGCCAGGAGCACTGAGAGACCACCAGGAGCACTGAGAGACCACCAGGGACCAGGAGCACTGCGAGACCAGGGGCGACTCCGAGACCAGGGGCCAGCGGGGGCTGGGACGACCGAGGGCCAGGAGACTAGGGTTCAGGTATGACTGGGAGAACTGGGAAGAACGAGGAGCCAGGGGCGAATCAGGGGCCAGTGAGGACTGGGACGGCAGGGAGACCAGGGGCTTCTCAGAAACCAGGGGCTATGAGCACTGAGAGGCCAGGGACGTCTGGGAGACACGAGACCAGGGATGGCTAGGAGGCCTGGGACGACCCAGGGGATAGGGAGGACTGGGACGACCAGGGGCGTCTCAGGAGCCAGGGATGACTGGGAGTCCAGGGGCCAGCATCGGCTGGAAGACCTGGGGCGACTCAGAAACCAGGGTCCAGGAGCACTGAGAGACAGCTGGGAGACCAGGGGCAACGCAGAAAGCAGGGGGCTAGAGCACTGAGAGACCAGGGGCCAGCGAGGGCTGGGACGACCGAGGGCCAGGAGACTAGGGTTCAGGGATGACTGGGAGGCCTGGGAAGAACGAGGAGCCAGGGAGGGCTGGGAGACCAGGGGCATCTCAGAAACCAGGGGCTGGGAGACCCGAGGCCAGGGATGGCTAGGAGGCCTGGGACAACAAGGGGCCAGGGATGGCTAGGAGGCCTGGGACAACAAGGGGCCAGGGATAGCTGGGGCGACCGAGGGGCTAGAGAGGACTGGGACAACCAGTGGCGTCTCAGGAGCCAGGGATGGCTGGGAGTCCAGGGGCATCTGAGAAATCACGGGCCAGCGAGGGCTGGAAGACCTGGGGCGACTCAGAAACCAGGTGTGAGCGAGGGCTGGGATGGGTGGGAGACCTCGTGGCCAGTGAGGGCTGGGAGACACATGGCCAGGAGAACCACGGGGGGCCAGGAAAGTGTGGGACTTCCAGGGAGGCCTGGGACAACTGAGGGGCCAGGACGACTGTGAGACTGAAGGCCAATGATGGCTGGGAGACCAGGGGCTACTCAAAAAACAGGGGTAAGCCAGGGCTAGGAGACCCGTGGCCAGGAAGGCCTGGGACGACTAGGGGTGTCTCAGAAACCAGGGGCCAGGGATGACTGTGAGACCCACGGGTGGGAGGGGCCAGAGATGACTGGGAGACCCACGGCCGGGGGCTGCGAAACCAGGTGTGACTCAGCAAATCCATTACATGACCAAGTAATCAGTAATATCTGTGCTATTGGCTTATAATTAGTGACACCAGTATTCACAATAGCCCTGATGTAATTGGTGACAACACTTTAGTAGGTATCTGTTCACAAGAAGAAACACCAGATTCAGTCTCTCTAAATTCCCACCCACAAGTAATTTCTGACACTGATAATAGTGGCACAATCGGTGACGTAATCAGATGTGTCTGTGGCAGTGACATTAACAAATCATTTGAGATTTAGCACTTATTACCTAATCAGTGTGTGTATAATCTTTATGCCTTATGTGGTGAATATTAAAGATTATGTCTATGTGTGTGCATAAGGACCCCTATATTTTAAGAATAAAGACATTTGGAACTAATCTTGTTTACCACGTCACTTGCTGAGAGCTGGATCATTGGGTTGTGTCTCAGTGGAGAGATGTGTGGGAGGAGCGAGAATTCATAGTGTTTTGTTATATAATTGGAGTAGATTGAAATTGATACCAATCCCCTTCCCCACACGTAACCAGGAGGAGGAAGTTTGCATCAATAGATCCATCCATTTGAAAACTGTAAACACCCCTATCACGCACACGCCTTCCAACAATGTATCATGGATGGTTCCAGCAGAAGCTTCAAAATGTTTTCTTCTAATTAAAAACCTAATTTCCAGGACAAATTATGCTATTAGACACAAAGTTTGCATACATATTTTTTATTATACAGTGGTCCTTAAACCATCTTTCTTTTTAATACATATCTGTATCCAACTCCAAACTGACAGTTTAAGGTGTATACTGCGGTCACTATTCATGTACGGTAAACACTGAAAGGGACATGACAATATCACTGCCAGTGGGTGGCTGTGGCAGAGTTTCATAACCTTTGGTCTCCACCTGATTGCCATGGTTCACAGAACCACTAGTAATACAAAATAGGGATACATTGAAATAAAACTGCATATATACGTTATATCCCGGTAAGGCTCATAGCCTTCTAATCATTAAACAGCTGGCAGAAAAATCATTAAGTGTACACAAGCATCCTTAGCAATTTCAGGTGGTTCAGAGCTCATTCAGCAGTCTTCAAGTGGTCCTTGAAACAAATATTTTGGAACCAATGCTCTGAGTAAATTCTGGCCATATGACATATTGCATTTTCATGCTGGAAGATCCAATCCGCTCCAGGGATGGCAGACATCGTGTATAGGGGTACTTGATATACAAGGATGGATAGATAATCCAATCGGTTTAAAGTGCCTTCCAGAGGTATGCGTGGACGCAGACAATGCCAAGAAGACATTCCCTAGACCATAACACCGCCATCAGATTGTGTTATTCCAACAATGGTTGCAGAGTGTTTGATCTTGAAATGTTTGTGCCTGACACGACAACATCCATCCGGTCAATGGAGCAGAAAACGTGACATCAGAGAAGACGACCCTTTGCCAATCAGTGGAGGTACAATTTTGGTGCTGTCGTGCAAATCGAACAGCTTCTGAGGATGGACCCTCATCAGCATGGGTGCAATGACCAGCCGTTTGCTTACTCATGTCTGGTTGCCCCGATTCATTTGGACAGTGAGTTGCTCAACTGTAGCGTGTCGGTTGGGCCTCGCACACATTCACTTCTGACATCCATAGCACGTGGTACTCCACAGTTACCATACTATTTATTCATAATGGTGCGGTTTGTCGAGTCACGGTATGCCTTAACCACAACAGCACAAGAAAAGTTCACAAACTGAGCGATTTGAGAAATACTTCTACCCTTGGCCTAAAAGCCAATGATCATTCCCGTTTCAAAGTTGGATAAATCACACGTAATACCTAGGACAGTGATAGTTGATATGTTTGCAGTATGCCTACATGTCACCTTATATACTCACCAAGCCAGCTCACGAAGATGCTAGCTTTCATTGGCTATGCACTGCTGTGTGTGTGTGTGTGTAATAATAAATATAAATATATATATATATATATATATTATGGTTACCCATATTTTAACGTTATAATGTTTTTATAAATTCTGTCCTGGAGACAGTCATGTGGCCTTCCTGTGGCAGGAGTGTTTGATGCTGAGGAGTTGTTCTTGGGTCACATATAAGTAATTATGGGGTGACATAGAGCCATTTTACTATTTTGGTGTTCAAGAGACTTTAAGCAGTTTTCTCCAACACCACATATCAAAGGCGTCAATTCTACGGCACTCAGACTTTATGGTCCAGCTCCCACATCCATATGTTACTGCTTGGCATACCATAGTTCTCACTATGGATCATTGTTCATAGTGTAATATTTGCAGTCACCATCTGCAGAGGTCTTGGAGATGTATACATTTACATACATTTGAGTTTCATGTAGTTGTATGTGGAAACCATTGCTGAAATGGGATAGTGACATAGACTTAAATGGTTTATTTCTGTAAACGTGCCCACTCTAGAAAGAACTTTTACTTGGAAGAAGTGAAAAAGATATATACCTTGACATTACTGGGAGAGGTGCAGCAGAGACAACCTCAAAGTGTATGTTACATTGGGAGCGCCTATACACATAACAAGAGAATTTCACAACATATTTTGCTGTTTTTCCCATTAGAAGAGTTTTGCTGTTGGTAAGTATAACATTTATAAGTTAGAACTGGAACTTAAAGTGGAGGTTGAAAAGGTTGTTGAACTCAGGGTCCATGCATTGTCCGTGGGGCAGGCAGTTGATGCATCAAAAATGTGAAACAAATAGACAGGAGAATGATATGGTGAATAAAATGGCTATGAGGTCTGAAGACATGCAGCTAATGTTGTATTTAAAGTGGCATTTAAAGATTTTTTTCTTTGTTGCAATAGAAAGAAGGTATTTGATAATGTGCAACTGTGCATTTTCTTTTTTGTGCCAAAGCACAGAAACATAATCAGAAGTTTAACTGCTCTTCGGGGCATGCCCTCTGCCAGCAATGAGATCTGCAGACTAAAGTTTGCTCTATGCCTTCTCGATTGCTGCATATTAAATATAAATAAGTGAAGTATATTAATTTATAATTTATATTACTTTAATAATTCACTGTACTCACATTTTTTTATATTTTACACTGTACTTATATATATCTGTCTTCACGATGAGCGCCAAAGGTGCTCGTTGCAAACCAGAGCGCCTAAGGTCCACAGAGGAGCAAAAGCCTTACATTGTGTGGCAAACAGCATTTCCATGTCTTCAAAATTTATTGCAGTCATTTTTTGACAGGCAAGTCGATAGTAATGTTATATTTATCAGTGTCAAATGTTATCCTCCGTTTAACTGCCCATTCTTCTAATTTATATAAATCCCTTTGCAGTGAAAGTATATACAGTAATGTTTCCTTATTTCCTTCTAAATCATTATAAATATGTAAAAAAAGACAAAGGCGCCTAGTTACTAGAGCCCGTTGTGAAGCCCGTAAACTAATTTTGCTATTAAATTGCTATTTAGCTACCCGCAAACTATGGGTTACAGGCTGAAAATCCCTGCAGTTGTCAAAATCTTAACTCCTACCCATCTAAGACTTTGATCTGTCAAGCCCGTAAGTGTTACAATCACAAATCGCTTTTTAACTGCTACAATTCCTCTAGCCTGCAATCGTTTTCACAACCCTAAGTGGCAAATGTAGAATAAAAGCCGACGAGTACAGATAGGACTCGCAAGGGGGTTAAACACCTGATCGTAGCACTGTAAATGCAAATCAAAAAATCAATACTGCACTTTAAAAAGATTTAGAATTCAATGAAAGACATTAGAATTAATTGCACAGCAGTCTTAAGTTTACAAATCTGCAATTAAAAATGTTTTTTTTACGTTTCATTTCCGTGTTATGCATTAACTCCTTGATTACTGAGATTGATATATCAGGCCACCCACATGGACTAGAACAGTATTGTCATTAATTGTTCTTATTATTTTGTACATTGCCGGATTGGGAGTCCGATTGCATATCGGACTACTAAGCGCTAATTGATTGACGTTTAACCTCCATGTTTTACTGATGTCATGATGACAGTCTCTTTACTATTGGCCGTTTCTAAATCGGTAGTTACGGCCTTGCTTAAATTATCACGATCACGTCCAGAATTGCTTCTTATGATTGCATGGTTTACGGTTTAGGCTTTCGGCCAGGTAGCTGCGGACTTGATCAATTGAATCAATCAGTAACTGTTGCAAAATTCAAGCAATGCAATCGAATAGGGGCCCTAGTACTGAATCCTGAGGAACCCAACTTACTATATTAGCCTAATTTAAGTTGTCCCTTTAAAAACCCTTTATTTACTGTGTTTTAGCTTGGTTTCTATTCATGGGCATATATTTTCTGCAATTTCAATATCCTTTATTTTGTATAATAGTCGCCCGTGTGACACTGTATGAAAATGGCTTGCACACTCCAAAGTGACTACATCGACGAGTTGCCTTTGTGAAGTGCCAACTGACTTTCTCATTAAAATGAATTGGATTAGTTTTACATGACCTATCCTTCATAAATCAGGGTTGACTCCTACTTAGAACTAATGTTTTGGCTGTTACAGAACCCAGTACCCTCAGAAACCTCTCCCATCAGGAACTAGTGCTTTATTTAGATTTTTTTTTTTCAGCATCTTGGATTTTTTCTTGTGTTAATGAATTATTTGTTGATTGTAGTAAAGCCCCATTTTGTTGCAGTGTCCCTAAAATTGATATATCTCTTGTGCACATAGAAAGAAAATAAATGTTTCACTATATCAGTCTCCCTATCTCACATTTTAAGGTTCCAGTATTTTATTGTCTAGTCTTCTTTCCATTAATATATTTAAAAAGCAAAAAACTTTGGGTTAGTCTTACCTCGCTTTACAATTAATTTTTCATTTTATTTGCAAGTAATATAGTTTTTCTTTCTTATATCAATATTATTTGTGAGACCAGACCTTATTTCTAGTAAGTTCTTGTATAGCTTGGGTCAGATAATGATCTCCATACCCGCTGCCCTTAGCTGAAACGCTGATCTCATGTATCCATTTTATTTCTGGGTAGATAAAATCTCCATTTGTTAGACCTTGACCATGCTTGGCTGCATGTAATAAATGCAGTTCCTCACTTTCATTTATATTTGACTAGCAAATTGCCTGTCAAAAAATGACAGCAATAGAATTGTAAGTCAAGGAATGTTGTTTGGCAGAGACATTTTTTGTGGTGGTCTGAGATCTCAGCACTGATTGGGAGGCTCGCGCTGAGCGCCTTTGGCGCTCATTGCAAGCCTCTGGATTGTTGTATTTTTTTTTTTATCAAAGGCGCTTTTACGGTCATTATAAGGTCGGCGCTGATCTGGTTTTTGTGCTTATTGCAAGTCTGTCCCCTGGTGTAGTTTGTGTGCTATGAGCAGCGTTGGCGCTCATTGTGAGGCGTGCAGTGAATGTGTTTTGCTGTGTATATGTATTTTGTGATGGTAATAAGTAATAAAATAAGAAATTAATATACTTTACCTATTTGTAAGTAATACATACAGGAAGCATTGTGCTGAAGAGCTGACAATCTATTTTGATGTTCCTGCAGCATACATTGTAGGTTTGCACTGTTGAGGAGC
The DNA here is from genome assembly GCA_027410445.1 of Discoglossus pictus. Lineage (NCBI taxonomy): Eukaryota > Metazoa > Chordata > Amphibia > Anura > Alytidae > Discoglossus > Discoglossus pictus. The sequence goes on along the minus strand of CM050165.1, from coordinate 304,088,193 downwards.
GGAGGTGTAAGTGTCAGCAATGTGTGCAGTGTAAATAGGCTGTGTGCGCGAGGGGAAGCAGTTAGTGTAGCTGGGTACTTCCGCATTCTGTAAGATAGTGTTGAAAAATGGCGGCAAATGTGTATGTGGTAGGCGGGTTTGTATGATGAAGCGTCCTTGCTAATTGTGTATGCTGTAGGTTGTACAGGTTTTTTTTCGGCAGCCATTTTTTCTCGCGCTTAGGGGATATTCGAGTGTGTAAACTTTGTAAATTTGGCAGAATTCGAGGTTCAAGCAGTGTTGCAGAGGTCCTGGGTGTGGGTAAGGTTTTTATTTTGTGTGTGCGCGGGTTGTCAGTTAAGGTCGTAATGGATTTTTTCTAAGTCCCGCAAGTCGTAATTTTGTTTGTATAAGTCCACAATTTATTTGTTTCTAAGTCCCGAGGCTTGACATTTTTTGTGTAAGTCCGTAGTTAGTCATTGCGTGCTTATGTTTTTTTTCCCAAGTCCCGATTGTGAGTCGCCGTTGAGCCTCCACCTCCGCAAATGCATCCCCTTGCTTTGCGAGGGTCCGAATTTGTGGCTGGCAATGAGCCTGCAGCTCATTGCAGCCAACGTGGGAGCCTCCACCTCCGCAATGGTCTGCATTTGTGGTCGTAAAGTCGTAGGGGGCCATAGGGATGAGCGGCGTCGGAAAGTCATAAGGGGCCATAGGGATGAGCCTGCATGCTGAAAACTATATATGTGATAGTTTATAACATGTCCCTTCTAATATTTTGGAAGAATTTGTACTTCCGCTACATATTTATACCCACAAGACTTCCACATAATACATCTTACAGTAGACGTTAAATCAAGTTTACCTATATCTCTCCTAATTAGGTTATAACCCAGCCATGAAAATCACCTGACTAGCTTTCAGTAACCTTTCCAGTCCCCTCACCTAAACCCCAACTGAGAGCCTGTGGGAGAGCTAGAGTCCACAAGCGAGGAGCATGGATATGAAGAGATTTTGTGTAGAGAAATAGTATCAGATCCCTTTGTTTTCTCCAGTCTCGCCCAGCCTTATTAGAAGATACACTGTTATCTTGACACATTAAAAAGGTGCACACAAGTACTAAATGCAGCCAATAAGCAGTGTAAATTATTAACAAGTGTTTGAGAAAAATGTATTTAAGATTTTTATTTTATTTTAATAAAATGACCTAATTTGAAAGTTTAAAATTCTTACATATTCAATGTAAGTTTATGATGATACCTTATTTATCTGAACAGAAAAATCAATTCAAAAAAGGGAAGAAAAAGAGTACGCTTTTAGGACAATGAAAGTTCTTCCCACAAATGTTCTTTAATATTTAAATTGTATTATTCTTTGAAAATTATTATTTCTTTGAGATAACTCAAAGTTAGCTGCACTTGCTGCTGGTCTCTCCTATGGGCTTACTCATCCTAGCCATATTCACTTTATTGACTGGCCACACCAAGCCTCCATCCACTTATGGGCATTTTATTTTGTTTCCAAAAGCAGAAATCTTCAGCTTTGCAAGAGCAAACGTGTGTGAAATGGTGCAGGGGCCTTTATGGAAGTGGTGAAATATAGCACTTCCCGGATGCAGGTTATTGTAATATTATTTTGTTTATTAGTGGTTTGTGTGGGTGTAAGTGGGGTTCCTGTATGATAGATGAAAACATGTATCATAGGCTTCTATATGGGAGGTGAAACATTGTGTATGGTGGTATATTGTGTGCAAGGGAAGCTTTTATTTTTTCTAGTTGGGGGAGAGGAATTGTTTGCTGTGAAATGTAATGGGTTTGGTTTACAAGGGTTGCAAAGCTGTGTGTGGGAGGGAGAAATAAAATGCTGCGTAAGTTTTTGTTTACAGTGCACTTTGTGAGGGAAGCTTTTGTTTGAGTAGTGAAATACTTTGTAAGAGAAGCAGAAGTTTTGTTTAAGGGTTGAATTGAATATATGAGGATTGTTTCTGGGTTGTGAAATGCTGAGTGTGAGCACATCCAAATGGAGAAATGTTATATGCATAGTAGGCCTTTGCTTATGAATGGTAAAAAGCTGTATGCAAGGACGGTTTAGGAGTGGCTATTTGTTCTTATGGGGTGCAGTGCATCCTGTGGGGATACACAATATATAAAGGTGTTATATTTTTGCTTGAGGTGTACATAGGCTAGGTTGTTTATGAAGTTTACTGTAAAAGAAGACCTCTCAGATACTCCCTGGTTCTACTGTTCCCAACATGGATGTTTTTTCTACCATGAAATGGCGTTTAAGATGCTGCAGTCTTGTATGGTGAAGAGGATAGTGCGTGTCAAAATGCCAGCTTCATAACATTTCACCCTCAGATAGATAGATAGATAGATAGATAGATATATATATAGTGTTTCTTTGGTACTGTCAGTGCTACCTTCATCAGTTTGCAATGCCACCTCATATAGAAGTACAGCAGGAATCAGGAGGCCGCAGAAGTTACCTACTGGATGAACTAAGACTGGGGTAACTTTGCTTTGCCCATATGAATAGAATTTTAGAAGTTTCCAGACAAAAACCAAGCAACCGCACCTTTCAATATACGATTCTACATGTTTGAATATGAAAGGACTGAAATGGCTGTAGTGACCTTGTCCTCATTTCCACCTAAGTGTTACTTATCTAATAGTATAAAAAATAGTATACAAAAAAATATCTGTTCTAATAACCAAAAACACACTTTCTCCATCGTTAACCCAGTGCTCATTTTAATATAAAATAAACCAGCTTACATCTTCACAGTAAATATAGCCTATGTACAGTTGCATGTAGAAAGCTCCATTCTAAGCTAGCTACATACAGAATTATGGTTGCCTGAACCATTTATTTTTTTTCAGTGCATTTTGTAATGCAAACGCATATATTTTTTTACCTTTAGTAATAGGAATAAATACAATAGAACATGAATATTTTTAAACCGTTAAAAAAAATACCTAAATCAGTCCTGAAATTGGTTTGTGCTAAAAAATAAAATAAAAATATACTAAAAGCAAAAGAACGAAGAAACAAAAATGGAAAAAAGGCAAAATATACCAGATTTTCAGTCATGAAAAGTATGAGAGATAGGGTATGTGCCTGCCACAGGCAGGGAATGAGAAGCAGCGCACAGCCACCGCAGGGTGGGAACCAGCTGGAACGCTTGTTTTTAGCCCTTGACGGTAACCTTGTTCTCTGCTGCAGCAAACATAGAGTAGAATCTTGTGTTTTCATTGGAGAGCAGGGCAGACGGGGTGTCGAACTCCATCACCTGTAACATAACAGGAATGTGGGCGAGTGAAACAGTTTCACAAGACAGAATGAACATAACACTTGAAAAAGGTGGAACATTATGAAGGGCTAACATTTAGCGGTATAGGCTGTACTTTTTAGGTATTCATCCTAACCAGTCACTAAGTTGTGAGAACAGTGCAATCTGTCCCTCACATTTAAACAAACAAGCTATGTATGTCCACACGGAAATGGATGGTTCTACCCACTTTCAGATGTGAATTTCCGTTGAGGCTCAGCTAAGTGTGTTCCTTCTTACACAGAGATGTTTTACTGGCAGATCAAGATCTACCTACTGGGCACCACTTGATAAAATAAGCTGATGCACTTCAAGTTTGAGAATCTTCCTTATTTTAAATACATCTCTTGCTTTGAAAAGTTTTTTTCTTGTTTTGTGTTAAAGATCTTTACACTTTAGAGCAGTGATTCCCTGATCTCTCCTAAAAAAAAAAAAAAGGGAGCAATGTATTGTATGATAACTTTTTATCACCCACCTGTCCTTGTGTCAGCACCATAATACGATCAGATCCCAGTACAGTGTGAAGGCGGTGAGCAATTGTCAGCATTGTACAGTCTCCAAAAGCTTCTCTGATGGTTTCTTGGATTAGAAGGTCGGTGTCTGAATCCATAGCTGCTGTAGCCTCGTCCAGGATCAGAACCTAGAAAGAAGTAAAATGTAAGAACGTTTTATCTGAACCTTAAACCTAGACACAAATGTGCACTACAAAATAAACGACCCAGTGAAGGATTCACAATTGAAAATAGTTTCTTTAATAAATGAAATGTAAAAATACAAATCTATTTTAAATATTAAAGGTGATACAAGTAAGACAAGTAAGCTATTTCTGCCATGCATTTAAAAATAAATGTATTGCATAGAAACATATTTGACAGGAGATAAAAACCAAAGCGTTCATTTAGTCTGACCATGTTATTTACTTGGCTTATGAAATCCTTTGGATAATTATAGATATACTGCAAATCTTTTCTTTTACTGCATTTGTTCCTACCACTTCCTCTACATGAAAAATGAGTGATCTGTAATGCAGCATGTTTTTTTTATCGTGCAACATAGTATGCTTAAATTGCTGGCCTTTGCTGTGTATCCATGTTTATTTTGTAATACCACTTTGAGGAATCATTACAGACTGGATGATTCAGAACAAAGAAATCTGACAGTAGAAAAAATGCTATCTTGTCATCTGCCAGCAAAATGTTGTTATACAAGTATTACCCAATCTGAGCATATATCCTTAGCACAGATTATCAGTTATTCTTTGCAGCACTCCGTTAACATAGGAATACATTTCCCACAATGTTGGTATAGCTTGCTATACCAACAATACCAGGCTACATGCACAAGTAATGGTGACAAAAGCACTACTGACATACAGAACAAAAGATTCAAAGCACCCTGCCATATAACGCAAAAATATACATTTAAGTAATGTTACGGCTTTCGCTGTGCTGACCAACTCACTCCATTTCAGCAGGTGTGAAAAAAATAGATACACCAATATCTACTAAAAATCGCATACTGGACTATGTACAGATCATGGTATTCAGTATAAACTTTATATACGGTATCGGCTTTTCTTTAATACAAGTTCTGTACATCTAGATATTTGTTTATTTTCCTGCATTTGTCCCCACTTTGAAAGTCTCAAAACTCCAGAGTCTTCATATTCAGTTTATTACATTTTTTTCATAAAGTGCTCACCTTACAACGACGTAACAGAACTCTGGCAATACACAGAAGTTGACGTTCTCCCACAGAAAAGTTCTCTCCATTCTCCTGCACATCAGTTTCCAGTTTGAGAGGTAGCTGAGCAATCTAGGATGAAGCAAAGCGAAGTTAAGAGTCATGTGAATTGGCACTGCTGTTGGCATAAACTAAAACTACGCTTTCCACATATTGTGTAGAAAGAAAAACTGAAATGGTTACGGCTCCCTTCTGAGACAAATGTTTATTTCAACCAACAGATTGCATCTAAACAGAGCTGCCAAAACCCATGGAAGAAAAATGGCACCACAAAGGCTCATGTAAACCCCTGCAATGCATTTTCTGCTGTACAGATTGTTGCAGAGGAATGGTACTCAAGTTCCACCAGAGAGGAACATTACATATGCTGTCCCATGTATCCACACAGTGGTAGTGAGAGTCAGGAACCGGAGAAGTGAGTGGCATTCGTGCTCATACCACATACATAAGTGACTCACATGTCTATGCACCAAGGCAAGGGAGTGGCACACATTTTTATTTTGTGCCAGAAAGGCAGTAAGTAAATGTTTGTTCCAGAAGAGTATGTATGTATCACCACACATGAGCAAAGAAGAAGTAATTACACACTTGGGAAGCATAACAAAGAACTAGAATGCATAAACTCACACACTAAGCATCTATTAACTAACATATGGCTGGTACACAAACGTCCTGCAGGCTCAGTGTGATTTCCAATCTTAGTGACGTTCACTATACAAATACCTTGTTACCCGTTTGTGCGTTTACATAAAGAATAGAACTCTCATTTTGAAAAGCGAAACTTACACATTCCTTCATGTGTGTTCTCTCCAGGGCATCCCAGATCTGTTCTTCACTGAACTGATTGAAAGGATCCAGGTTAGATCTACACAGAGTGAAAACATATTATGGTTAATACACACTATATATAAAAGGAGTAAGGTCCAAGAGGTAGGATCACATTTCCAGAAGTAGGTGCAGCTCAGTCAGCTCTACTGGAATTTCCACTATCCTGTACTCACCTGACAGTACCACTGAACAGGACAGGTTCTTGGGGGATTATGGAGAGCTTACTCCGCAGGTCTGCAAGACCAATATCACTGATTTTAACTCCATCAATCTTTATGCAACCACCAGAGAGCTCAACCAACCGGAAGAGAGCTATTCCTAGGGACGTCTTCCCTGTGAGAGAATCACATGAATATAAACAGGTCAAAATTTCAAACTTAATTTAATACTTCTACTCAAATATTGTAATTATTTGTTGTTAAAACATTTATTTAAAAAGGTGTATTTTTCACTTCTGCAATAACCAGTACTATCTCTGTCAGTACAGTGGTCATCCATCTAACTGTAGTTTTATCAAGTACAAGTTTTACTGTATCAGAGCAGACTGCAATGTAAGATCATCATTACTTCTCCTACCAGAGAGTGAACTAATGTATTCTTACCTGATCCTGTCCTCCCAACAATTCCAATCTTTTCTTTCGGTTTGATGGTGAATGACACTTTCTTGAGGACTAGAGGCAGATTTTCTCTGTATCTCATTTCTGCATTCTCAAATGCTATTTCCCCTTCCTGTGGCCAGTCTGCTGGAGGAGCCTTGTTCTTAATTCGAGCAGGAGCCTCCAGGGACAGAGTCTTTGGGAAGCAAATAATAATAATAATAATAAAAAAACACACACACAGCATCTACACCACATTTTGATAACCAATTCAGAAAAAAACTGTTCTTTTGACAATATATAAATACAATTTCAACTATGTATTTAGTCACTTATAGTTCATGCACATTCTACAAGACTGTCCTTCTAGGCACAAGTGTTGCCCCTGTAACTGACATTTAAAGGCTTACAACAACTAGTAACTATATTAGGGATTCCAAACTTTAGCGACATATAATAATTTTATTATTATTATTATTTTTATTTTTTTAAGTGCTACACAACCTGCAGACTCAACTGCCCTAAACAGTCACATTTTGAACTATACAAACATGCTCCTCAAATTCAATAGTCAATATTGGGACTTGCTGTATTATGTACTTTTAAAAAACATTGAATCGATGATCTAAATTACTATTGTGGTATTTTTTTTCCTTTACGGTCTTTTGAATGACTAGGCTAAACAAGGGGTTGTAAAGGTTATGTTTATATTTTTACTTTACCATTTATAACACATATATGCAATTCTATACTACAGGAATCCAAATGTTTTTATGATCCGATCTGTCAATTTCTCAGATGGGTGTAATTAGTTTCTAATCCGTGCTGCTGACAGCACTGGCAGTTGTAGCTGCCACATTCCCAGCACTTTGAATGTAGAGCAATATTCTAAGTCTTAATAGACAAGAAAGCAAGATTATAGATAGTGAGCAAATATTTTAGAAAAGTTTGGCTCACAGCAAATTGATATTCTTTCAGGCTTCTAGAACACAATTATAGATTCTACAACTACTGAATCATAGGTTTTCACTTTTCCTGCACCACATACGTTGCAAATGAAATCTAAGATTAAAATAGAAGTATTTGTGTTTTTAAAATGATTCTCTACTCTTCCCATACATTAGGTAAGTTTTATATTGTACACCGTTTTTAGGCAGTGCATCATGAAAACGCAACTATAGCCCTGACCCAACATGGTCTCATACCTTGATATAATGACTTATCCGTTCTACCGATGTGAATCGAGCTTCTGTTTCAGATGCCAGTCTGACAGTAAATTGGAACAATCCTGTCAGCTAAAGGAAATAGAGAAGACTCATTAAGCATAAAATACATACATTATACTGCCCTAACATCATCCCACCATTAGTCTCCAGTTTCTAATGAAAACAAGTGATTTTGGTAGCAGATGAGAATATATGAACAATAGGTAAGGAATTCATTTTCACTACTCAAATATCCATTTTCTTATTATAAACAGATGCTCTATAGATGCATCTTAAAACTGATATTACATAGAAAAATGTTCCTTCTGGCCATATGTATGAACGACAGAGGTCAGAATATTATGTTATTCTACTGCAACTTTAAAATGTAATTTGATATTGGAGCCATGTATCAATGATGACCTGCTATTAATGAAAAAGGAATCACAGCAATTTCTATACTTCAGCAAATGACCAGATAATCTGCCATATACATTAATGTTGCAGTAGTATAACAAAAATCTATCCCCACCCCATCAATATATTTTCCCATTGCAAACAAATTACCAACTGAAAACAGTGGCACACATTTACATTGTTTTCTAAAATCCTTAATAAACAATAGAAATAGTCTTGTCAGATGCTAGGAATTAACGTAACTGAATTAAGATATAAACCTAATTAACCTACCCAAAGAAACTATAAAACAAGGCTCATTCGTACATACACATCAGAGCTCATTCTCTCACTCATAAATAACTGCCTCTGGGGGAATCAAACAGTAGAAAAATAACCTGCATTACCCCAAAGGAGCATGTACAGTAAACAACATTTGTGCAATAAACAAACAGTTGTCATGGGCATACAAAGAAATGATCAGTCTATAGTTTTAATGGTAGGTGTAGTTTCACAGTGAGACAGAATAACAACCCCCCCCCCCCCCCCGAAAAAACACATGTCAAAAAAGTGTGTGTGTGCGTGCGCATGTGCGTGTGTGTGGCGCCTTTTGCAGGGGCTGTTTGGAAGGTTTCAGTAAGTGAAAACAGAGCTTTTAAGCACTTGTTAGTAAAATTATGTTTAGATATGCAAACAAACATTCCAGGAGTTTAATATTAAAAACAGGGAAACTTCCATATATATCTTTAAAGGCTTTCCCTGGCATCCTACATATTTTGAGGAGCATACATACACACATAGTACTCCTGTTTCACCCCCTTGCAAGTTTTACCCCCTTTGCAAGTGTAAGTACCACAGGTTACCTCCTAGCAACTCATTTCAATTGTGTACAGTGATTAAAAAGCCATCCAAAAAAAAATGTGCATTCTTAATAGCTGAAGGTTTTATACGTTAGGTTATGTTTTAAAATGTCATTCTGGAGGCTATGGGAAGGCAAATATGCCCATCTGTTGCTGCTCTGCCTGGTGCATAGGGCTTAAAAAAATCTTCTTTAAAAGGCAATCTCTCAGAAAAATGTTTTAGCAAATGCCTTTACTCTGTTATAAAGTCATATTTTCCTCTCTCACCTGTACTGCATACGACATTGCAAGCCCTGCATATGCTGGAGAAATATTTCCGTGCATCAAGATGATCATAAGGCCAGTGGTAGTGATCAGGGACACGCTGATTACATCCAAACGAATGGCTAGCCAGCGCATGGCACAATTAAACAGGTAGAATGGGGCCTGGTTACTATCTAGCAGCTCCTGGTACCTAAAGAACAGAAGGAAGCATTGAGAGCATGAATCTGATAATCAGCAATGAAGACCACAGAGTACTAAAAAAAAATAGTGGGACTGACCTTTGAAGGAATTCATGTCCTTTGCTATAAGCATGGATAGTGGATAGTCCCTGGATACTGGAAGTAATGTGCGACAGGAAAGGCGACTGTGTGATGTTATCAAGTCGTTTCAATTCACGGATGAATACTCTGAGAAAAGGACACATATGGAATAAGTAACATACACTTCTTATTTTACTTTGTTTTTCTGGTGCCTGTAACCAAATACATTTAATTGTTCGAAAAGCTTATGAGAACCTTAAAAAAGAAATTAAGGTTCTCCCAAGCTTTTTGTGCAAGATACATTTCTTTCTTACTGGCAGCAATTTGAATTAATATTTTAGTTAAAAAAAAAAAATTCAAGCTGAAAAAGATTATAAAGGTAGGGCTAGAAAAATGTAGTCAATAACCCTACAGTATTGCCATTAACCACGGTGTGAATTGGTGTAATAAGAGGTAATGCACCTATGAGGTCCAGACTTGGGATTTCTTCACATATGGATTCCAATTACGACATTACATTGGTACAGAACCAGAATATACATTCTAGAACCTTTCAGATTACGAACATAACATTCTTAGGGTATTTTATCACGAAGTGTAGAAATGATATTCAATACAACACAGCCATTTGGGAGATTACTAACTAAATCTACTTTTGGTTTCCTTTAAGATACAACACCAACATGTCTGACTTCCCCAACTAAAACACAGAAATCTATAACACCACTCCAAAGCTTGAATCAACCTAGGATCATTGTACAACTGATAAGATGAATGAATGAAGGTCTCAATCTAGTAACATGCATTAAAAACGTATAGTTTAAAGTCCCATTAATCTTTTGCTGTTCGGCTTTGACGGGCATTTCAACTATAAGTTTTTATGGAACTTTAAAGGGCACAGAGCATACGCTGCTCAGCATGGTCCTAGACAGATGCCTATTCTCAGGAGCTCCACTTGAATCTCACATAAACTAATGCTAGCTTTACAGAAGGAAACAGAGGTGAGCACTACATACAAATTATCTACTTTTACACTGCTCTTGTTCGGTACTTTGTAAAATAAAATGCGAATAGCACCTTATTAAATAAGTGAAAGTGTATAAGATATATAGGCGGTCCCCAGGTTACATATGATCCAACCTACAGAGAACCCATACTTAAGAAAGAGCTCCCAAGGCTTTTTGTATGAGTGACTTTATGTTCTGTTTGAATTAAAAGAAATAGCACAATAGTTACTGTACAGCGGTACAATTATTACAGTATTACACTGTATTTTTCTTACCCCAAGCCATCATAATATTTCTAGGAAATTGTCCGTAAAAAATGACGGGAGTAAAATTGTAAGGTTGGCAATGCTGTTTGCCACACAATGCGAAGTGAAGGGCCCTCTGAGCACCTTTGGCGCTCATTGCGAGCCTCTCCCGCCCTTGTAGTTTAGGGGCTTCGCCATGAGTGTTACTGGCTTGGGTTAAGTGTTACTGGCTTGGGTTAAGTGTTACTGGCTTGGGTTAAGTGTTACTGGCTTGGGTTAAGTGTTACTGGCTTGGGTTAAGTGTTACTGCTTTTGGCAAAATGTTACTGGTGCGGAGGAAGTGTTACTGGTGCGGAGGAAGTGTTACTGGTGCGGAGGAAGTGTTACTGGTGCGGAGGAAGTGTTACTGGTGCGGAGGAAGTGTTACTGGTGCGGAGGAAGTGTTACTGGTGCGGAGGAAGTGTTACTGGTGCGGAGGAAGTGTTACTGGTTTTTCTTATGGGTTACGGGTTTAAGGCTGTTTTTTGCAAGCTCCGGCCTCGTTTTCATCCTTTTGCGTTTTTTCGGCCACCATTTTTTTTCTTGCTTAGGCGATTTTCGATCGTGAAAAATCTGCAAATATGCCTCAAATTCAGTTGCAACCGAAGTCACAGGCTCCCTGGCTCTACGTGCTGTGTGTGAGTGTGCAAGTGAATTTGCGGCATATTTGTTTATCAGCTTTTTACAGTTCAGTGATTCGCCCATTAAAAGTCGTATTTTTGCGAGGCCCACAGTCCATATATGTGCCTTTGTTCTTAAGACCTACGGGCTGTAATTTATATGTGATGATTATGATTATTATTATTATTATTTATCAGGGATCCAAGTTACATAGCAATCCAACCCAAATATGTTCTCAGGAATGTATATCATCTGTAAACACCTGTACATTTATTATTTAAAGACTCTTAGACAACTGATATAGAAGAAAATTTTAATCTAAAAAAGGGAAGGCTCACACTTTACCTATTTTGGTGCCATCAGGAAGATATGGAAACATAATTTAGTATGATTATAAACCAAAACAATAAAAAAAAATAATAAAAAAAATAATAGATCTGATCTCTCATCTGTGTGGTGGAGCTGAATTCTGTCGTGCTTTCGTCTTAAAGGACCACTGTAGTTCAAGAAGAAAAAAAATATACTCATTTTTACGTATGTACAAAACTAACAATATTAGCAGCTGTGCAAGCTATGCATATAAAAAAAATTTGGGGAGAAGTCCAAATTTTTCAATACTCTACTCTATTTAGGAGTACAGGAATTTGTTTTTTGTTGTTTGTCGTGTTTGTTTCCATCACATCCTGATAGCTGGGAGATGGTGGGAGGTGTTTGTAGTTATCCGTGGAGAGTGCGGTCTGGAAGGAGGCAACAAGCAGAAGTCCAGAGCTTTTGTTTAACTGGATAAAAATTGAAACAGACACCACATACCACCTGCTCACTAGTCTAGGAGAACTACAGAAATGTAAACACCCCTTTCACATACAATTTCTTCCAATACATAATGTCAGTTTCCAATTAAAACTAGCTGTATGACTTTTTCCAACTTAACATATGCTTGCAGTCAGATTTGCTTTCCAAACATTTTTTTCATTGTGCAATGGTCCTTTAAAGAATTTAGAAGATCACCATTTCCTACCAGTGGATGGCGCTTTCTCCTATTACAATGTAGATATAGGCAGAACTGAATCAGTGCCACTAAACATTCTGAATCCAGTCCAGGCTTTACTGGTTAAAATACAAGTCTGTATAAGGCAATATTGCTATACTGATCTTGAGAAAAGCAAGCTTGATCTAATAAGGTCTTTAAACGTAAGAAGGCTGAAAGGCTGGTAATTTTTTGATTGTACAAAACTGTTCTAAAAAAAAAAAAAACTCAATGTCGATTCAGTGTCTAAAAAAGGATATACTATTTGTAAATGTACAATTTCAGTTTCCGTTTGGCTCTTGAGTAGTGCTTGAATATATAGATAATTTATGGAATAAGGAAATATTTTACCTGGATACCACATGTAATATGGTAAAGAGGACAATCAGGGGTCCGACAGCCACCAGAAACCATGGAAACACACCAGCAATAACCCCCAAACAGAAGAAGACCAGGATAACATTCTGAACAAACATTTCAGCTTGAAAGGGTAAGCGTACATCAACTGCAGAAGAACAAAGACAATACTCTGTGTTTACAGATACAACCACAAAGGATTACTAACTTTATAGCGACAAATATTAGTTGCATTACGGTACAGTCTACATGTGCTGAAAGGTTTTGTTCCCAGATTACCTCCTGAGGGAAACAGAACGGGACACACCAACATAATGTTTCTCTGCACCATTTTTTCCTGCCCGTAATTTGTGCAATGTAATAAGTAGCATAAGTGTGCTCTAATGACATGTGTCAGTATAAATGTGTGTCTTGCCTTTCACACGTAAAATATAACTTTGCAAGGTTAAGATGCAACTTGGCAAAATGTATAAGGTTAAACAAAATCTTATACATGCTGCACAAGAAGCTTCGTGTTGCGTCAGATATATTAAATCTGAAGAATGTTTCTCAGTGACTGATTTCCAAAAGACAAAAAAATAAAAAACAATATAAATTTGTGGATGTTTGTGTTCTCAAATGCATGCACTATGCTTTGGAAGACTCACCTTCATCCAAGTCTTTAGCAAACCTGTTGAGGATACGTCCTGTGGGAGTTGTGTCAAAGAACTTCATTGGGCTCCTAAGAATGCGTCTAAAAAGTTCATCATGAAGCTTGGAAGAGGCTCGTAATGTTCCCTGAAAAGCATGAGAAGGAGGTCTAGCTCTACAGTCACACAGAAGTGATAGACACTGCACAATACACACAGTATTATACCTTGACGAAGACGACACCACGAATAGCTTTCAGGATGAGCATCACCACCATAGAAAGAGCGTAGATCCCACTGTAGAACAACATGTCAGGATTATCCTTCATACTGGTACTGATTACAGTTTCGTTGTGCACCAGTACAGTCGTGTTCTGTGGGGGAATACAGTAGGTTACAAATAGCATTGAACCGTAAACCCCACTTGAGCAAAAATTGACGATTGAGGGCAAGAGTTCTTGGATCTCTGTCTTACTCATCTATAAAACAGCTTCCCAGCAAATATGGTCACCTTTGTCAATATTTTTCTGTTTGCTCTTTACAACAACTAATCTTCATAATGTAAATTTACAAGATTTCAATCTTGCAAGGTGCTTTAGGGAAAGCTCTATGGACACTAGATTCTAAGCTCAAACACCAGGCCCTCAATTATTTGTGACGTGTTGATATTGTTTTCCCCTGCAATTAACCCATGTATAGCGCTACAAAATATGTTGTGTTGCGTTACAAATAATTAAATTAAAAATATATATATATCTTTTTGCATCAGACCTATTGAAAGCACAGGGTATAGAAATACCACATTGATCAGTAGCAACCAAAGCAGAAATTATATATATATATATATATATATATATATATATATAGTAAATAAAAAGTACATCTGTGTTCTGTGAATGTCTAAAGCAAGTTAAAAAACCTGCTTCCAGCTCAGAGCTCCAAGAAAAACAGTTATTACACTGCATTCTGGGAAGTTGAGCTGAGACACACAAATGTGCCCACAAATGCCTCGCTCTTCATTCCGTAGCCATTATCAAACATGGGTTCCTTTAAGCTTATGTATGCTGTATTACACAGCTTTAATGCAAAGCCAAGGTTGGAATAAACACAGGCTGAGTATCCAATCTGGCTATCATCAGCATGGAGCGGGATCTCAGCTTGTGTTGTGGAAATGATGAATAGAATATATATATATATATATATATATATATATATATATATATATATATATATATATATACACATATACACACACAGTTTTCCTCCCTCTGCATTCTTCCTACTTTCATATAAAATTTCCTCAAGTATGTATATTTTAAATAGAAGACTAAAGTGATCCTTTAATAGTTTATCTTTTAACATTGGACAGATTATTAATGTAAAACATGTCTTAATAATATACTCAAATATTAGTATATAGTTATCTAGGTATTGTAACTAGTTTTTAGTTAAATCTAAAATATAATAATCTCTATATTGTTTAAATGAACACATCGAGAGAGACAAAGCAATCTTTGCACTCAGGTGGCCACATTTACAAGTCACAAAATATGTTATGGTGGGCAGGAAGAGGATTTAAATATTATCTATTATAAATAATCCGTATGGAAAGAAACATTGGGAGTACATTTATAAATCCCATGCAGAACAAGAGACCTGTCTTTTTATGAGAATTACTTCATTGTCGGTGTTTCCACGATTGTTGAGGACTCAAAACATAGCACCTTTGTACTTCTAGACTATTTAACACTGTACACATTTAGTCCTATAGTGCTAAAGTAAGGCTATGTATGTTTTTTCCTTTAGGCAGCCTTCATAATAAGAGTCTTGGACTGTGGTGCAGTTGAGAATCCCCACATAGGCAGCTATTTTTCCCTTACATGGGCTCATCAGTGCAAGACTAGATCTAGAAAATGTCAAGAGGCTGGAAAGTACTCTGATCAGATATGAAGCATGCAATGGTGGGTAGAAAGGTGATCGAAACACTCCATTTTAAATTATTCAGTGTAGGATATTTCAATTAGCAAGAATCCTACCAAAAGTGGAAACATTAATTCAGTGAGCAATTATGTGGGAAGACCTGTATCCTGGACTGCTTGGAAAAATGTGCATGTAATCAGAATGGTGTTTTCTTTCCATGCTTACACAATGTGTATAAGTAAGGGAACAGCTAGAAGAAGAGCACATCAGCCTTTCAAAAAGCAGATGTAAACAAGTGGAATTTACCCCACTGCCTTGTTTGATCCAGTAGCTGAGCCACCAGTTGCTGAATGCAGTACTTCCAACGTTGAACACAAATAGCATCATGATGACTAGGAACGCGAATGGACCTCCAGCAGCTTGAATGTAAACACCATACACAGACCAAGGCACTGATCCTTTGCCTTTTTCCTCTAATTGCATGAGTTGACCTGTGAGGATGGTTGCAAAAAAAGGTTTTATACATGCAGCACAACAGTTTGTTCAACGAAAGGAAACAAAAGAGAACCTTGCAATTCATTAGTCCTTAAATCCACTCCTATTTATATTATATATATTCATCTTACAGTGACTGTTACTAGACATATTTCTATCCTGTTTAGGCAACCAATCAGAAATTTAAATAAATAGACACCATGCAACCATCAGCTGAAAACTTCGTGGTAATGGAAATACTTGTATCACACCTTCTTCCTTTTTCACAGCCTTTTCCTTTTTCACAGATCCCATCTTGTTGCTTTTCTCCAGAGGTTTCTTCAATGAGCTACTCACATTCTTTTTTAGGCTAATCTGTTGAGAGAACATTATGTTTTAAGTGTTTGATTGTGTATCACTATTACGTTTCAAAAAATTTGAAGACTGCATAATAGAAAAGTAAGTTTGTTGTAGTAAAAACTATTTTGCCAGTCTCTACTCGATTCAGTCTTATATCTAAATTTTGAACATAAGATCATGATTTGTTTTAATTGTCTTTATGTAGTACATAGTTTTAATAAACCTGTTAAAAATATTAAGTACTGAATAGATGCACTCAGCTCTGGTATTTGCAATTGCACAGAAGCAGCAGCCATCTTACCTCAATGTGAGGGGCCTCTCCTAGCTGGAGGTTATTAAAGGTAGCAGCATATTCTCCGTTGAGTTTGACGAGGTCCTCGTGAGTCCCTCTTTCTGTGATGCAGCCCTCCTTCATGTAAATCACTTCATCACAGTCCACAAGGTACTGGAGGTAGAAAGAGTTAGAAAGGGCGCAGAATGACAGGTCACATTTACCACATGCCCAGGCTATAAGACCCTGGCACAATTCCTAGTGTCCATCCTGCTTGGCCCTATTACCTGAAGCTGGTGGGTGATAAACAGAATAGTTTTAGACTTCATGTGCTTTTTGATGGCGCTGTTGAAGATGTGGTTGCCCACGTGGGCATCTAAGGCACTAAGAGGATCATCCAATATGTAAATGTCTCTTTCACTGTAGAGAGCTCTCGCCAAGCTTATCCTTTGCCTCTGACCACCACTTAAATTTGCTCCACGTTCTCCAATCTGCAGTAAAACATAACTTGATCACAACCCAATAATGTATTTACAGAGATGGAAAAATCCAACAAGAAAAAAACAACAGAGAAATAGAAAGTGGTAACACAATAAGGAAAAACAAAAACAAGAAAAATGTAACTTTGTTATGGTACCAACCTCTGTTAGGTCACTGTTGGGTAGTATAGCCAAGTCAGGTCTAAGACAGCAAACATTCAGCACATTATTATATCTGTAACAAGAGTAAATTCCAAGAGATAGAAGGTCATAGATCCCAAGAGGCATACACATTCATACAAAACCCTTTCAAAGTATTAAACTACATGTTCAAATAACTCTTTGGTATGGTTCCTAAATAGTAAAGGCAGAAATAGATTGAATAGATTAAAGTATATTAACTTATTCTCTTTGCAGAAACAAGTTTTAAGATTTTTCCATGCAACATGGTACTAAAGTGTATCAAAATACACCATTGAAGTTTTATGGAAGTATGGTAAATTACTGCATGCATACAAAGTGGGAGTTTTCAAAATTATTGTTTGGTCGTCAACACTGGATATGACCACATGTTCACACAGGATTTGTAGTTGGAAACTATAACATATTTAAAGTTTCTAACAAAATATTTGTTCCAACCAACTCTGATACACAGTAACCATGCAGCATATTGTCTACATATGTATAAACTATCGAGTTTCAGAAACACAAAAGTACCTTTGGTAACACATATCAAGTTTGGCACATACCTTTCCTCCTCAAAATCCTTCCCAAATAGAATATTGTCCCTGAAAGTGGCATTTAAAATCCATGCCTGCTGAGCAACATAGGCAAAGGTTCCACTGATGGCAATACTGCCCTCCAGCAAAGTCATCTGCAACAGATAAACAGTGTCAGTCTGAAATGCATAGTACAGGATGCATAGTTGGATGCTGCATCCCTGGATGCTTTCATATTTAAGTAAGGCATTTAAAATCAGTTTCAACATAATATTTTTATTTTAATACTTAGAATCCATATGCACCTTTCTATTGAAATTATATATATATATATATATATATATATATATATATATATATATATATATATATATATATATGTATAATGCAAAACTTTATGGTCAAAGACCAATATAATGACATTAAAATGTTTTCAATGTCTCTTAAATATTACAATTTGGTTCAAACAATTATATCTTATCATTTGAATTAAAAATATATGTGTTTAATTCTTTAGATGCTGCCTTTGTCAGGTGGAGCTGACAAAGGGAGGAGGATCCCAAAATGTGTGCTCACTGGTACTGAATGAAATTGCAGCCTAAATTATGATGAGGTACAGAACAGTTATCAGTTCTGTATGAATGGTCAAATAGAATTTGAATTATAAATGAAAAGTTTGCAATATTGAAAAGATCCTACATAAAACTGCACAAATCTTGTTTTATTTAAGAAGCAATTATAAAATTAACGAATTTAGCATGTAAAATAAAGACATGGAATTACCTGACCAAGGACAGCAGCAATCAGTGAAGTTTTCCCACTTCCCACACTTCCACATATGCCAATAAGCTTTCCCTAGACAAAGAAACAAATGTTTACCAAGATAATAATATAATGCATAAATATCTGGCACTTACAGCAACAAACACCTGCTTGCATACTGACTTTTTAGTTAAAGTGTAGCAAATGCAATTGCTTAGAGCAACTTACCTTCTCTATATCCAGGTCAATGTTGTATAAGACCCTCTGCAATCTCACATTTGATAGCTGAATGTCTTTGCTCTCCTCATCAGGGCTAGGGTGCTCATCACTGTCCAGCAGGAGATGTCCTTTCTGCTCAGCCAGAACTGCCTGTGCTCCCTCGTTCTGTAGATTGGCCTTCTCTTTCTTTCCCTTAGCCCCCTTCTTTTCTTTTTTCAGTTTGGGAGTGGCCTTCGGAGAGCACTGGGTGCTGGCATGGGAACAGTCCCATGCCAAGGTGGCATTTTTCAGCTGTATGGTGATGTGAGGGCTGGATGGTTTTCTCTTTACCATGTGAACCTCTTCCATTAGAAATAAACTCTGATAGGAGGTTGTGAGAGAGGTGCAAAGATGAGACAGCAGGTCAGGCCTAGGGCACTCACGAAGCAAAAACATCAGGCTATACAGTGGAAGGAAGCTGCTGCGGAGCAAAAGGTAGCTCATTAGAGTCAACTAACACCAGGCTGACTGATGGCCTGGAACAACAGTAATATAATGTAATGTAAACACAACCCCCAGCAATTCAGTGCAATTCAGTTATGGACGACATCAGTACAATCAGACATATGCTTCCTCAACCTCCAGATTCCATGTACAACCTTGTCTGAAATCTTGTTTAAGGATTTTCTGTTTTGTGCTTGCATTCTCTCCATATAAGGAGATATCATCATCTACAACAAAGTTCCAATTTCCTCCTCTATAGCATTAATTAAGCTGTAGGTCAACAACATGCATAAACATTTATGCAAGAAAAGGGCATAATCACATTCCATTTCTATAGATCACGAAAATTAAGTTGGAAGAAAATGTATTAAAAAAATGAGTAAAGGGTGGAAACAGTAAGTTCCACACTGATCACGAAATATGATGCTGAGAAACCATGTTGCTTTTATATTAACATGATTTTCAAACTGTTCCTAAAACAATAAAAATAAATTGCTCTTCAAAATAGTCATCTACATTCCAACCTGTGTTAAAGATTTTAAAACTAGCAAAGCTAAGCTGTGCCTGGATTTCCTTAAACAACTGTACATCTTATTTAGATTAAGTAATTTTCATAGCTGGTATGCTCTGCTGGGCCTACGTTACCTGCATGGCAGCCCATACGTCCCTCTGACTCTCCAATGTTACTTTAACTGGCATGACAAAACGCTAGATACATAGACCTAAAGACTGGTTAAGCACAAAAAAAGTGAGTTTGGAAAAAAAATACATCTGCAATTTATGGTTCCACTCTACTTGTGTTATCCTTAGAAGCGCTTCTCTAAGATTAGGCAGCCAGAGTAGACGCACTCCCAACAAACAATTCATCTTTTTTTAAATACTCATCATTCTACAGAACATGGTCCGCGGAGTTGGGTACTGGTGGAAGCCAAGCATTACAACTCAAAGTTATTTTAAAGAGGAATTTAACAAATTAAGATATATTTACTGTAAACAAAAGCGAAGAACAAGGTCACACAAGACTGCAAACAAGACAAGATGATTCTCTTACCTTATAGCGTTCCATGGACACAGAAGCCTCTGAAAGGGACTTCACAGAAAACGGAGTCACTTTTAGGGCAAAAGTCATGGAGTTGAAGACTGTGACAACTGTGAAAGCCTTTAGGAAATGGATTAAAGGTCAATTAGAAATGACACAAGAAAAACAAGGTAATTAGACACTGTATAAGAGAATTTCATCACATATGTTTAAAAGGAGTCTTCGAGTTGCCTACATCTGACCATGATTCCTCACATTGAATGGTTGTGCAAACATTTCCAATTGGAACACTGCATGAACTTTGTTTTGCTTGTATCTATAAAGTTCATATACTCTATCATTTATATAAAAATATATTTTTGCTCAGACATTGTGTTCCCTTATTGGTGACGGGCACAAGGACTCTGCATTCAAACCTTTTGCATAAATGGACGAAAGAATCACAGTTCTAATCATCAATTAGTGCATCTATGGGGATAAACCATTTATAGAGAGTTGGGAGAAAAAACACAACAATATATTAGTTGTAAAAAAAACTACACTTAACAGGATCATTAAGCAGAGATATATTTTCTTAATTTATAGGACAATTTAAACATATTGGTCTCTTAAAGGACCACTGAAGTCTCATATTTAAGAATTTGACTTGAAACTGCAAAATATTCTAACAATTTAAAATAAATAAATACAATGCAGCCTTTACATTTTAACTATTACATTTTATGTTTTATTGATGACAGATGTTTTGTCTTGGTCTTTAACAAAAAAGGAAAACCGGGAGGAGCTGTAGAATCAAATACGATCTACATTCACTAGTTGAAAGCGGACTATTCAAGTAGCCAAAAAGCATACTTGACAACAAAACACAATGGAAGAATAATCCCCCATACAACCCCGCCCAATCAAAGTCACAGATAAAGGGCATCCACCATGAATCAAGCAGTAAGATAAATAATATTTACTGTAAAAAAAATGTATGTTCTGTTTTACATAGCTGCCAACGTTGTTAGTTTGTTACATACATTACAAACATTTGACATTTTAACCAAAGCCCTTTAATTCAATACATCTATTTTCTATATTATGATGGTCCTTATACAAAGCCATCTGTTTTTATTTTAAAAATAAATAAAATAGCTGGGTAACTTAACATATTAAGGTAACTATTAACTATATTAATGGCATTAAATTTATACATTTTGTTAAGGGCCAATGACTCTAAAGAACATTAATAATGCAATGCCTAATATTACAGTTTGTATAGTCAGAGCATTTTCCATTGATTTACCTTTCTCAACACAATCAAGGATTTTAAAGAAAAGAAAAAGTTTCAGATGAAAAATTAGTTCAACTGATACATTCTCTTGAATATGTGGTACTGCAAATATAGGATACTACCTACATATGTGGTACTGCATCAAATGGACACGGATTCACCAAAAACCAATGTTAAGTTGTAAAGTGCTTTAAAGCTTTAAAATGTATTTAAAAGAAATACATCTAAGGGCATATTTGAAATGTATAATACAGCTCTCAAAGCCCTCCAAAATACAGCTGCAAAGATAAAGATGGAGGCTTGGTCACACAACTAGTTGATGGAATTATTTGGCCAGTTTATCAGGTCAATGGAGCAGTGTTCTCAGCACCCAAGATGAGTAGTTGCATATTCTAGCAACTGCATAGTGTCGCATAGACATTTTGGCATAATGTATTCTGTGCAAGCACTGGCTGATGCTCTGAAGTGGTGGAAAGACAGACATATATTGTAAAAGGATTGTACCAGTGAGAAAAGTAGCTGTCAATACACTATAGGGCCCATCATTTTTTTATATCCATCCCTTACAGTTTATACATGCTTGCCATAGACATGGCACCATTATTTAAACCCTGTCCAATAGCTTCGCAGATAATTGCTCTTCCACTTTCTGTATAGGATTACTCACAACGGTAAATTAATCTACATAGTAAAAGTATAATTTAGTTATGCAGAGCAGCAAGTTCAAGTGCTTCAGTTGGTGCAGCCTCATTATGTATACAGCAGTTCAAAGATGAAAATGCTAAGTGGCCCAAAATTGCTGACATTCTCTTTAAATTAGATTTTTTCATATATATACTACATTTTTCATGATCTCTTTTCAACAACCTCTTTTAAATATTTGTCACTGACAAAGCACAAGGGCTCCTGACATAAGGGCTGAGAATCATTGGTTTACAAGCAATGAGTATAAAAAGGTACCTGAGCAGCAGTTAGGTCATATCCTAAAATCATGTGCACCGAAAAAGTCACCACGCTGGCAATAACAACAACAATAGGGGCCACTCCCACCGTGATGCTCTGGAAATATCCTGCTCGTTCCAGAATTTTGCGCTCATTCTCTCGAATTTCTAGAAAAACAGTTTTCATTAGTATATGAATATGATGGGCAGTAGAAAGAATGTGTAAGTTCACAGGAACAGGTATACAATATATACTGTAAAACAATAATTTTCAGATTTCTATTACAGACTAAACTTAATGAAACACTTTTAAAGTGCTAACAGGAGTTTGGTGTTTTAATTGGGCACTGATCATTAATAAAATTCATATTCAATGCTTTAAAAAGCAATTTTCAATATAATTTATATTCATAGAGCAAACGTATATGCTGCTGGTCTCCAGGCACTATAAATGTCAACGTGGGGCGTGATTTTGTCTAGCAAGACTGGCTAAGTTTCAGTGATTTTCATTTGGTAATGATTTTTTTTCCATGAAGGCAGTTTTTAAAGGATTATTTGGCCTATTATCTTATTTTAGAAGGTGTTTAAAACCATTTAGTCCCTTGGCCAAACCTCCATTCCCCCTTGGTGAACATATCATAATGGAGACAAGGATTTCAAGAGGAACCCAATTCAATAATCTTTGAAAATGTATTTAATATTGTCATTATAAATGCATAAACGGGAATTATATTCAAGATCAATGCCTCTTTAACAACAAAAGCTAGTTTAAAGAGGTTCTTTAACTCGACTTAAACCACCAATTATAAAGAGGGATTGTTAATCGGTATATAAAAAAATATGCATTACTTTGCTTAGTCTGTGGTAACTTCTTTACGATTAACATTTAGTGCAACTTATATTATCATTACTAGAAAAACGTAGTAGCACAGAAGTGGCAGAATGCATTTCAACTTATTTCGTAGGGGGCTTCCAAAGAGTAATGCATAAGTAAATGTTTACACCATGTATTAGAGTACAAATATACCTATATATGGATATAATAAGGTTTTGATATAAATACTCCCTTACTTATTTTTTTCCAATAATGCCAACAGCTCTAGACTGCTGTACACGATAAATCATATACTTTGTACCCTACTGTAAAAGGGATCACTGTAGTCAAATAAGCTTAAACACTTCTAAATAATTTACAATTCACACAATATTGCCAGCACTTACTTTGCACATTCTGAGAGAACGCCTTTACCCAGGCATACATTTTAATAAATTTAATGTAGTTGAGTACTTCGTTCATTTTTTGTACACGTTCGTCTGTAACAGACACACATTTGCGTCTGAAATATGCAGTAAGCCTGGATACAAACATCTGCAATGGCAGAAAAAAAGGACATTAACATATAGAGCCTTCCCATCTGCCGTGCCACCACCATCAACCTCACAAATATAAGCAATCTTACTAAAACTGTTAATTTGTACATTTTTTTAGGAAGAAATTTATTATTTTTGTCTGCATGATTGCATGTTTTGATAAACATATGAGATATTTTATATATTATCTCTTGTGTTAAAGCAAATCGCCAAGGCTAACTTTCCCATTGTGAAACACATTACAAATTTATAAAAGCAAATGTATCAGATCTTTCTACATGAAGACCAAGAATTATATTTTTATGGTGATTGTTAGAACATTTGAACATGTTCAGAACTCTACTTTTAAATGTTACAACAAAACAAACATTTCCGTATATGCAATCATTTGTTTCTCAACACGAAGCAACTTGTACCAAATACTGACTGATCATAACTAACAAAACTGTTACGTGTGCTTTATACTTAGGAACATGGTTTACTAAATGGTGCTATTAGTAACACTTGAGTCTCCCAAGATAAAATGTTATCCTTATCCCTAAAGAAGACCTGGCACCATTACTATCCATTTTAAGAAAATGTATACATTCTACCACACTTTCCTTTTGTTTTTCCATATTACATTTGGATGCGACATTCCCTCATACTGATAGGACTTGATGAAAAATCTACTTACATAAAAATGCTGAATTATAATCTCGTCCATACGCCTTGAAATTGTTGACATTTTTCACAAAAAGTATTTTGCGTTTGGGCTGGCATGCCTTCAATTACTTTTATTTCCCATGATTATTGTGGTTTTAAATAAGGAAATGTATTTCCTTTGTCTCTGCCATAAAGCTTTTTTTATGGAGGGAGACTTGACTTGACAGAAATGTTTGTTTTGGTAGCTCCTAGATAACTTCTCCCACTGGCTACAACCAGTTGTGAGGAATTTATGATGGGGCTACTCTTTACTTATCAGAAGCCTCCATATACTGCAAAATGATTCAGCTGTGCAGTGTCTACTGATGCTCTACAAATATAACATAATAGCAGCTCTGGTATTGCACTGCAGAAGAAAGAAATCCCATGGAACATCATTATATATATATATATATATATATATATATATATATATATATATATATTTTTTTTTTTTTTTTTTTTTTCAACATTAGTGCTTTTTTCCTCCAAAAAGGAGGTGTGGCGAGGGCTTTAGGACAGAGTCTGACCTCCTTTAATTGAAATGGTGTAAGGAGCAATATTGAGTTCAAATAAAATATTAAATTAAGTCTTTAAACTGGACTGTTTCTTCTCAGTTTGAGCAAAGGAGATAGACTGACAAGAAGGTACCTTATATGAAAATGAGCATTTCATTCTATTGAGAGGATGAGCTACATAGTCATCCATGGCAGCATTATAACAAACTCTCATTCTTGAATTATATATATGTGTGTCTGCACTGGATAAAAAAATAAATAATATGTGGCACACTGAACTTTATTAATACAGTATAAAGGTGATACATCATTCTAAGTCACACATTATAATTAATACTTAAATTTGCTCAAACTAGCCATCTTTGTCTGACAGAAATATTGGCTTAAATATTTAGAATTAGTTGAATAAAAACTGTTGGATTGCAACAACCATTGTCTTCTAATATGATGTAAAATGAATATAACTTGTATTCTAATACTAATGACAGAGCAGTATGGTTACAGTTGCGAGAAAAGTTTACAACTAGACATATTCAAACCCATATAAAAACAGTACAATCAACCAACCAACCAACACTCCCCGGATGCAATGAAAGTAAAAGTGGTGCATCTACTATCACCTGCATGGCTACAAACTGCTTACTCACCATAGCTGGGTAGAAAAGGACAAAGATGGCAGAGCCCAGGAAGCCAGTGGGACCCAGTATATACACATTATAGACCATTCCTAGAATAGCAATAATGGGTCCTCCGGCCAGAAGACTGCCAACAGCAGCAGCTTCAAACATACGCTGCCCATCACTGGAGCACACGTTTATCAGCTGTAAGGTAAAACATTGTGGTATGAAAACTTAAATCAGAAAGGTCTCCTTGTTTCAAAGATGACAATGAAAAAGTAAAGTCTGATTAAAGGACCACTGCACAATAAAAAAATATATCATGTTTGAATCCATTGGTGGAAGTGGAGCGTGTGAGGGCATATACATTTCTGTTGAATATGGTTGCATTTCCTGAAATAAAGAGTCTGCTTCTTGGCCAGTGATGGGGAAGGTGTGTGGTGTCAATTTTAAAGCTTATCCATTTTACCTTAAAAGCTCATGGCCCCCTTCTTGCCCACCCCTCCCTCCACTGATTCAATTTTGAGAAAGTGAAATAACAAACACAAAATAGATTCCTATACTAACTTCAGATTTTCCCCAAAATATTATGCCCATGATTTACACAGCTGCTAATATTGGTGCATACTTGACATACATCTTTTATTGAACTGCATTGGTCCTTTAACTGCATCTTTCCACTGTAAAATAACATTGTATAAGATCAGCTTTTGCCATAGCTCAAAGCACATTTAAATTAAGTCTGGCCATCATATTAGAGGATTCCTGCACAAGCCTCAAAAGGCATATATTAAAAGGTTACAGTACCTTTACTTTGTTGTATAAAACATGAACTTACTGCTTAGACATTAAGCAAGCAAGTTACATTATTATGCTAAATTCATGATAAAGGTAGAAAGAATTATAAGATTTACAAATGTGCATCAAAGGACAATTAAGGTATTTTGACTTGGGAGGAAAAAAGCGGATCTCTTAAAAAGCACACAAAAATATGACTGAAAAGACAATAAGGACATAAGAAAAACCAAAATTATACATCAATGGCCATCAGATTGAATAGATATTCAAAATGAGATGGAATTTTCCAGCCATGGTCTATTATCTACAAGATAACATAAATGTCACTAATATACATTCAAAGCAAGTTATGTTGCTTGATTCACTGTTTCCTCAAATAAAAGTTCTACATTAATATTATGGCATTGGTTCTCCTGGAATAACTGCATTTTAAGACTACCATGTCCCCTTATAAATTGGTACATGGTACTCACAGATTTGTTTCCTATGCACTTATACCTAGTAATGCTCTTTTATTTTACCTGAAAAAAAAGACAAACTGGAATTGCACTGGGGGCAGCTGACCTCCCAAAAATCTGAATATATATATATATATATATATATATATATATATATATATATATATATATATATATATATATATATAAAGTTACGTGTGCAGCTTCTATTCGCGAACGCAAAATGACTGCTGATTGCGAGTTAAGGGTGCAGATTTTCGAGCTTGAGACTGCAGTAATGAATAGCGATTTACGGTTTTAGTGATTCTAACTTCATGTAAAGCCTGTAACCTGCAAAAAAGCTACAGTGCTAATTAGAAAGCCTGTTTCTTACAATGGCTGTTCACTTTGAGAGTCTTTTTCTCTCAAATTTTACGGGTGCGGCTTATATTTGAGTACTATCTATCTTTTTTCCCCTTAAACTTTACAAGTGCGGACCAATACGGAATGAATATATATATATATATATATATATATATATATATATATATATATATATATTTACGTTTGTGTACATTAAGCACTTAATAAAATAAAGGCATATGGAAGTTTGTGGGATATTGTGTTTTTTGTAAAGTTTGTCTGATTGGGCATGTCTCTTATCAAGTAATTTTACTGAGGAGTTCTGTATATTTGTAATTCAAAGTACACTTGAAATTCTTTGTCTGAGCTACACCCCCACGACACTTATGTAAGCAGGACGTCCTAGCCAATTAGCTGTGATGAGTTATGTGCTAGCGAATCAGCATCACGGCTGCCTACCGATTCGTTTGGTCTTAGCCAGTAAGAGGGATACATTGGCCACAATGTATTTTATACCAATTTAGCTTGGATTTTCACAGGTGTTCCATTAATGAGGTAATGTTAGTGTAACAACCCCACTCCCTCAAGTCCAGGGTCTCACATAGTGGTAGAGGCTGGATTAACCCATCTTGCATATGCTTAAGGGTAGCCATGTTTCAAATGGTTATGGATTGCAAGAGCGTAGCCTTTGTGGGCACATTTGCATATCCCTGCCAAGGTTCCCAGAGTGCAGTGTAATAACTATATTTCTCAGAATTCTAGTCATAAATTTACTTTAGACATTCAAATGTGAACACAAATTTTTATTTATTTACTATAACTATATAGTATAAAAACAATATAAAAATCCTAATGTATTATACACATTGAAAAACGTGTTAAATAGTAGGTCAAAAATTCTTTAATTAGTCTGAAACTAATTCTAGTATAGCATTTATCTACAAAACTGGAATAAAAAAATAAAAAAAAAACTTTGTTAATACACATCTGTTCCCTCATTTAATCTTCCTCACAGCTCACTATTTTGCTAAAAATGTTGACAGAAGTGAGAAGAGATAGGACAATACCCCTCGTTATCCCATTCCTCCCTTAACCTACATTCTCCTCTTAACATTCATCCATTCCATCCAGCACCCCTCACCTTTCTTCATTCTCTAATCTCCAATATCCTGATCTTATCACGGATCCCAAAGTTGCCTCTTTCAACCTTCCTTTTGTTTCTCTCCCCTCAAACTACTTCTCTTACTTGTTTGACAAGGTGTCTCCTCCCTCCTCAACTCACAGTTTGGGATCCCTTGCACTAAGCCACTGTACTATCAAAAAGTAGACATGTACACTACCTCTCCCATGGATTTCTCTCTTATGTTCTTCAGTTTCAAAATCTTCTTGAAGGCCATTGTCAGTATTGCGCCTCTGAGTCGGGAGCCAGTCCGATAATTCAATGCCCAGGTAAGTGCCAGAGACCAGGATCGGACAATCTCAGTCATAAGGAGTCCAAACACTAATAGTAGGCTGTATGTGAGGTTCGTTTCTGTCTGCTGAGTGTATTCCAAGAGGCTTTTCACTACAAACGCCTACAGGGAGAAAGGCAGAATGGCGTGAGGTTCCACTCCAGTCTCACTAAACACAACAATCTTTATGTTAGGTTAGAAAACAGCCGATAGGTTCTGACAATGCATGAGAAAATGAAATGGAGGAGGTGAAAGTGTAATCTGATCATTTATGTTGCTTTTCTAAAATAAAAAAACAATAAAAAGAATGTTCTACATTGGTTTGGAACTGGGTTTGTTCCAGTAACCTGTTAGTGTCAAACTAAATATAAATACATACAAAAAATAAAAATAAAAGACTCATATCTGCCCAACTACAAAGTTTACCACAAATGGACTTAGCAGTTAGGCTGAAAGGCAACAAGAGTTACACAAACATCTCCACTAGAAAACAGACAGAATTTTCGATCCTATGGGCTGAGAGTTTTCCAACTTAACATAAAATTGGTTTGATTGGTTAGCTGAAAATAACTAAAATAAAAAATTGAATTACTGAAATAAAAGAAAAAAAACAAACACATTTTAAAAATAAAATCATAAAAAAAAAAAAAAAAATCTTAATGCAAATATATATATATATTTAAGGCATTTTCTTTTCAACGTGCGCATTGGATAAAAACGAACAATTGTACCTACAGTTGAACGGGGAAGAGGACATTTTGGCAATAATTTCCTGAAAATAAATATCAGCAGTTTATTAATGTAGAAAAAAAATAAATAAAAAAAAACAAAACAAAAAATAAAAAATAAAAACACAGCAATAAATTTCAATCATATGCCATCTTCAGTTTTGAACATCTTACCCACAAATGACAAGCCATTTCTTCACATTAAAATACCATAAACTGTTACCTAGGTGTACTCCAAACATTTTTTGGGACCTGAAACCTTTTTCCCTCCTCTCCAGTTTGTTTCAACCTCTCAATAAACCAATTGTTTTATAATTGCTTGTTCTAAACTGGGTCATGAGGATATGCAGACAACACTAATAGGTATAAAATACTATGAATTTAGGAGAAAACACAGTTTTATTAAGGGGGGAAGGGGAAAAAGCATACCACCACAGATAAAATGTGAACAATTGGACAGGCACTTCCATAACAGAATATGCATTGACATACAGTCCAGAAATAAAACAGCTGAGCGTGTACATAATGCAACATGTTTACTTGGAGCATTGCTTCTCTTGATATTGGTCTAGCACTAGCCTATTAGACTGTTGAGCCAAAAGCAGGACCTCTATTTATGGCTATTATTTCTTTGCTGTAACTTTGTTCTTGATTTCTTGGATTCATCAAGAAGATAATAGAAAAGACAAAAATAAATGTAATGTAATGAGAGAATGTGGAAGGATTCAACAAAATTCATCTAGAATGACAGGACTATAACATTTGGATGAATCTGTAAGTCTCTTCTAGTCCTTGAACAATCACAGTCTTTACAGATGGGCCGGGCAACGAATTGACAGCACAGCTTAGGAGCAACTTGGGGAGTGTACGCCATCAGCAGGTATTGAAGAAACCTGTGCTGGGATTAGGTACTACCCAGCCTGATTTCCCTGTCATCAAATGTTACAAGAAAAGTGTCTGTAGAGTCCATGTCCTTAGAAGTTTTCCAAATCATCACCCATTACAGGGTTGGCCTTGATATTTTTGGGCAGAGGCATCTTTCGAGAAGGTAGAGAATTTGCATATAAATGCTGCCTGTGATGCAAGGTAACTCTGTGACTCTGTGGTACCCGCTTTTAATCAACATTAGTACTGCAAAAGGACGATTCACCCTACCAAGACACTCGGTGTAGAGGAAAAAAACACAGAAAATAAATGAAAAATAAAAAAAAGAGACCTTAGATAGAGTGCTTGAATCCACAGACCTGTTTAAAAGAGAATCTTAAAAAGTTGCTGAGAGCAGTCTGCACCTCCAGTAAGAACTGGGAGATGAAGAAGATCCCATCAGTAATACCCCCAACCATAAATAACTAAACGATAGACAAGGCAGAAATAAGAACTTAACATTCACAATTTAAAATCTTTTCTGCCATTACATGAATAAAAAGAAATATAAAATGGGAAGCAAATAATAAAATGCTGGATATAGCACTGTTAAATAAGAGTTAAATGAGAATATATCTTTGCTGATTAAGGTTACCATAGGCATAAGCTTCTTGTGGTTGTAAGCATTCCCGTGGAATAAATATGACCTTACCTTGGTCTTGCATTGCGAGGGATTCTGCCCAGCTTGCCTGGCTCAATCTGCCCGCAGAACTGCCACCCTGGAAATTCTAAAGAATAGCTTCTGTCATTGGTTCCACTAGTGAGGCAACGTTAGTGTAACAACCCCACTCCCACCCCCATGAGTCCAGCGTCTCACTTAGTGGGAGAGGCTGGATCAACCAGCAGCAAGGACAACCAAAGCCATCTTGTACTATATATACACACATATACGCTATAATAGGGACATATCTTCTGGTAGCAATATCATATCTAAATGAATTGGCTTATACATGTAAATTTATACTTTGCTTCAAGTACTCGTTAAATTGGGTGGCTTGAGCATGTGACAATTACTATATGCCTATAAGGAACTTACAAAAGATCTACAATACAACCATGGGCTGGGAGTTCACATGTGGCTAAAAATAAATCATTGCCGACAGAGAATTCTTACTCTCATTGCTATAAAATGTGGGCATAAGAAGTGCTTAATAGAACATGCTTGGAGAATGGATGCTTACCCTTTACACTCTAAAAGAAGTATCACCTCGTTTAATTCTACAAGGAATATCTTAATACATATATTTTATGAGTGTTGAGAGAGTTGATTATCATTAAACTAAGCAGCAGCATTTTTACATAAACAAATCTAAAGGACCCACTAAAATACATATTGTTGCTTTAATAATGGGAGTGATGTTTACACCTATTAATAAAATGAGGAAAGGGAGCATATAAAAGTCGGTAGAAAAGTCTGGGGAGGAGAGAGACAGAATATTGACAAATGGATCACTGAGAGAAGAAAATATTTAATGAAGTGTTATAATGCAAGCTGACGTTTATTAGATTAAATCTGTGCTCCTCTTTCTACTATGTTTTCAGAGCTTTTTTTGTTAGTTAGATGTAAAAAGTATTTTGAAGGTAGGCGAAGCTCAGGAAAAAAGTATTTGTCTGCTATCCATCATAGATGGAGCTGGCTGCATATCATATTCTGCCAATCATAATGTAGGACAAAAAGAACAAAAGCTGCTCTTGGTTGACCCAAAGGCAAACATGTCTTCATGAGTCAGTGGAAAAAAGAATTAGCTTTTTTTAGTTATTGATTTTATGGCTCTCTAATTCTGGCAATCCCACACATTTTTTGTCAGTGTTCATTGTGTGGTAAAGAATATGTCAGAATGTGCAGAATCATAATACTAATGGACACAGACTGTAAAGAAATTCTCTCAGGCAGCCATTGTTGTTTTCTATGATAGAAAGAGCAGAGAGGGGAGATGGAGAGTGCGCAAAGGTGGAGCGAGAGAGCGCAAAAGCGAGGGGGAAAGAGAGAGAGAGAACGAGGTGTGGTGGAGCGAGGGGGAAAGAGAGAGAGAGCGAGAGAAAAAAAAAGAGAAAGCGAGAGAAAAAAAAAAGAGAAAGCGAGAAAAAAAAAAAGAGAAAGCGAGAGAGTAAAAGAGAAAGCGAGAGAGTAAAAGAGAAAGCGAGAGAGTAAAAGAGAAAGCGAGAGAGTAAAAGAGAAAGCGAGAGAGAAAAAGAGAAAGCGAGAGAGAAAAAGAGAAAGCGAGAGAGAAAAAGAGAAAGCGAGAGAGAAAAAGAGAAAGCGAGAGAAAAAAAGAGAGAAAGCGAGAGAAAAAAAAAAGAGAAAGCGAGAGAAAAAAAAAAGAGAAAGCGAGAGAAAAAAAAAGAGAAAGCGAGAGAAAAAAAAAAGAGAAAGCGAGAGAAAAAAAAAAGAGAAAGCGAGAGAAAAAAAAAGAGAAAGCGAGAGAGAAAAAGAGAAAGCGAGAGAGTAAAAGAGAAAGCGAGAGAGTAAAAGAGAAAGCGAGAGAGTAAAAGAGAAAGCGAGAGAGTAAAAGAGAAAGCGAGAGAGTAAAAGAGAAAGCGAGAGAGCGAGCAGGAGCGAGAAGGTGGAGCAAGCGAGACATACACCTGACTAAAGTTAAAAATACCGATCTGCATATATTTAGCCACATGTGTCTCAAACAAAAAAATAAGACAGCAAACTAGTGAATTAATTAAATGGTCATTCTTTTTTTGTTGTTTTTTTTACTACTTACTATAAAATTTAGCTAATTATTTTGGTGAACTGTAAAAAAGTGTGACCATTACATTTAGTTCATTGATGCCTATTGCCTTTAATTTAATATAATTCCCTTGCACAGACCGCCACCTGTTTAGTGTAACAATGACAGAAGCTCTTCTTAATGAAGTTTGTTTTGTTAAGGCTTTGAGCATTTATTAGAATTAGGTAAGGACCAATGAATTCGGAATCACCACATAGGTGTACCCCTATAGCCCTCCAAACTGTATGCAATACATTTACACAAATAGCAAGTGTCACTAACAGAATATAACAAAAAGAAAACAAGAAAATTACAGCTAGGAATAAACTTTTCTTTATATATTGCTCTAACTTGGACAGTACCCCATCTGTACTTACCCACTCACTGCACATCCATCTTTACACAGCACACTGAAAATTAGTACTACAAGCAGTAAAATGTTCTTACACCTCAAGACAAATTTGCAGAAAATATTTTAGTAAAACTGGATAAGTGATTTACAATCCAACATTATAGCATATATAAGAAAACATTAAAAATACATTTTAGACAAGTCTTTAAATACCCTTCTAACTTAGAGAATCACAGCTGTACCAGATCTTAAATTAAATGGACAGGAACCTAGTGATTTTCATATAAGATATGTATCTGTCCTTGGCCATTAAGTTTAATGAGAATAGACAGGGAATAAGGACTAAGATCCTTAAAGGAGGAAATGTGCAAACCTGTCCTTGACCTTAATCCTACAGAAATACTGCTCTTGTAAGCTCATCTAATGGAGAAACGAAAGGGATGTAACCTGCATGACCTCTCCAAGTGATAACAAAAGAAACCACAGTCAGCAGAAAACAAGACAAACAAGCAAACTCAAGCACCTCTATATTACATGCCTAGCTAAGCATGTTCCAGCATGTTCAATTGCTTGTGTGCCTTATTTGTGCTAAGAGTTCATTTGTTTTAACCTGCTTGCCAGGCACAAAGCAGTTTGTGGATGTGTCCTGAGCTAACCATACAAACAATAAAAGAAGATGCTCATTAGTTTGCTTCTAAGTTCTTACCATCTTGCTCTCATAACCTTAAAGAAACTCATCCCTAAAGCCTCCTATGATCTTCCTGAACTAGACATTCTAGATTGGAAAAACCAAATAAATTAAACAAACAGCATCCAAAAGTATTATGTATTAAAAATACAAATGGAACATTTAGTTTAGCCTAGTGGAGAGGTTACATGTCACTCAACCATTTTTTGTAGATCCTAAATGTTAGCAATAGCCTGCTAACTGGTCAGATCTACATCTAAACCATGTTTGAAACCAAGAACAGCTAGTCCTTGGGCATCATCAATGGGCATATGAAACAGGGTGGAAAGTACTTACTGGACCAATGAAACCAGCCAGCTGGGTGAGCATCAGGCACAAGATTGAGATAATGAGCCTGGTGCGACAGAACTTCCAAACAACACTGAGCAGAGAGGACTCAACTGCGCCACGCTCCGCCAACTCATCCAGCCACAGCCTCTCCAACCTAAAAGGAGGACAAGTACATTTGTTTCACTGGGTACAAATAGCTGCAATAGGTAAGCTATGATATGCTATCACACAAAGTTACTCAATACTTCTCTGCCTTTTCATTGCCACCTGAAACCAAATCTATCAGAGACCACATATATCTTTACCAAAGAGTATTGTATTATTAAATACATGTACCTGATGAAATGACAGTGAAAAACAGATTTAATGCATTCTACAAAAAGGCCAGCAGAAATACAACTGTGACATACCGTCTGCTATTAACATCAGAAGACTCATGTTTCGACAGAGCCCAGACATCTTCTAGAAAAAGTTCTCCTTTCCGGTAAGCTAAACGTGCCAAAGGGGTGAGCCAGGAGAACGTCATAAAGGAAAAAAGCCCTGCGTTGTCAACTGGGTGCTGGTGTCTGCAAAATATGAAGGAGGATGTGAAGGTTATTCAACAGACGTGATATTTCTGTCCTAAGCTTAGAATGATCAGTTACTTACACAGTAGAAATATGTATGCCTAAAGGACCACTCTGGTTGAATAAAAAAAGTAACTTTTTTGTGATGTATGTTGCAAACTGACAAAATTAGCAGCTGTGTAAGCAATGCACATGACATTTCTGGGAAGCCAGATTGTTCACGAGTATAGGCAGAGGCAAACATTTTTCAAACGTATAATGTATCTCTATGAAGGTATTCCTTTTATGATCCGAGAAACCACCCTTTTTGCCTCCTTTAAAATCTTCCTGACTAAGGGCCTCATTCTATTATCGTCCGTAAGGCTGCGATTCCTTGCGGGGGTTCTGTTACCTCGCAATTCAATTATACGGCCCCACAAGGATCTCCTCTTACGGCAGGCAGCACATCTTGGAACCGGCCGTAAGCTCAGAAATCTACAAAGTCAAAAATAAATTCAAGCCTGCACTGTACAGCTCTGTAAATGCTAGGGATCATATTGGGGGACATGAGGATTAAAAGTAACCCACTCTCAAGCTTGCACATCAGCCCAAACCCAAGTTCAAATTAACTGTTTATTTTCCGGCTGCGGCGGAGCAGCACTCTGGCCTTTTTACATGTATATTTTACTTATATTAAAAAAAATTATTTTACGGATTTGAGTATAGGATAATTATGTGCTATTTTTGCTAACACCGATTATCACTTTATAGACTCAGCAAAGTGCAGGATGGCTTTATTTGAGCTATTTTATGTGCTTAATTGGTGCTAGCGGGACCAGTTTGCTGCAAGTAAGCTGCGGCTCGTTTTTAGCCTTGCAGAGAGGGTTCCCGGAGCAATAGAATAGCAACCAGGCTTTTCTTACGGCCGATTTCCTTGCGGCTGTTTTAGATCAAAGGCTTTCCTCCAGCGCGATCAGCCGCAAGAGATAACAAGGCGCCGGCCGCAAGCCTGCCGGAGTTCCCGGCCGGAGGGGAATAGAATAGCCGGAAAGCTTGCGGCCGGTCCTTGCGGCCCCGCAGCGGCTGCGGACGCTAATAGAATGAGGCCCTAAGTGTGTAATATTTCTCTCCACCCATTAGTATAGATGCCCATATCACACAAAACTTACTCCAGGGTCCTGTAGAGGCATCAAACTATTTTTTTCTATTTAACACCTAGCTTAGTGACTTTTCCCTGGTTAATTTGAAAGTTTTAAAACATTTTTGTCATTGTAGTGGTCCTTTTGAAGGGTCACTGTAGTCCAGAAGTTTCAACAAAGCAATTAAAATGATTAGACATCACACATTACAACTTAAATTTTGTTAAAAACTGGGACACGTGAGGGATTGCCCCATCTCACTGTGACATGTTACAGGTAAAAATAGTATAGGGAACTTTATAAAATAATCACTTTTATCTCTATTATTCTTTAAGTAAAATGTGAACAGAAAACCTAGATAACTGTCTCTCCACGTAATACTTCTGTTCAGTTGTACTGAAAGGTTATTACAGTGCTGCGCATTTCACAAGTGGAATAAACAGAAGTGCAACTGACAATAATTGCTCCCTCAGGTTTCAGGCTAACAAATAAAAAGAACAAAAATTCAATGTTGCTGGTACTCACTTGGAAGTTATCCTGATGGGTTTTAGAAGGCTCAGACCATGGTGGTATTTGCCTTTGTGGTTGTCCTCATCTAGTATTCTCAAGTGAGAGTGCATGGAGATATCCAGCGGGAGACCCTCCACTCTGGCAGCAGCCTCCAAGGCATCCTGGCAATCCACATGCTTCAAATTAAAAAAAACACATTGGCATCAGCAAATAAATAAACCTGGACCTTTCAAAAATCCAAAATGTCTGACTAGAATAAATATAACTATGTGCACCATTGGAAATGAAACATTATAGCATACTCTTCCGATTTGGTTAGACAAATCTCCCTAAAATAAATCAAAAAAAGATTCTCTTAAGGAAACCAACTCATTCCTCTAAAATACATTTACAAAACATGCTAGATTTGGATACAGTATTAGAAATAAGGTATTAGAAAAAAAAATTCTTTAAAACTTAAATTTTATTAAGATCAAGTAAGATTTATAGATGGAATTGATAATACTTATTATATCTCTGTAAGAATCTGTTTAGATCATTATCAAAATATAAGAAACTATGGTGGATATCATATGATAGTCAATTAATTAAACAGGGTAGTTGTATAGCATAGGGAAACATTTATATCCAACTACATTATCAAAACAAATAATACCAATTAACAAAAAGATAACAACATTTTTTATATATATATATATATATATATATATATATATATATATATATATATATATATTATTCTAACAAAATGTATATACCTAAACCTCAGATCCCTAAAAAGACTGGGAACCCGCTACTAACTCCCCTAAAATTAAAGTGAACATACTCTACCCTCCTCACTACACAAAAAATACCTAGCTGTAACCCTGTAAAATACTAATGTAGGGGCATAGGGATCCGTCACTTACCCCTCTCAACTGGAGGAAAAATCTAGTTTTTTCTCAGCGCCTCTCACTAATAAAAAATAAATAAAATTTACAATTATACAGGTATCTAATTAGTCAATATCTGTGGGTAAGCAATGAGCACAAGTAAGTATTAGTGGAGTGAGCTTTGTTTAACCACCTTTATATAGGGTACCTAGTATCACAAGGAATTCTACCACTGGTGCCCGTCTTACTTGGTGGAATACCTTAGTTAAAACTGAACTACAATAGTTGTTTACTAATGCCTTATTTCTAATACTGTATTCAATACTAGCGCGATTCATAAATGTATTTTTGAGGAAAGAGTTAATTGATTTAAAGAGATTATTTTTGTTTGTTTTATTTTATGCTTTGTAATAATCTCATATACCAGCTCACCAGTATCTTACTATAATTCTAGGTTGTGACCTATACGACTAAAATGGATTCTGTGTCTTATTTAGCTAGGATGGATGTCTTTAGAAAATTAATCCGATTTGTCTAACCAGTAACATGTTGGAAAACAGTGATTTATAAAAAATTTAAAAAAAGGAGGAAAATGAATAGTTTATAATCGTATAACAATTATTATGATGGTAAGGGAAAAAATAAGCTGTACTTTTTAATGAACCTGTATAAAAGAAGAAATGTAACTTCACTTACAAATTTACCATAATGAATAGCGGTTATATTTTCTTACATATATTATTTGATGGGATATGGACTTGTTTATATACATTTTGCAATAAGAGACAAATGTTTTGCTGTGACAGCTTCTTGATTTACCGGTTACTAATTATTATTTTTTTGACAGGGCAAAGCTCAAAACCTGTTCAAGTATTTTTTTTACATTTGTTTAGAGAAGTTTGATCCATGCTCAAGTTCAATCAATGGATTATCCAATTTTTAGGATAAATATAAAATGTAGCCAGCTAAACAATGCAGTGTTTCCTATTAGGAAATATGGGCCAGCAAATTGACCATTCCAGTTTTATAAGCCAATTCCAAATCGCACACTTATTTTATTAGAGTATAACATTTGTATTATTACTTATGTAGAATAGTCCTAAAATAGAGATATGAGCTTCATAAGGGGAGATGAGCATTAATGATAATTGGTTATTGTGGCATCTAAGTGCTTCTAATGGTACTTTACAATGGGCAGTATTATGCTTCCATTACAACTAAATCCACTCAGAATAAGTACCATCCAGCCCATGAATGTAAAAATAACCCAAGATATTTCCTGTACATTTGGTATAAATGTTTTTTCAATCTGTCACCATCTGGAAGTTCAATACGAAATGGTCCTGGAATGATCACAGAAACAGAATATGTGGGGCTGTTTGAGATAAAACAATTAAGCAACCTATTCAAACTGCAGAATAATTTAGTTATGTATAGTGTCATTTATTTTAAAGAAGGTGCCTCCCTAAATAATAAAATAAACAGTGTGTGCTCTGTATGAGTATAACATGTGACAGACTGTGGTATTACAATGGCTAAAGTTGTAGTTATCAACAGGAAAAACATTTTATGGCAAGAGATGGTTATTTATATAAAAATTTAGGAGCATACAGAATGAGGTGCATGCCAATTATATGTAGTCACTGATCGTTAATACAATTTCTATTCAATAAATGAAACCTAACCACAAAACATTACAATTTCCAGCCTCTAGTCAAGTTGCTTGCTTTAAATGCTACAAGGTAATAACAGGGCAGGTGCAGCTTGGGAGCAAAATAATTCTAGAAAAATCTGTATATAGACATAATCAAGACATCCTGAGAGTCCTTATAGCTAGCTGCCTCCTCTCAGGCTGGATGTTCCTGAGAAATAACCAGAGGACACATTCAGTTTCCAGATAATGAAAAGCAGTGCCATGACACAAGGTAATATCCAACCAATAAACAGTTTAAAAAGGCCTATAAAACCACTTTACAGTTACAGCAGCCCCCCCATAAGTGGAGGGCACAAGCATCTCAATTGAGCATTTAATGTTTGAAGGCAAGTTTAATATTGAATATGCTAGGGGCTTAATGAAGTCCTTTAAAACAAAAACATTGCTTTTTGTTTGTTCTACATGACTCACAAAAATAAATCATATAATAAAACCTTTAAAGTGATATGAATGCATCTGATAGAGGAGAATTAGTAGTGTATGCAAACATTTGTTGCATGAAAAATGCCCAAAATAAAAATTTTAAATACTTACATTGAAGTCAGCAAAATGTCTTGTAATCTCTGACAGTTGAACATTGGGGTTAACACCCTCCAAACCCAGGCTAAATTAGCATCAAATTTAAAATGATTTGTTTTGCTGAAACTTTTGAATTAATGCTAGGTACTGTTTGTGCTGGGATTTGATACCTGGGTAGACACCCCCTGGAGGTGTCAACATATTCAGAGGGATTTTTAGATAATAAAAAGCTTTATGAGATGTGCTGTATAAATAAAGACTGCAGAAATGTATTAATCCATGAAACGTTCATATCCCTTTAAGGCATTATGAATTATATTCTCTCTACTACAAAAGTAGGACAAAAAAATAAATAAATAAAATCAACTACCAGATATATATCGGCTTTTTGGTAACCATAGGGTAACTTTCGCTCCAGTTTTGGCTCTCCTTTCAAGCAGAGACATTCGATAAATATGCACTGATTATAGCCTAATAATGAAAAAAAGCACATAGCCCATCTTTAATCAACTATAATAGTTATCAATCTGCATCTGCAAGTCGTCGTCGTCGAAATTGCGGACCTCGCAAAGCGAGGGGCACAGTTGCGGGGTAGAGGCCCGCAGCACTTAGCTGATCGCGTGACCAGCAGGACTTGGCTGCAATGAGCACCAAAGGCGCTCATTGCAGCAACCAAGAGTCAGCAGCACTCAGCGCGTAGCAGTTTGGCGGTGATGGCGAGCAACGCAATACTTTACGACTTTAACGGCCTAACCACTGAACTTGAAAGACCACCAAAAAACAAAAAAATACTTATAAAAAAAATAAAAAAATATGTTACACACAACACAGGGGGAGAGCCAGGGAGCCTGTGAGTGAGGTTGCAAGTTAATTTGAGCCATATTTGCCGTTTTTCGGCAACCGAAAATCGTCAAAGCGAGAAAAAAAATGGTGAACGAGAAAACGTAAAATGGACGAAAACAAGGCCAAAGGCAGTAACACTTAGCCAAACAATGCAAGCAACAGCACTCATCGCGAGCCACGCAAAACTGCAGCACAGACACAGAGAAGACACAAGGGAGGGAGGGAAGAGAGACGGATGAAGAGAGACGGATGAAGAGAGACGGATGAAGAGAGACGGATGAAGAGAGACGGATGAAGAGAGACGGATGAAGAGAGACGGATGAAGAGAGACGGATGAAGAGAGACGGATGAAGAGAGACGGATGAAGAGAGACGGATGAAGAGAGACGGATGAAGAGAGACGGATGAAGAGAGACGGATGAAGAGAGACGGATGAAGAGAGACGGATGAAGAGAGACGGATGAAGAGAGACGGATGAAGAGAGACGGATGAAGAGAGACGGATGAAGAGAGACGGATGAAGAGAGACACGGGGGGGGGGGGGGGGCAGACACAGGGGAGAGGCTCACATTGAGCTCCAAAGGCGCTTATTGCGAGACACGCGATGAGCTCTGAAGGCGCTCAGCATTTACTGCCTTAATTTTATTGCTGTCATTTTTTTACGGGCAAGTTGATAGTAAAAAATAAAATAAATCACTAATATGACAAG
This sequence comes from Discoglossus pictus, assembly GCA_027410445.1. Taxonomy (NCBI): domain Eukaryota; kingdom Metazoa; phylum Chordata; class Amphibia; order Anura; family Alytidae; genus Discoglossus; species Discoglossus pictus. The sequence continues at coordinate 304,047,039 of CM050165.1, read as the reverse complement.
TAAAGCTCTAAGCCAATTAGTCAGTGTATCTATTGGTGAAGAGGCAAGAATAAGCCTTTGGCCCAGACTGAAAGATGGGTGATGAAGGGTTAATGACTTTAGTTTCCAGCGTTGCAGCCAGCTGTGCAAGGTAACATGTTTCTGCACACACTGGCAGAATTGTCTGGGCTTTTTTAGCTAAGACGTCTTAGTGCGGAAGTCACATGCCTGGTGTGAAGGCAGCAAGCCAATGAAAAAACTGTTGTCACAGGGAATTGAGAGACCCAGGGCCGTTTATTGGATAAACAGAGCCGGGCAGGCGGCCAGTCAGCTCAGAGCCTTGCACTGTGGATGTGTGAGGACTACAAAGGCTCAGACTGTGCAGCCTGCATGTGACACAATGCACAAGTGTCCCAAGGGACATGAGAAGAAGGAAGTGATCCCTGCGAGAGTGCTGAGTCACCATGAGAACTGTCTGATACACTGCACCTGCACAAAGAATATGCATTAATAAACAAAAAGTATCTTGTACCTTCCATTGGGTTAATGTGGTAGTACATTTATATAGAAAAATTATACACTGAGCAACATTTACAAACTAGAGATAGCAGTATAGGAGCCCAAGAAATCATATTCAGCTATACTGGAAAATGATATGGTTGGAGCTAAAATACTCAACATTTCCCACATACTAGGGTTATTACACCGTTCTTCAACCATTGCATCATCTCTGAAGACTGTAGCATACAAGGAGCACTAGAACAGGCATGGGGCCATAACTGTTATATGCCTATCATGCTAGTGCGTGATACCGCGCCAATCTGCAGATTAGGATTTAGGGATGCCAATTGTGTCGTTTGTACTACTCTGGTTCATTCTTATATGTCCCTATCTCAAAGCCCTTATTAGGTAAATCTCTCTCTCATGTTCACTCTTCTTATTACTTAATTTTCTTTATTTCTGTTTGCGATATTTCTTTTGCATAAAAAAATAAATAAGGAGGGCAGGTACAAGAAAAGCTGAAAAAAAGAACAGACTTAGACTGCTGTTCTTATAACTTTTGTCCCTGGTGCCTTGTTTGTCTATAGATCAATAGATGTTGTATAACCACTGCTAACAGCTAAGTGCTTCAGAAAATGCTAATAAGTATCCCTACGGTGTATATTAATTGGTACAAACATGAATTAAATATAATTGTATGATTAGTGTTATTACATACTATTTATAACGTGTCCACATTTTATGCAGCTTTATACAGTTTGAGATGGTTACACTTATATTTAGAGGCCAACCAACCAACATTGAAGGTTTTAAGGGTCAATTTAAATAAGGAAGACTAAATCTCCAACAATTTGAACTCTAAAAACAAAAACGTGTTAATAGCTGAATGTCAACTGAAATGATATATAGTCTATCCCACATTATTTTCTTACATGGACTTCCTACTTGCAAGGTAAACATAAAAAAGCAAAATTCTGAATATTTGCTCTCAAATCCCCAAATGCATTACAGTTATTCATAAAATATTTATCCCCATAGAAAAAAAATCATAATAGGATAAAAGTGCTTGTACTTAATACGAGTGATATTTACAGTAAACATGATTAATAGGGTTGCAGCATCAGACATAGATCAATTGAAATTTCCTACGCCCTACAGGCAGACAGTTATTTATAGTTATGAACGCCACAAGTGCAGTACCAACATAGGCACAGAACAAGTCCCGGCACATCCACAGCCGGACAGAAAATAGTACCATGCATGTGATGGGAGATTCAGTGAATGCAGATTTACTGCACTTATAGATGTAATTAACCACTCTAAGAAATTACAGTAATATAATACAGTTCTGAAAATGTAAATAATATAGCTGAACTATAGTGTTTAAATGATACTGATAATATAATAGGATACTGGTGAATGGGAGGTTCTAATATGTTCAATATGCAAATGAATATAGAGCAGAATATGGTTTATAATAATAAGAGTCTGCTAGGGTTTATTGGTGCTTTGTTTTAGGTATAGGACCAACAGGAAATAACTCTAAAACAAAACAAATACCAATTAGTGAAATCACATTTATATTCCATTAATTGTTGTTTTAGTTCAAAATATGGACTTTCTAAAGGAAAAAGTACATCACTTAAACCTTTACTAATCTGAGGGGGAAAAAAACATATGGGCTAAAGTAAAAGTAAATTAGAGAAACAAATAAACTATACAAATTGTATCCAAAATATGATCATCACATCTGATAATATTATTCATGACCAAAATAGTGAGGTAATGATCATGTGAAGCCGTAGGCTTGCCTTTGTCAACTTATACAGTAACAGCCTGGAGGCTAAGAAAGGTACATCAACAAAAAAAAAAATGTGCTTGCTTTTACTTGTTTTCCTATTTCAAAAAAATAATACGATCATGATGAAAGATCTGCCTATTTTCAATGTTTATTTAGTATATGAGAGCAGGGGGAGCCAAAATGTTAGGCCAAGGCACTCCTTATACTGCCCCTGTCCTTCCCCCAAAAAAACAAACCTAAAATCCTATCCTTCATATGATCTTATTTCTTTGCCAATATGCTCCTTTTTCTTACTCTGCACATTTTTCCTGTCATCTCCTCCACATTTCTAGTGGCAAAGTAAATGGAAAGTGGGCTCTCAGCACTCAATAGATTAGTCGTTTTCACCCTAAATTGGAGACCCCTTTATTAAAGGACAATCATAAGACTGGGCTATTGCAAAACGTGTTTTAAAGGCATACTATACATTGCACTTTCTACACTTCATCCTTAAACTAAACACCATTATCTCTATGAGAACGTAGTCTATCTGGCAGGATCCCTACAGGGCCAGTTCAGCTGACAATATGGTCACACTAATCAGGCACACTGTGTGCACCAGTATGCTTATTCAGGCACACAGAGTCAATAGTGTATATTTCAAGAATAGTATGGTTTAGAATGAATAATCAGTACATTCCCATTTGCTGACCCTTGCCGTTTCCCCTCCCATTCATACGCTCTCCTTTTCCTCCCCTTCCTCTCTTTCCCCATCTTATCCCCCTCCATGCTCACCCTTTTCTCTTCTCCCTTTCTTCCCCATTCCCTTCCTCTTCACACAATCTGTCTCCATCATCATTTCTCCTATCGATTTTCTCTCTGCTTCCAATCTCTTCTCTCTCCCCTTTTCGATCACTCATGTTTCGTCTCCCTTTAATCTTTCTTCTCATTCGCTCTATCCTCCATCACGCTTTCCTTCCCGTTCTCTGCCCCCTAATTCCTTTCTCCCACTTTTCTTCCATCTCCGCTCCTCTTACTCTACCTTCTTTCTACCTCTCATCTCCCATATATTTTCTCCATGCCCTCTCGGATATTTCAATCACCATCCTCTTCTCTCCACCCTATTCCCCCCATTATTGTCTCCATCTTCTCTCCCCTCGCACATTTTCTTTCCCTCTACTTTATCCCCAATTCCCTTCATCCTCTTTTTTCCCCTTTTCCCGTACCACTCATTCTCTACATCCTCTTTTTTCCTCTTCCCTCCCCACCTCTTATTCCTTATTTTCCCTCCCCTCTTTCTTTGTATCCATTACAACATCTTGCTACTTCTCTCTGCATCTTATTTCTCCTTTTTTCCCTGGTCTGTATCTCCGATCCCCTCTGTCATCCTCCCACCCTTATCTTGCTGACCCCTTCTCACTCTTTTTTGCTTTTCATTATTACTCATCTTCATCGCCTTACCTCTTCCTTTTTCCTCTCTTTATTTATAACAGTAATAATAATTTTAGTATGTGGATTGTGTGCGCAAATGGGCTTATTCAATTGTAAGGCAGCTTAAAAAATGTATTTATATGGCAGCAGAGACAGGGATAACTTTCAACCCACTACTTGTTGGTCATTTTAGTAAGAGTGTGTCTTGCTGTGGTTTTATCTTCACTTCCATCAAGCTCTTCTAAGATTTGTAATCATTTGTTTCAAAGCAAAAAAAAAGGCTTTGCTTTTAGAATTTTTTTTTCTATTTAGCACAGCCTTTGTGATCATCTTACTTAATGCATGTAAAAAGTCTAAAAGCAAAGCCAAAGAAGGGGAATAAGCCTACTGGTTCCAAATTATAGAAAAATATAATACACCGGGAAGCTTCCCTACATGCCATAATTATATACAACTCTTTCCTATATGTTACTGTACTTTTTATGGAACAATCATAAATAATTAGGGGGACTAAAAGGAGGTTATTATTGCAGACATGAAGTTTAAGCAGACATCTTACAATTTTTTTGGGGGAAAAAAGGTGTTGCTGACCTGGGATTTTGCCTTCTGATATTTGAAGTCCTCTGGCTCCTTTTTCTCATCTTGGTTGCTTTGCTCCCGAACATTTCTGTACCCCAGACTTGGGATGACATATTCCACTCCTAAATCTAGATCTTTCATCTTCTCTTAGCATTGAGCGACAAAAGTAATACAGCCGTCTCACGAAATTCTGCAAAAAAAGAAAGAATCTGGTTAAAACTTTCTGTATAAATAAAAAAAAAAAAAAGTAAGAACTGGTAAAATAGTAATACTCAGAGGCATTTACTATTAACAAAATGCTACGATCTACTCTTTCAATCAGAGAACATTTAATCCTCAAACATATCTGCTAATTCGGCATTGAGTAATATACTGAAAATGAGCACCGCTGTAAAACAGTGTACTCTATTATCTAATATGTTGGTTTCACACTAAAGCCCGGCATTCTCAGCCAATAACATAATGCATGGGGAAAAAAAAGATCTAAGGGTTGTGGACACGTTGGCATAATTTAAATATATTAAAACTATTGCTCTATTTGAAAATGCTACAGTGGTAAGGAAGTTTACTTTTTCAAATTCTATTCAGCCATTGTCTGGCCTTTGTCAGATCTATCCTGAGGCACATGGGTTAAATCAATTTCTGTGTCTACGTTGTGTTGGATGAGAAACAATGACATCACTGCACGTCCAGACAGGAATCCGTAATCAGGAGATGGAGGACTTGCAGTGCTTAAAATAATGAGTGCGGAGTAATACAATATTGTACAAAGCCAGAGCCATTACAGGAATTACTAAGAGAACTGGTTATTCATCAAAAAAAGTTATGTGTTAATAGGAGCAGGGGTAGGAAAGCACCTATTTTTTTTTTTTATTTAGGCCATATTTTTTAAAAGTATATTTAAATGCCATTCTCCCCCTTGTCCTGATAAAATTTTGATGGGTCCTTTGTTTTCTAGATTTCTATTCAGGCCTATATAGTTAATTTGCAAAGAATATCCAACCTTATTATTTATATTTATATTGCGCCAACATATTGCGTAGCGCTGTACAGATTATCATTTAGGGTTAAACAGAGAGTTGCTAATTAAAACAAATACATGCCTTTTAAGTAAGTAATACTAATTATTGTAGTATTGAAATAGGCAAAATACCATTCACACTGGGAAATAAGTAAGATTACCAGGTCTTGAACAATAAGATGTACAAGCTGAAATGGTTAAAACCCAAGTCATTAGTGATTGGAGAGTAATTCCACATGAGTAAATTAAAGTAGTATTTGGCTAAGTTCATAATTTGACTCCACCCTAAGTAGCGGAAATTTCCAGTACTATGAAATGATGTTGAATACATAAAGTCTGGCAATTTTCAGGTACCTAGCTGCGACGTTCCCTAAAATAGTGTTTTGTCTACAGAATATTTCATTAGGAAATAATATTAACGTATTGTCTTCATGGTTAAAGAAAACACAACTTTTTTCAGTAATAGAAAGGGTTAATGACTGATTTTTAGCTTTAATATGCATCGTCCCTTCCTATCCCACGAATATAATCTAATTCCTGGCAGTATCCTGCATTTACAGCGAACGGCTCTTGAAGGACTAATGCGTTAAGGCCTTGAATGCCGAGTACAGGTCACCTTGTTCTTGTCCAGATTAAAGTTACAGCAAGGCTACACAATCAACAAAATGTCATCACACCAATCCCATAGGGATGGGAGAATGCAGATAAAGTCATATTCATCCTACAGCCACGGTCAATACATATCTACAAAATATTCTGAATATAGATGCGTGCTATTTCTTCCAAATAACACATTTGATTATCTATAACTGATTTCACACTATATGAAGGTAGTCTGACACAATGATAATGCGGTATAGAATCAGGCAGTGTTGAGATATCCTCCTAGCAACCTTACATATTTACAGTAGGAAAGCACTGTAGTGCACCCCACCTTCTATATAGGAGATCTGCAGAAACATTACACGCACACACAGCTCCCTCTACTGCCCAGTAATGAGAGGCAGAAAAACACAAACACAAACAGCCTGCTTCTTCACACACACCTGATGCTGTGGCTCTGGGCCAATGGATGATACAGGGAAAGATAATGGTGCAGATGCTCTACTGAAGGAGATCAGGTTAGCCCTTTCAATGACAGAAAATTAAAAAGGTGTTTTCCTGCAAATTACAGTCCCTTCTGCCACTGTACTGGATAACTTGAGAAGTAGATAATTATAGAAAGGAATGTAATGTGTGTTATGGAGGAAATGTACACAATCGTGACGATTGTGAGTCTGCATCTATCATCAAAGAGAAATAAATACATTATATGGCCTGCCTGTGTATTAAGTGTAAATACAGAGTGTGCTCTTAGATGGAGTAAGTACAGTGAGAGATGGCGCAGTCCTTAAGAAAAGAGACTGTTGTGATGGCCAGATACTCAGAGAGTGAGCCCTTGCCCAGATACTCAGTGAGTGAGCCCTAACTTCTCTGTTGTGATGCCCAGATACTCAGTGAGTGAGCCCTTGCCTCTGTTGTGATGCCCAGATACTCAGTGAGTGAGCCCTTGCCTCTGTTGTGATGCCCAGATACTCAGTGAGTGAGCCCTTGCCTCTGTTGTGATGCCCAGATACTCAGTGAGTGAGCCCTCGCCTCTCTGTTGTGATGCCCAGACACTCAGTGAGTGAGCCCTAACCTCTCTGTTGTGATGGCCAGATACTCAGTGAGTGAGCCCTAACCTCTGTTGTGATGCCCAGACACTCAGTGAGTGAGCCCTAACCTCTGTTGTGATGCCCAGACACTCAGTGAGTGAGCCCTAACCTCTCTGTTGTGATGCCCAGACACTCAGTGAGTGAGCCCTAACCTCTCTGTTGTGATGCCCAGATTCTCAGTGAGTGAGCCCTAACCTCTGTTGTGATGCCCAGACACTCAGTGAGTGAGACCTAACCTCTGTTGTGATGCCCAGACACTCAGTGAGTGAGCCCTAACCTCTGTTGTGATGGCCAGACACTCAGTGAGTGAGCCCTCACCTCTCTGTTGTGATGCCCAGATACTCAGTGAGTGAGCCCTAACCTCTCTGTTGTGATGCCCAGATACTCAATGACTGAGCCCTCGCCTCTGTTGTGATACCCAGATACTCAGTGAGTGAGCCCTAACCTCTCTGTTGTGATGCCCAGACACTCAGTGAGTGAGCCCTAACCTCTCTGTTGTGATGGTCTGACACTCAGTGAGTGAGCCCTAACCTCTCTGTTGTGATACCCAGATACTCAGTGAGTGAGCCCTAACCTCTCTGTTGTGATGGCCAGACACTCAGTGAGTGAGCCCTCACCTCTCTGTTGTGATGCCCAGACACTCAGTGAGTGAGCCCTAACCTCTGTTGTGATGCCCAGACACTCAGTGAGTGAGCCCTAACCTCTGTTGTGATGGCCAGACACTCAGTGAGTGAGCCCTAACCTCTGTTGTGATACCCAGATACTCAGTGAGTGAGCCCTAACCTCTCTGTTGTGATGGCCAGACACTCAGTGAGTGAGCCCTCACCTCTCTGTTGTGATGCCCAGACACTCAGTGAGTGAGCCCTAACCTCTGTTGTGATGGCCAGACACTCAGTGAGTGAGCCCTAACCTCTGTTGTGATGCCCAGACACTCAGTGACTGAGCCCTAACCTCTCTGTGTGATGCCCAGACACTCAGTGAGTGAGCCCTAACCTCTCTGTTGTGATGCCCAGACACTCAGTGAGTGAGCCCTCACCTCTCTGTTGTGATGCCCAGACACTCAGTGACTGAGCCCTAACCTCTCTGTTGTGATGCCCAGACACTCAGTGAGTGAGCCCTAACCTCTGTTGTGATGCCCAGACACTCAGTGACTGAGCCCTAACCTCTCTGTGTGATGCCCAGACACTCAGTGAGTGAGCCCTAACCTCTCTGTTGTGATGCCCAGACACTCAGTGAGTGAGCCCTCACCTCTCTGTTGTGATGCCCAGACACTCAGTGAGTTAGCCCTAACCTCTCTGTTGTGATGCCCAGACACTCAGTGAGTGAGCCCTAACCTCTGTTGTGATGGCCAGACACTCAGTGAGTGAGCCCTAACCTCTCTGTTGTGATGGCCAGACACTCAGTGAGTGAGCCCTAACCTCTGTTGTGATGGCCAGACACTCAGTGACTGAGCCCTAACCTCTCTGTGTGATGCCCAGACACTCAGTGAGTGAGCCCTCATCTCTCTGCAGCCCCCCCGCACTCAGTGACTCACTGTACACCCACACAGGCTGAGCCTCACTCATTTTCCCCTACATAAACCAAGAGATAAATGTCCCTTCATTCGGATGTGGACATTTAGTGTCCTCCTGTCTTTCCTGGCACACAGTATTTATAGGGATGCTCCCACACTCTGTGAGAGATGTTGCGTCCTATTACCTACAAGCTTCGGTCTGTGCTCCAGGCCTGTTGCTGTCACTAGCTCTGCTCCCGTCTCCTGCGCCGCAGCTTCTCAACTCTACAAAACAAGCTGCCGGGCTGACAGGGGGAGTTCGGGCAGATGCACTAAGCATGCTCAAAATGCATAAGGCGGGGCTACGCCGAATGCATGATGGGAAATGTAGTTCTTCTGTGTAGTAAACTACAGTGAATGGGCATAATGATCGGACTACATAACCCAGAGAACCGCAAGACAATGAGAGGCGGGTTCAGGACTCAGAGAGGGGCCGGAAGGGAATATGTTTACGCCTATGTGCTGGCGATGCGGCATTACGCTCTGGAACGTTCTTTGCGGATATGAGACAGGCGGCCATCTTGGGACTGGGTGTGACAATGAACTGTCCTGTCACTGTGACAATGAGACCGGAAAATGTCATTGAAACAAACACAGTAACACTGGTTATTGTCTGTGATACCGAATAAACACAGGCCTCAAGTGTGAGAAAGACAATACACTCTAGGCTGATGCTGCTGTGCCACATTCACAGTGAGATAGGAAACAAATAATATGTGAATAACATAAAACATCCTAAAACAATGAGACAGGACGATGGCCCTGAGGGCTGTTAACAATGGTGTGTCCGTGCTAGAGCCAGTTATCAGAAGCCTTGGCCTGTCACTCTCAGGAAGACATTACATGCAGGCCAGTGCTTTTTGGTGCTATGAAAACCTATCTTTTACATTTTCACAAGATGTCACTGTGAAAATGAAATTAAGATGAGGACTAACATAATAAGACAAGCCCATTCAGGGTCGCCACATTGTGGTGAAGGGGCTTGTGTACGTAAATGAAGCTGTGAGCTATACCATGTAGGATCACCCATGATGGGCAAGTAATAACAGAGGTCAGACAAATTGTGCCAGCCACTGGAGAAGGAACTGGCAACCCACTGGAGAAGGAACTGGCAACCCACTCCAGTATCTTTGGCATAAAAACCTTATGGGTCGACTGAACGACTAAACAACAATAGACAGGAAAATGCCAATGAGAGATAATAATATTGGTTTGTCGCTGACTCAATAAATATTGGTTTCCCACTGTGAAAAATTACAATAAACACCAGCCTAATACTGTTTGTCAATAAACATTGGTATAACTGCTTCATATAGGAAATGACACTCCAAATGCCAACAAACTAACCAGCAATTGTTTGTGTTAGAGAACAGAGTTATCTAAATCTCCAAGAAGTGTTTCAGCACCCAGACTGGTCTCTGTCACTCACACTGGAGTACAGGAACAATGCAGGATACAGCTTCCCTTCGTAGCACAACATTTCGCCAAAATAATGGGCAAAATGTCTGCAACTTGTTTCCAAATAAAAACAACAATCTGCAAACCAGCATAGTTTATATAATAAATCAAATTAATTAATTAACATTAACTATGGAATGCACAACTCAAGTTTCCTTCTATCACAATATAAGACTGTCGAGCTCTGAATCTCCCACCTGTTAGTTCTTGCCTCCGACATGTATGTTTATCCTCAGTGGAAGAGTACATGTTTTCCCTGTGAAAGTTGAGGAATTCTAAAAGAAGCTCCCTGAAATAACGAAGTACAACTTTTACAATTGTATTTGTTAACCAAAACAACAACCTTTATTCAGGAAATGGGTAAACATTTTATATGAAAGGGAACAATCAGTAAATTAAACATTAAATGAAAAGTCCAATGCCCAATTTGAATTTCCCCCCTCTTTAGCCTCCTCCAATTAGAGACCAACCAACATCAGCTCTTCTAGTATTGGGTGCCTGCCAGTCCAATTGTCCAGTCAGGCAGAGGGCTCCCTTCTCAGGGAATTCAACTGGGCCAGTCAGGAGGGTGCCAGCTTTCCATAAGGATAGTTATGGGGTTATGGTGGGGCCTGCAAGTATGGTTCATTAATTTATTCCTGTTGGACGTGCAGGGCTCCTTATCTTAATCCACCGGCACGTGTAGACTGCTTGTAGAACTGTCTCCCCACCCTAAGGTGTGATTGGGCTGGTAGTCTCAGGAGGTGGCAAGGTATGAAAATGGGGACCGGAGGCATTACCCCAGGAAGTAGGGGAACGTGGCAGATTATAGGGAAAGATGCTGCTGGGATGGAGAGGTTAGCTGGGACCTGAGCTGGAGCCTAGGCTATTAAGTTCTTTGTCACACCACTTTCAGGACAGTACCCAATGGCTGAAGTAGAAATGTTGGTTCCTAGTAGTCACCCCTGCTATTTAGGCACCTACTAGTCCATGAGGGCCAAAGACAATTCTGGATCTATAATACTATTTATTTAATAGGGCAGCCTGGGGTTCTTGGCTGTACTCAGGCCCAAGAATTCAATATTATCCTAAGACTGGAGTTGGTCAGTTGCCATACGTGACTTTTATTACTGTTAGCAGTTTCTCCCTCTTCCCCTGTACTGTATAGCTGACCTGGTAACCAGAACCATACTCTTGGAACACAAACAATAATTTGCTGCCCATGTTAAAACAAATGCCTATTATGCTTCATTCTTTACGGGATGAGGGAATCTCTCTGTTAGTACCATGGGCAATGGGTTAGTTGATTGAATCCGAGGCCCCCTTTGATTTACTGTTGTGATTAACCCCTAAGTCTGTTGGAGCCGAGGCCCTTTGTGGCTCCCTTTTGAAATATTCTTATGGTGTTCTTTAGATTATGGTTGTGGTTAGCCACATAATTAATTAGTTCATTGGTTTACTACGAGGAGACCGCTTTCCCACAAAGTCTTCTCCTTTATTATTACTTTATTATTACCCTTTATTTTTAAATTGCCAACATATTTAGTAGCGCTATTTACAAAGTGGAATAGAGTACAGTGGGCACAGATAGCAAATTACAAAGGTATATACGAATTCTATGGTAAGCAAAAATACAAGTATAAATAGAGGGCAATACAAATATAAAACAAAAGAGAGATCCTTACTCCGTAGAGTTTACAATCTAGATTGTAAGGTTTGGTTGTGATACAGAAATGTAACAAATGCAAAATGTCAGTGTGTAAGGCAATAGGCTGAAGTGGACATGGCTGTGTTTTGCAGGGCAGATTGTGGGTGTGAGTGATATGCTGTAGAGTATGCAGCTGTGTATATGTATGCTGAAGGTGAAAAGTTCTAAACATGCGTTTCAAGCAAGATTTTTAAGGTTTAAAAGGAGGAAGATAGTCTGGGGCAGGGAGGCAAGGAGTTGCATAGAGTAGGTGTAGCATGAGAAAAGTTCTGAAGGCGGGAGTAAGGAGGTAACAAGAGAGAAGAAAGAAGAAGGTCATTAACAGAGCAAAGGGGGAAGTTGGGAGAGCATTTTGAATGAGGGCAGATATATGAGGGGGTGCACTGTTGTTGAAAGCATTATATGTTAGGGTCATGATTTAAAATTGTATTCTGTAGGCTATGGGAAGCCAATGGAGTGACTGACAGAGAGGTGCTGCAGGCACTGAGCATTAATTATGCTAGATGAATCTAGCTGAGGCGTTAATTATGGATTAGAGTGGAGACAGACAGATGATGGGTAGGCCTTCAGGTAGTGAGTTGCTGTAGTCCAGACAAGATATGATCAGAGAATGAGTTAGAATTTTAGTTGTGTCTTATGTAAAATAGTGATGTATTTTAGAGATGTTTTTAGGTGAAAATGACAAGATTGTGTTAATGATTGTATGTGGGGAATGAAAGAGAGAGCAGGGTCCAATACAACCCGAAGACAATGGGACTTGGAGGTGGGAGTGATGATGGCGTGTCAACAGTGAGAGATATTTATTATTATCATTATTAATGCAGTATTTTGTAAAGCGCCAACATATTCCATAGCGCTGTATAGGGGTTAACCTTCCTAGCGGTAATCCAGAGTGTGACTCAGAGTTAATCTTCTCTTCCTAAATCGGTCACCCCGAGCCACACTCGGGGTTACCGCAGGGAGGATGCCTGGGCCCCCTCAGCACACCATTGCTCCTCCCCATCTTCCTCCTGCTCCTCCCCATCTTCCTCCTCCTCCCCATCTTCCTCCTCCTCCCCCCTTATCCTTCCCCCCTCTCACCTCTCAAGTCTTCTTCTTAGCCTCTGATCAGCTCCTGCTGCTGATCGGAGGCCCGCAGCGCGTCTTATGCCTTTCTCTGGAACCGGCATATGCTAATGATGTCACGTCATTAGCATATGCCGGTTCAAGAGACATGCATAAGACCCACTGCAGGCCTCCGATCAGCAACAGGAGCTGATTTGTGGCTAAGAAGAAAAGAGAAGAGAGGGGGGAAGGAGGGAGGGAACAGGAGGAGGATGAGGGGGGGAAGAGGAGGATAAGGGGGAATGAGGAGGGTTATGGGGGAAAGGCAGGCAGGGCGGACAAGGGGGGGAAGCGGTATGATTATGTCAGTATTTTAGAATGTACCGCTTTAACATTCTAAATACTGAAATAATCATACCGCCAAGCGGGTTAAATACAAAGAAAAAATAAATACAATATTAAACACATTGCAGAAAATAGGGGGCTTTGAGTCTAAAAATCTTACATAAATCTTATACGATTGAAAACCTGCAATCTTACAGTATAAAGGGATAAATAAAAGAAAATGTGAAGTAATAAATGGAGTAGAGGGTTAATTAGTGATAAAGTTTGTGGGTGTATCAGCTGTGTAAAATGGAGGTGATAGTGTTAAACCTGTATTATAAATTAACACATCATAGGTGGGAGGGCAAGTTATATAAGTTCAGATGCTGAAGAAAGGTGGTGGTGTGTGAAGCTCCAGGTTTAGAGGCAAAAGGATAATAGAAATGGGAACATTAAAGTTCGAAACTGAATCTGCAGAATGGATGGTGACATGCGCAGTGTCTTTGGTTGAATCTCTGGAGAAATGGCTGCTGGTGGTAAATGCAACTGAGAAAGGACAGCTGGAAAGTGAACATGCAGAATGAATGGTAACAGGCGCAGTGTCTTAGGTTAAATCTCTGCAGAAATGGCTGCTCAGTCCTGGTGGTAAATGCAACTGAGAAATGACAGTTGAATCAACAGAATGGATGGTTTCAGGCCCATTTTCTTTGGTTGAGGAGTGGTAGCAGTAGAAGGGGTGGAAAGATTAGGAGCTCAGTCTTTGATATGTTGATTTTGAGTTGACAGGTGGACATACACTGCCTGAGAGGCAGTTGGCAACTTTTGCTATAAGAGAGGGGATAGATCTGATGCTGAGAGGTAGATTTGAGTGTCTGCTTATAGCTGATACTGAAACCTAAAAGATTGTATTAGGGTACCAAGGAAGGGTGTATGGACGGAGAAGATGAGGGGGCCTAGGACTGAACCTCGGAGTACACCAACAGTCAGAAAGCCATGTGATAGCAGTGTCACTGATGTCAAGAGAGTTGAAAATTTGGATTAGAAGAGGGTAGTCAAATATACCAAAGAGAGATCCAGGAGAATTAAAACAGAGCAGTAACACTATGACTTAGTGAAGCGCAAGTAATAAGGGACTTTTGTCAGAGTATTTGGTCAGATGCCAGATTGGAAGGGGCCATGGTGGCCGTTGGAGGAAATAAACTGGGTAAGGCAATTGTATGTGAGTCGCTCAAGCATGTTTGAAGCCAGGGGAGGTAGAGAGGTAGGGTGCTAGTGGTCCCACTTATATTGCTATGTTAAGCTGTAGGTTAACATTGCCTTCACCGGACAATATCCTAAAAATTAAAATGCACATTTTTATAACATACATATAAAAGCAAGTCAGTGTTGGCTCCTTTGTGAGAAGGGAGGTGTCATGAACCACCCTGTGCCAGTCAAGGGTATGTGGAGTATTCCCCTTAGACCGGGCCTCTAGTTTAAGGTTCTGGGTATATTTAGTGTACTACAGAGGTAGTTGCATTACTGTATTGAAATTCTGGATGCATGTAATTTTGGTTAAGGGTTTGCTACATTGATTATGTTAAAGTTAAGCAGATGAGATTTAATATAAATAAATGTAAGGTTATGCATCTGGGAAGGAAAAATAACCATGCAATCTATAAACTTAATGAAGCAAATCTAGGGGTATCTTATATTGAAAGGGATTTGGGAGTATTTGTGGACAACCACCTAGGTAACAGTGCTCAAAGCCAAGCAGCAGCTGCAAAGGCAAGTAAACTATTAGCATGTATTAAGAAGGATATAGAAGCAAGGGAAGCAAATATAATTCTGCCACAATATAAATCTCTAGTACGCCCTCATTTGGAATATGTAGTACAATTTTTGGCACCACTTCATAAAAAGGACGTTTTAGTGCTGGAAAAGGTACAGAGGACGGCAACAAAACTAATAAGGGGAATGGAGGGGCTAAGTTATGAAGAAAGACTAACCAAATTAAACTTATTTTCTCTTGAAAAAAGGCGTCTAAGAGGGGATCTGATTACCCTACATAAATACATCCAGGGTCAGTATAAAAATTTGTCAAGGGAGCTTTTTGTGCCAAGAGGTTTTCAACTGACAAGGGGACATCCTTTGAGGTTAGAACTAAAAAGATTCCATCTTAAAGAAAGAAAAGGTTTCTTCACAGTAAGGGTGGTTAATCTGTGAAATTCTCTACCAAGGGAGGTGGTGACAGTGGATTCAATAGATAACTTTAAAAAGGGATTGGATATATTTTTAATTAAAAAGGGCATTCAGGGTTATCCTGGTTAATTAGAGAGGTTAGAGTATTGATCCAAGGAGAAATCCGATCGCCAGTATCTGGGGTCAGGAAGGAATTCATTTTTTTCCCTTTTGAGACAATTGGCAAAGTTTCACTTGTTTTTTTTTTGTTTGCCTTCCTCTGGATCAATTAACAACTACTCCCCATATTGCAGATCAGAGGAGATCTTAAAAGGTTGAACTTGATGGGCTAAAGGTATTTTTTCAACCTCAATTACTTTGTAACTATGACTGATATTTGTCTATATTTTTATATCTAGGTTTGTGGTAATTCAGGTAATACTGTGTGACCTGGTCTATGAAGGTGTAATCAAGTTACATTGTATTATATATTTATATATTGAGAACAGAGTGTGGTGGTGTAGTGGTAAATACACTGGTAACTAATAGGTTTGATTCCCCTTCCTACCACTATTTTTTAATTAATGTCCTTTTAAATAAACTAATATCAGCACAGTTACCTCACATTGATATATACTTTATTGCAGTGATTCCCAAACCCGTCCTCGCGACCCATAAGACAGTACATGATTTAGGTCCAACATTGTGTGAAAAAAGGTGAGGCAACTAGTATTCAACAGGCAGTGGAGCCTATGCTTCACCTATGTAGTCAAACAGTGTTGGACCTAAATCATGGCCTGTCTGGTGGGTCTTGAGGAGAGGGTTGGGAACCACTACTTTATTGTATAACCTAAATGACATATTTCTGATTTGTAAAGAATCAGGACCTTCACCACCACAGACCATAGCATTTAACTACTATTCTATGTAATCCGTTGCTATACTAGCTGCTAGAATATAATAAAGTAGTTACAAATTACTTAGCCACTGCCTGATTCAAGTCTCTACACCTGATTATAATTAATATTCATTACATTATGCATAGCACAGAGCTCATTACAAAGAGGCAACACACTGAAATAACCTGACTTTATAACTCCATGAATTCAGCATCAATTTTAAAAAGGATCAGATTTTCCACATACTTTTTCACCCTCTATCTAATGATGGTCCTTTAAGACTACTATTGCGTGATTCTGTTGGGATATCAGCTGGAACTGTGCACGGTTTGCTTGAAGGTGAAGAAAGACACATACACAGTGGATTGTGTGCAGAGTATGAGTTGAAGAAAGAGGGAAACACAAAGGTATTTTGACTGAAGCTGGGAAAAGACACAGATAGAGATTCAGCAGTTTG
Organism: Discoglossus pictus; assembly: GCA_027410445.1. Taxonomy (NCBI): domain Eukaryota; kingdom Metazoa; phylum Chordata; class Amphibia; order Anura; family Alytidae; genus Discoglossus; species Discoglossus pictus. The sequence goes on along the minus strand of CM050165.1, from coordinate 304,030,473 downwards.
GTGCTGATGACCGGTCTGCAGCAGAGGGTAAACCTGGAAATCTGAAGAATACAGGCCTGTGATAGTGAACAAACCATGTGACTATTTGCTTTTGTTTTTGCACCACCCATGTTTAACTGAATTGGAGCCAGATAATGAGTAAAGGTGATCAGGTGGGAGCTACGCCTTTTATTTTCTTTGATTTGTTTTGGTGTATTTTTGTAACACTAGCTAATATTATAGTAAAGTTTAGAAAAGTATTAAGGTAGTTGTGTTCCTCCATCAAAGTAAAATCAAAGTACTAAATTGATTTCTAAAATGAAGATATACTGAGATATTCAGCATACGTTCTGTGGCATTATGTAAATGAGTGGCTCTAGAATACTAATTAACTATTTTAAATTGATCATTAGTGTTATGATGCAGTAATATACCCTCCCCACTCTTAACCAGCTCTGAGGTACACATTAACATACTGAGCTACACACTGATCATGCTACAATGCTGCATATCTCAGGAATAATTTGTTGTAGAGAAAAAGGTAAGTCCACTTTTTAATGCTCTTTAAGATGAAACTACCCTTTAAAGAACCAGTGTAATTTTCCTTCTTAAATCTATTTTTAGTTCACCATTAACTAACATCAAAAATACATGTGTAAACAGCAGCAGAGCAAAGCTTTAGTAAAAAATATAATTTAAAAACACAGTCTCCCTAATTAATGGCCACTGCTGTACCCCTCCCCCTTATTATTTATCATTAGTCCTACGAAAAGTTCAAACATTTTAAGTGATATAACATTAATTAGGTAGATTTGGCATCTCCAAAGTGAGCATGCTCCATATTTCCAAATCCAATTAATGTTATACCAGTAGTTCTGTCTTGTGCACCATTACCAGAGTTTTTTTAATATTTAAATCAGGAAAGAATACAAAGGGATAGGTGTGAGGGTGGGGGTGTTAAACAGGGTAATCCCTTGTCTTAAAAGTCAAGCTAAGATTTGGGATGATGAGTTTGGTACTATTAAAAAATAGATTTAACATGAAATGAGTGTACTCTGGCCATTTGAGTATAGTGGGCTCGACAGAGAATGCAGAACAGACATGGATAGCAGTCATACAAACAGCATTCATTCAGAGGGTACAGAAGACTGTGTTAGACCTTGTCTTTATTATTAACTAGCGAATTGCCCGTCAAAAAATGACGGAAATGAAATTGTAAGGTAGCTAATGCTGTTTAGTGTGTAATAATGAAATATATAATACATTACTAAATGAATATACTTTACCTATTTTAAAGCATTGTGTGGAAGAGCTGTCAATGTGTTTTGATGTTGCTGCAGCATTAGTGGTGTGGAGCTGCTGTGTAAGCGTGCTGAATGTGTGCAGTGTAACACTGTGCGTGCGAGAGACCAAACCGTTAGCGTAGTCGTGTACTTCCGCATTGGCGTAAAATGGCGAGTAATGTGTGGTATACGTCTGTATCGGAATATCCGTAGGTGTTTTGTGGTGTTTTGCGAGTTTCTTGTGGTGTTTTGCGAGTTTAGAGTACTGTAGCCTCGTTTTCGTTTTGTTCGGCGGCCATTTTTTCTCTCGCTTAGATTTTTTTTTAGTCTCTAAACTGTTTTATTTCGAGTAAAATCGAGGTGTAAGTTGTATTTTTGAGGTCCTGGGTGCTCCCTCTTGGTGTAGGTAAGGTTTTTATGTATGTGCTGTGTGTATGTATTGTGTTTTACATTTTGTAATGTTCGCGAGTTGCGTCCGAGTGTTGCGAGGCCGTAATGTGTGTGAACGTGTGTCGTATGTTGTTTGCGAGTGTCGTAATGTGTGTGTCGTGCTGTTTGGTTTGCGCCGTAAAGTTTGCGAGGGTCGCAGTTGCTGGCATGGAGCGCCTTCGGCGCTCCATGCCAGCAGCCTCGCTTCGCGAGGGCCGCGGCTCGCTACGCGAGCCCGCAGCGTTAGCAACAACTCGTACGCTCACAACTATATATGTGATTATTTATAAAGCAGCAAGTTATTCTGCAGTATAGAATAGAGGATACAGTGAGTACCTAAGAGAAACATGACAAAGGTATACAGTAGATATAAAAAGTCTACACACCCCTGTTAAAATGTCAGGTTTCCGTGCTGTAATAAAATGAGACAAAGATAAATCATTTCAGAACTTTTTCCACCTTTAATGTGACCTATAAACTGTACAACTCAATTGAAAAACAAACTGAAATCTTTTAGGTGGAGGGAAGAAAAAGAAAAAAGAAAAATATTGTGGTTGCATAAGTCTGCACACCCTCTTATAACTGGGGATGTAGCTGTGTTCAGAATTAAGCAATCACATTCCAAATCGTGTTAAATAGGGGTCAGCATACACCTGCCATCATTTAAAGTGCCTCTGATTAACCCCAAATAAAGTTCAGCTGCTCTAGTTGGTCTTTTCTGAAATGTTCTTAGTCGCATCCCACAGCAAAAGCCATGGTCCACAGAGAGCTTCCAAAGCATCAGAGGGATCTCATTGTTAAAAGGTATCAGTCAGGAGAAGGCTACAAAAGAATTTCCAAGGCATTAGATATACCATGGAACACAGTGAAGACAGTCATCATCAAGTGGAGAAAATTTTGCACAACAGTGACATTACCAAGAACTGGAGCTCCTTCCAAAATTGATGAAAAGACAAGAAGAGAACTGGTCTGGGAGGCTACCAAAAGGCCTACAGCAACATTAAAGGAGCTGCAGGAATATCTGGCAAGTACTGGCTGTGTGGTACATGTGACAACAATCTCCCATATTCTTCATATGTCTGGGCTATGGGGTAGAGTGGCAAGACGAAAGCCTTTTCTTACGAAGAAAAACATCCAAGCCAGGCTACATTTTGCAAAAACACATCTGAAGTCTCTCAAAAGCATGTGGGAAAAGGTGTAATGGTCTGATGAAACCAAGGTTGAACTTTTTGGCCATAATTCCAAAAGATATGTTTGGCACAAAAACAACACTGCACATCACCAAAAGAACACCATACCCACAGTGAAGCATGGTGGTGGCAGCATCATGCTTTGGGGCTGGAACTGGGGGCCTTAGTTAAGATAGATGGAATTATGAACATTTCCAAATACCAGTCAATATTGGCACAAAACCTTCAGGCTTCTGCTAGAAAGCTGAACATGAAGAGGAACTTCATCTTTCAGCATGACAACGACCCAAAGCATACATCCAAATCAACAAAGGAATGGCTTCACCATAAGAAGATTAAAGTTTTGGAATGGCCCAGCCAGAGCCCAGACCTGAATCCGATTGAAAATCTGTGGGGTGATCTGAAGAGGGCTGTGCACAGGAGATGCCCTCACAATCTGACAGATTTGGAGTGTTTTTTGCAAAGAAGAGTGGGCAAATCTTGCCAAGTCAAAATGTGCAATGCTGATAGACTCATGCTGATACCCAAAAAGACTGAGTGCTGTAATAAAATCACAAGGTGCTTCAACAAAGTATTAGTTTAAGGGTGTGCATACTTATGCAACCATATTATTTTATTTTTATATTTTTTCTTCCCTCTACCTAAAAGATTTCATTTTGTTTTTCAATTGAGTTGTACATTTTATAGGTCACATTAAAGGTGGAAAAAGTTATGAAATTATTTATCTTTGTCTAATTTTTTTACAGCACAGAAACCTGACATTTTAACTGGGGTGTGTAGACTATTTATATCCACTGTAGGTACTGGAAAAGTAGAGGGCCTGCTCTTGTAATAGCTCACAATCTGTGTGGGTAATAGTATTACATACTCATGGGAATGGGGTTTGCCTGTTGGTGCAGTGTAGCGGCAAGATCCAAGCACAGGAGGAATTCACCATCTTGTTTGATATTATTTGACAATTTGTTAGGTCTTTCTGAATAGATATGTTTGAAACAGTGTTGAGTAGGGAACAGACTGATAGAACAGAATTCCACATAGTGGCAGCACAAGAAAAGTCTTGATGAAGTGAGCATGAGAAGGTTTTGTTTGGTGACAAGCCATGTATGTTATTGGCAGAGTGGAGGGGCAGTTAGGGGAGTATCTAGGGGTAATCATATTCATAACTACCCACTCCGTTTCTCTTGTTATGTTTATTGTTTTGTTATAATCAAGTGATTTTCTTTCACTGTTGTGTAAAGGACCACAATATCATAATACACCTTGAAAACTTGTAAAAAATAAATCACTATACAATTATTTTATGCTCATATCACTAAAGCAAACCACCCTGAATAATGTTACAAAATTCAGAACAGACTTTCAGGAACCTACAATACAACCAAAATATTTCACTGTGTAAATGTTGGATCAAGCCAGGTTCAGGGTGGATTCTCTTTCCCCAGGCCAACAGAAAGAGAAAGGAAATTTCAAAGCTAATTTAAGCGATAATCCATTTTTAATGAGATTATTTGTCTGGATAAAGAAGTCAGGGAAGGGATTATTCGATTTAAAACAATCACCTACATTGTTCTTATTTTATATACTGATGGTAAGAAACGTGTATCCCCATGTCTATTAGAAAGAGTTAAAAAAAGACCTGAAAAATAAATTAGCATGCAATCCATACAGTGAGGGAAAAAAGAATTTGATCCCCTGCTGATTTTGAACGTTTGTCCACTGACAAAGAAATGGTCAGTCTATCATTTTAATGGTTGGTGTATTTTAACAGTGAGAGACAGAATAACAAAAAAACAAACAAGAAAAACGCATGTCAAAAAAGTTATAAATTGATTTGCAGGTGAAATAAGTATTTGATCCCCTATCAATCAGCAAGATTTATGGCTCCCAGGTGTCTTTTATAAAGGTAACAAGCTGAGATTAAGAGCACTCTCTTAAAGGGAGTGCTCCTAATCTGAGCTTGTAACCTGTATAAAAGACACCTGTCCACTGAAGCAATCAATCAGATTCCAAACTCTCCACCATGGCCAAGACCAAAGAGCTGTCCAAGGATGTCAGGGACAAGATTGTAGACCTACACAAGGCTGGAATGAGCTACAAGACCATTGCCAAGCAGCTTGGTGAGAAGGTGACAACAGTTGGTGCGATTATTCGCAGATGGAAGAAACACAAAATCTCCCTCGGTCTGATGCTCCATGCAAGATCTCACCTCGTAGAATTTCATTGATCATGAGAACATTGAAAAATCATCACAGAACGACACGGGAGGATCTTGTTAATGATCTTAAGGCAGCTGGGACCATAGTCACCAAGAAAACAATTGGTAACACACTATGCCGTGAAGGACTGAAATCCTGCAGCACCCGCAAGGTTCCCCTGCTCAAGAAAGCACATGTATAGGCCCGTCTGAAGTTTGCCAATGAACATCTGAATGATTCAGAGGAGAACTGGGTGAAAGTGTTGTGGTCAGATGAGACCAAAATCAAGCTCTTTGGCATCAACTGAACTCGCCGTGTTTGGAGGAGAAGGAATGCACCGTCAAACATGGAGGTGGAAACATTATGCTTTGGGGGTGTTTTTCTGCTAAGGGGACAGTACAAGGGCACTGCATCAAAGGAACGATGGACGGGGCCATGTACCGACAAATCTTGGGTGAGAACCTCCTTCCCTCAGCCAGGGCATTGAAAATGGGTCGTGGATGGGTATTCCAGCATTACAATGACCCAAAACACACAGACAAGGCAACAAAGGAGTGGCTCAAGGAGAAACACATTAAGGTCCTGGAGTGGTCTAGCCGGTCTCTAGACTTTAATCCCATAGAAAATCTGTGGAGGGACCTAAAGGTTTGAGTTGCCAAACATTAGCCTCAAAACATTAATGACTTGGAGAGGATCTACAAAGAGGAGTGGGACAAAATCCCTCCTGAGATGTGTGCAAACCTGGTGGCCAACTACAAGAAACGCCTGACCTCTGTGATTGCCAACAAGGGTTTTGCCACCAAGTACAAAGTTGAAGGTGTCAAATACTTATTTCCCTCATTGACCTGCAAATCAATTTATAACTTTTTTGACATGCGTTTTTCTGGATTTTTTTTTATTCTGTCTCTCACTGTTAAAATACATCTACCATTAAAATTATAGACTGATCATTTCTTTGTCAGTGGACAAAAGCTCAAAATCAGCAAGAGATACTTTTTCCCTCACTGTATATTTTGAGTGGGAGGTTGTATATATCCAGTATATGTGTTTGGAGTAGGTAACTGCTGTGAAGTCATTCTTGTCTGTATTATATATGTAGAAGTTTTTGTATTAGGAAGTAAAGAGATCTTGTGTATTACAATGTGACAGGCTCTTGAACTGATATCTGTGTTATAAGAGGAAGTGAGCAAAACATCCCCAATATATGTGTTTGTTAGGATGGAGTAAGATGTATCTGTCCATAATATCTGTCGATAATATCACTGTATTTGGATGAAGTGAGTGGCACGCCTCTGATGTCTAAAAGATATTTGCCCCTGATGTATATGTAATAGGAAGAGGTTAGAGGTGTGTGTGACAAAGACCCTGCAGGATACAGCCCAAAGTAGATTATCCATAAAATAATTTTTCCAATATGCCCTCTAACAGTCACCCACTCCCTAAAATCAATAACACAACACTGCTACTACCAGTGCAATTTGAGCTATACCAATGTGTTGAAGACTTTAATTACCTAAAACTATTAAAGTGACACCAATTTGATCGCATTGGGAAAATCTAAGCCCCTATACACAATAATAAGTCTGTACAGTAACTTAATGTACTTAACTGTACGAAGACGGTTGATACAAAAATGTATAGCATACAAAGTGGAACCTCCATATTCGGATGAATATAGAATTTTCATGATGAATTTTGGACTAATATTGGATTTTTCTTTGGATTTTTCAGGACTAATGTCGGATTTCGGGATGAATATCGGAGCATATTTTTGCCAAAAAATGATTTTAATATAGAATTTGACAAATATAGAGGTTCCAATGTATGCATTTTTTATTATGAATTAATATAAAAGGATATTTATTACAAAGCTATAGCCTGCTCTCTTTCACTGATATCACTTTCTCACTGTTGCCAGCAGAATCCAACTTATTTGTACTGTCAGACAGACAAAAATAATATAGAAGAATTTACCTAAATATATTTCAGTGTAACAACCACCTAACATTACTGAGGACAGAGAGTGCAAAAGAACATATAACTCCTTAATTGTTCACCTATAGAAAGTTTTTAACTGTTTCATGATTTGCTGATATTTGTATAAAAGGAAGGGGTGAAAGGTTTGTGTATAATGGATTCTTGACATGTACATGTCTTCATTTCTATATTTGATACAAGATGATACAGCTACATATTCTTGGTGTGCTAATTGCTTTTATAGCAGTACTGGTAGCCCTGTCCCAAGTTGCCTCCTTTGTCTGTAGTTGGGGTCATTAGAGATAAATTGTGATTTTCCTAGAATGTCATTATTTGGAACTCTCTGGCACTGAAATTAAGAAGGGCTCAAAAAAACTCTGCTCATTATTATTTGTCTTGTTATCCTAATAAACCTCCAGGGTTTTATGTCAATCATGTACTTAATAATCTTTCTTTAAAGCCCTGTGGCCTACCCTCGGCCAATTATACTGGTCTCCTGTAGCAGCCATTGGTTTCTACATGCATGAGCCTTTTTCTTGCTCCGGCTGCTGATAAAAGGACATTGCTGGCAAGGGACACTCAGACGCACAGCAGGAGACATGACGAATGTCAGAGGACAGAGAATTGAGACAGCAACTGGAGCCCTCATCTTCCTGGCTATAAGAATCCTGTCACAGGGTAACATCCTCCTGGGATCACATGTAAAGGGGTAGAAGTATATGGAAGGAACAAAAGAAGAAAGGGGTAAAAGGCTGAAATGATAAGGACTTGACATACAAGCAAATTACTCTTCAATAAGTGGAAATATAAATCACAGATTTATCAGACTTTCACTTCATCGATGTATCTCCCTTCCCATAAATTATCAGTTCTAATGGGTGAGGGCTGTGGACTTTGTAATTGTATTATTTGTTTCAATTAGCAAATTGGTTTTGGGATGTAATAAAATATAAGATCCAAAAAGTACTTATATTGTACCTATATTACATCACAAGTGCACACGTTTTCTTAAATAATATAGATTATACATTTATAGTTGCTTTTCATATCTAGTTTTTGTCAACTAAGTAGTCGTATTGTGAGGCATTTCTTCTAGGCTCTTGCACTCTGTTCTGCGTTCACTGAATTGTAAAACTTTTTTTTTGTTAAACAGACAATAGTAGAAGTACTATTTTCTCAAGAAAGTGGTTGTTCCTCTGTATCTCTCAGGGTCTCTGGTGGAAGGTGGAGTGAATTGCACTGGAAGACGAACAGAGGATTTCCTAGATTCATTCACATACATATTTGCTAGGAAAGCTTTCCGTCCAGTGCGAGATCTGAATCAGCCAACAGTGGTCAATATCTCCATCACTTTGTATGCTATTTTAGGAGTGGTAAGTAACAGACTTAATGGTATTACCTATGTGACACAACCTAGGGCCATATGCCATTGACATAACTACCATCTCAGTGATACAATGTTGAGCCTCATCTTTGTCACATAGCCAAGCATCATTTCAGCAACACAACAAAAGGCCACATATCCATAATGTTACTATCAGCGCTAGGGCCACCTCTACATTCATGACATATCAATTTACTCAGATGGGAGGCACGGATCAGTGAATGACCAGCAGCATGCTTTTTGTGGCACTAATGTATGGCGCAGCGCATTTTATTGTATCAAGTCACACCCAGGAAAGACTGTGTTAATTTTCTTGATAGGCACAGAATGATATTTAATATTTTATGTTTTTGCATAAGCTAAATAGTTTACATTTTAGTTTAAATTTCCTAATAAACATTAATACACTGTTGAGAGTTTGTGGCAGTATTATGGAGAAGTGCTGTATAAAAGAAGAAGCCAAGGCTGAGGAAATAACTATACTTTGCTATGTGAACCTTATGTTATAGAATTACAGCAGAATATTTGGTTCCGTTTGTATGATAATTAAAATTGGTTTCATTTATCTTAGAATGAGAAGGACCAGCTGCTCACTACCTTTCTGTGGCTGAGGATGGTGAGTAAACGCAAAAGATAAGTTGCCCTCTATATCCCAAGGAATCAAACCAACAACAACTTACTGAACCCTGTCATATCCAGCCCCACCTAATTTACTGTATCTCAGCAAAAATGAGAATGAACAAACCCTACCTTAGATAAAGCAGTTGCAGCAGATTATTTCAGCTAAAATCAACATGGGATCCTCTAAATACTATTCAATGCAATACCTGATGTTAATGTATGTGATATAACACATCATATAAAGAAGTTCCATTTTCTTTGCTAGTTTTGCCACTTTAAGTGCTGAATTAATTTTGATATTACATTGACCAATCAAAGCTCTTTAATTATTTCTAGGTTTGGTTTAATGAATTTGTAGAATGGGATCCTGCAGAATGTGGAGGGGTACATAATGTCTCAGTACCAGCTGAGGAGATGTGGGTCCCAGACATCTTTGTTCTTCAATTGTGAGTATCAGAAACTCCTTTGAGCATGAGGTAAAGATGTTTGTGTTTTCCAGGTATATAACTGGAACATACCATCTAGAGATCATTACCTTTCTCTATGTTGTTTTCTGACTCGCTTGATGGGGATGTCCTTGGTTCCTCTATGACTGTGTAATTTCTTATTAGAACATACCCTCTCACGATAACTCCCTGCTGCCCCTCAAACTCTCCTGTCACCTCTTCTTCTTGTAGCGTTGATGAGGACAAGTCACCACATCTCCCCTACCTGTTGGTTGACCACATGGGGCGGGTTAGATTCCTAAAACCTCTCAGGGTGGTCAGCTCCTGCAATCTCAGCATCTTTCGCTTCCCCTTCGACATCCAAAACTGCTCCCTGACGTTTGGATCCTTCTTGGACTCAGGTGTGTTGTGATATGTCCACCTCCTTCTCTCAGCTTTGCACAGAGTCTCCTGTTCTCCTTAAACATTTTTATTCTCTCTCTAACTTGTCTATGTGAACTCTTACTTTTCTTTCTTATATTAATATTGTCCACATCTTCCAATCATGTACTGGGGTTCACTTACAGTCCTCTCTACATTGTGTGCTTCTATCTCTCCTCCTTGCATTGCTCGTGGCCTCTTAATTCTTCCATTACATGATTGTGTCATTCCCAGCACTAGTCTACTGTATATTTTTTCCCTCTGTGCAGTTCTCTTTGCTCTCATGCTATTCTTTGCACTAAATATAGTCTTCCTCCTTCTTACTACAGTGCAGCATATAAAGTTGGGTCTACTCATGTCAATTGACCGCATTGAAAAGTTCTCAAGAGAGGCCTTGACTTCCCAAGGTGAATGGGAGCTTGTTAAGATAGAAAGCTTCATTGCTGATAACATGATGATGATGGACTTAGTAACGTTCAACGTAAGTCACAGTGGATTCTGGGAATGGGGCCTACAATGAAACCAGAACATTAGAAAAATAACTCCAATTTATATATTGCAGCATTACACTTTATACCTTCACTTATTCTGTTACCCACAGATTATTGTGAAACGTCGTCCTGTTTTATATGTAGTGAACCTGCTAATCCCCAGTGCCTTCCTGATGCTGATAGATGTGCTGAGCTTTAACCTCCCTCCACACACTGTGGATCGAGCTTCTTTCAAGATGACCCTGCTACTGGGGTACACCGTCTTTCTGCTAATCCTCAATGACCTGCTTCCAGCCACTGCCAGCGGAACCCCTCTTATTGGTAAGATTTTGCTTTACTGAGACTTAGCATTCTCAAAACTTACCAAATAGGTCAACTCAACATGGTTAAGAACCAGGAACAGCTAGCTTTCTAGATAAGTGCATGCTTTTTTAAGTGGACATGGCTGGCTGGTAGTAAATAATGCTCAAAGATAAAACCCATCTAACCCTTTATAACGTAAGTAAAAAAAACAAAAAAAAGTCAGGGAGATTCCCCCAAAAATAAATAATTTGAGACACATATAGAAAAATTAACACCACTGGAAAACTGAAAGCAATACATATAGAAATTAAAACTAGAAAACTCATTTTCATTGTGCAAGAAGAAATAAATTAGTTTGATGAACCTAATTCTATATGAACATAATTCTATATGCAAATTGTTTTTATATTAATTCTACCATCTACAGACGTAAAATTAAATTAAATTAATAGTTATTTGCTTAATTTAAACAATCATGAAAAATTTGGGTAAACATTGTACTAGCTAATTTATTCTAAAGTAAATTTTTACCTGTGATATGCTAATTAGTAAGACAAGAAGCAAAAAGAAGAAACCCCAATGTTAGTATAGAATTAGATCATCTCCCCCACACTTCAAGTATTCTGAGCTACAATTTAGCATACTGAGCTGCAAATTAGGAATCTGACAAAGAATGCTGGATATTTTAGGAATAATTTCCTGAAAGAAAGATGGCTAGTACAATATATAATTCGTTTTCAATGTTTAAGATGAAATCAACTTGTTGTTGGGGTGACAGTGTCTCTTTAATGCTAAATCTGCCAGCCACTGAAACAAAATACTACAGTACAAACTGTGTAGGTGAAGCTACGTTCTTGAATTTCTTTACTGCATTTGTTCCAACACTTCATCTGGAAGGCTATTTCATTCATCTGTTATCTTTTCTACAAGGCTTTTGAAATTGACATTGAATTATCCATCCTACAACTTAACATCATTGCTTTATTAGATCGCAGAAGCTTATACTAATTTCATCCCCAAAATATTAAACATATTACCGGTTTATATGGAATCTGGAAAAGGATATTCCTTTCCGAAATGAATTTGTAATATCACTAATAAATAACCACATTGATTTGAATACTGCTAATATCTCTTTCTATATATCGTCAAGAATCTTATTGGCTATGCACCCTGCTTTTTTCATTGATTGCCTACCTACCATTAAAGAACCTGAAATATTAACATTAAAGTACTATTACATTGTTATATTGCACTAGCTTGTACAAACTTGATTAACAAAATATTAACCATATTACCGATTTTTATGGAATATGGAAAATGGTATTCCTTTTTTAGGAGTCAACTAATAATATCACCAATACATAAACTAATAAAAAAAAAAAACGTAACACAGGCTCAATACTGATCCCTGAAACACCTAACTAGTAACTTTCCTTTACTTTAATGTACTTCATTTACCATGATTCTTTACTATCTATACTTTAGCCAACACCCTAGTTATTCAATATTTTTTTATTAAAACCAAACAAAGTATAGGTTCCAATTATTGAAGTAGTTAAAAGTACACATATAAATATAATTGTACTTGATTGTTACTAGACATTTTGAGTGGATGTATTAGGTAACTGAGCTTAAAACCTAGTACCAGACAAGCTACTGACAACCCTACAATTCAGCCATAATTGCCTTTCATTAGTGGGAAGCTACCTATCTCCTTAGACATGGTGAGCAAGGTGGCCATATCCTGGATAACTGTTAAGGGATTTTTGCATAATCTCAACAAAAGACATACACCTAACACGTATTATTGTGTCATGAGAGATAATGCTCACTCAGGATGTGGTCTTTTTTTTGCTCACTCATGCCATAACAGATGAGCAATTTCCTAAAACGGACCTGCCCTTAGGGTTGGGTAAAATCTGATGAGCTAGAGAGGAATTATCCTCTACATTGGCCCAAGCAAGCTAAAACTAGAGAAACAGCACCCTGAGTGGGTACCATCAAACAGGGTAGGCTACTAAGCATGGGCGTAGACATCCATCAAAATCTGAGGGGGCTCAATCTAAAAACATACAAACCTGCTTGGCATACTGTTTTGCTCACCCTCCTCCCTCTGAATGGTTTGTCAGTAAAATGACCACACTGCCTATGAGCTGATTAGACTTGTGTTCAAAACATTGCACTGCTTCAAAGGCCCTAACCAACAAAACGTGTTAGGCCTTTTGAGTTGGGATCAGAATATTTTATTTTGAGTATCCCACCAGGATATCTGGAGTGCCCTCTAAACAGGGAAGTACTAACTAGATGATCACACTTCCCGAGTACTTGTTTTGTTTAACCCTTAGGCTTTAGTTTAGAAATGTGAATAAACCCAGCTGGCGAACATTTTTTAATTTTAGTGTCCTATATATGAAATCAAGAAAGCTCAATTTGTAATACATTTAAAGGACCAGTGTAAATTAGCAAACATTTCTCATATTTGTGAAGCATTCAGCAAACTATCATCAACTGTTGTTTAAGCCATGGGCATAAAAGCATTTTTTTTAATAGACTCTACTAGTACATTTTCAGAGCAGGACAAACAATGTCTGCAAGTATACTTGCAAGCTGCCTCAGGTGAGCATAGAAGAGGGGGAGGAGTCCAATTCTGAAGTCTTAATCAGAGTCCACTAATTACTTAACAAATCCCCTCCCTCCTCTCTCCTCCTTCCAAGCTGCCCGCTGTGATTTATTTGTTACAAACTTCAGAATTTTTTTTTTTCACACTATAGTGGTCCTTTAACGACCTCAGGGCACATTTAATAATCCAGATAATATGATTTAATTCTAAAATATCCACTCAAGTTAAAAAAATGTATTTATTATTAACAATAATAATTCTAATAATAAAAGTAAAAAATAATAAAAGTAATTAAATAGATATTACTTGATTCAGTTCTATTTGAGCAAACATTTGTTATAGAAGATTGCTGTCGAGAATACGTTTCAGTATTATTGTTCATCATTTTAGAAATTAGGATATCTTTTGGCATTTTTAGACAATATTTATAATTAAATTACTCTCCAGTGATTTATGTTAAAATTGCAACATTCCAATAATATTTTACAACATATAATTGAACTTTATTCTATGTGTGGTTTAAAACACTTATTACTGACTCTAATTTAAATAAATGTATTAATTTATTATAATGTTTATTTAAGACATGAATTGTAATATTTACAAATAAGCCTAGTAAATGATGAAACAACATGTATATTTCTTAAAGGGACTCTGTCACCCCCAAATCATGTTTTTAGGTTATTCTTGAAGAGCATGCAAAACTCAATATACTTTATATTACCATTTTTTCTAAAGAAAATCGATCCTGGGAAATTCAATGATGTTGTTGCTGCATTTATAGTAAATGAGCTGCTCGTGCATATTAATTAGCTGCTTTTATGTGAGTGCTAATTAGCATTACAGTCTGCTTGCTTGTTTCTGTGCTGACAAAAATAAAAAAAAACAATGTTATTTGGTATTTAAACCCCTCTTCTACCCTTATTAAGCACCTTCAGCTTTAATTATGAATCATTCTTAAATGGTATTGACAGTTTTTCATTCTCCTTAAAATCAAGTCAACTTCCTGTTGTGGAGACATTGTCATAATGTTGTTTCACTATTTTGTGTTAAAAGTCAAATTTTAACATATTGTCTTCACTCTTTGATACCAAGCAAGTGCTGAGTGCTTCTTCTGTGTATACTTTCCCAATGTTTGTATACACAGTATAATTCATACATTAGCATAAAAGGGTACTTCTATTTTCTGAGAGCAGCGCAAACATTTCCCTTATTCTCTTTAGTAACGCTCTCCATCATTTTACTTATACATGCATTTGGTCATCTGAATTGTTGCAGGTTGTTCTCAGATTCCAGTTAATCAGAATTAGAACAATTTAGATTATGACATTTATTGTTCATGAGGCTTTTACTATGATGAATGATGCATGAGATGCTCTGTCCAGAATTATTTTTATTTTCTAGTGAGTAAGTCTCTCCAGCAGTTTCCGTGAGACATCTTATCTCTGTCTTTTTCCGACCTTCTTCCAGGTATCTATTTCTCTCTTTGCTTAGCACTGCTAGTCATTGGCCTTTTAGAAACTGTCTTTGTGATGAACATTTTACACCGAGGATCCTCACAGTGTCCAGCTGTGCCAGTCTGGGCTCGGACCCTGGTCTTACACTACCTTGCCAGACTAGTGTGTTATAAGAAACTAGATCACTTTGAACCTGAGTCCTTGAACAATTCCTTCATCACAGAGTATACAGGACATGGTATGTACACAGTCTTTAATCTGAAAGCATTTTATTTGCTCATATCATAATAGTTTCAAGTCTTTGTGTTTCTTTAATTATTAACAAGATGTAAGTTTTTGTCTTGTATGTACCGGTAGTTTCTCTTAGGTTGCTTTCTATTTTCACACAATATAAATGATCAGGTACGGACACCTGTAATCAACTGTTTAAAGACAATTTGTTGCTGGTTATATTTTATGAACTTTAAAAAGAAAAAGAGAAACAATTTTGACAGTGCTATTAATCCCAATTACTTTGATACTCAGATAAGAAATAAATAAATAAATTAATATATATATGTTAAATTATTAAAAGGAGTAAGTAGAAGGAGGTTTCTTAACATTCCAAAATCCAAATAATGTATTGCTATAGTGACCAATTAAAAAAAACAGCCAAAATAACACACAAAGAAGAAAAAGTTCAGATGTGCTGCATATCTCTAACTACCCTAAATCACATAGGGGTGATACAATCTATTGTGTACACACCCCTGTCTGGGTGTCAGAGCAGATAAAAAAGAAATCGCTACAAAAAAGTAATATTTGGATCTTTAGGTGGTACTTGAACAGGGGGAAAAATGGTCAGAATTAATATTTAAAGGAATTCCATTGATCTCATACCTTAATAAGACTATTCTTGGCCAATATTGGGATACATTTGCATTAGATTCTGACATTCTGTCTAAAGTAAACGAACCCAGTGCTTTTTAAAGGTGGAATCTCCCCCCACTCGCTAATAATTGCCTAATGCATCTTGCTCTATGAGAAAAAGCTCATAGAAAAAAAAAACACATAAACTACACCAAATAAAAAATTCCGATTGGCTAAAATACATGTCAATCATATTTCAGTCAATGAGAATCGAGTATTTAAATGTTCAAAATCTGATTGGCTATTCAGTAACAAATTAGAGAAGGCTACTGTCTCTTTTCTGATTTTTTTCTCTAAATCTGTGTATTCTGATTGGTTAGTCTTTTAAACAGATAACTCTATTTTACCTTAGTATAATTTGTAACAAGGGTTACTAATAATGTTGCCCTTATTTGATTGACCTGTAACAAAAGAGCATATGATAAAGACCCCTGGGATAAGTGTTAGGGTGCCATGGAGGTTCTCAGGGTGCCCTATGGTTAGTATATGAAGGGGATGCACAGAGAACCTCATGGTTGGGAGTTATTCTTATTTGCCATAGGGGTCCATAAGGACCCTTTTATGTTAGGATAGTACACCATTTGGGTCCATAGGCACTCTCATCGGTAATATTAGGTGCATAGGGACCGCTGTGGATATAAAGATACGACCCTTGGTGGTTCATTGAGAAATTTTAATTGGCACATTAACCCCCAAGCTCAATAAGTTATGTGGAAAGGAGCTCAATGGCCCTCCACATTATGAGAGGGGTTCTGAGGACACCCAGGCTCATTTTATGTATGAGTCAGTAGAGGAGCATATACAGAAAGGTCATTAGCCCCAACATATTCTTTTTTTTTATTCTCTATTTAACCTCTTCACTACTGCAACTGCTGCAAGTAAGGGTATAGTGTTAACTGTAGTGTGGGCTGTTACTTATCGCATATCAGTTCATATCAGGTCTTGGTAGGTTTTAGCGGGTGCATCAGTGGATCATTTTACACATATGATGTAGGCTTACTGTGGGAGCCCGCAGTGCTTTTACAAAAAAAAACAACTTAGCGTTTCTTACTTAAACCAAATAATATCACTTTGGGGGGGGGGACACGTGTAGAACAGGGAACATATCACATGTAGTGATCACTTTAGGTCTACATGCAAGGGTTTGTTACAGCAACATGTCTATGCTAGGGCTTATGTAAACTATTCAGTTGGGAGCCATGTAATAGAGTCCTTGCTTTTTATCTGCTCTGACCTAACATTGACACCTACACAGGGATGTTTATTTTTTTTAGCCCTATTTGAGTGTGTTTTTTGTGTTTATTTTTTTTGGGGGGGGATTATTTGGATTTTGGAATTTTAGGAAATCCCAGAAAATTTGCATGTGCGTATGTATTCACCCCCTTTGTTATGAAGCCCATAAAAAGTCCTGGTGCAACCAATTACCTTCAGAAGTCACATAATTAGTGAAATTATGTCCACCTGTGTGCAATCTAATTGTCACATGATCTGCCATTACATATACACATCTTTTTTTGAACGGCCCCAGAGGCTGCAACAACTAAGCAAGATGCACCACTAACCAAACACTGCCCTGAAGACCAAGAAACTCTCCAAACAAGTAAGGGGCAATGTTGTTGAGAAGTACAAGTCAGGGTTAGGTTATAAAAAAATATCCAAATCTTTGATGATCCCCAGGAGCACCATCACATCTATCACAACCAAATGGAAAGAACATGGCACATAAGCAAACCTGCCAAGACTCACGGACCGGACAAGGAGCCCATTAATCAGAGAGGCAGCACAGAGACCTAAGGTAACTCTTGAGGAGCTGCAGAGTTCCACAGCAGAGACTGGAGTATCTGTACATAGGACGACAATAAGCCGTACGATCCATAGAGTTGGGCTTTATGGCAGAGTGGCCAGAAGAAAGCCATTACTTTTCAGCAAAAAACAAAATGGCACGTTTTGAGTTTGTGAAAAGGCATGTGGGAGTCTCCCAAATTGTATGGGGAAGGGTGCTCTGGTCTGATGAGACTAAAATTGAACTTTTCGGCTATCAAAGAAAACGCTACGTCTGGTGCAAACTCAACACATCACATCACCCACACAACACCATCCCCACAGTGAAACATGGTGGTGGCAGCATCATGCTGTGGGGATGTTTTTCAGCAGCCTGGACTGGGAAACTGGTCAGAGCTGAGGGAAAGATGGATGGTGCTAAATAGGGATATTTTTTAGCAAAACCTGTACCACTCTGTGCATGATTTGAGGCTAGGACGGAGGTTCACCTTCCAGCAGGACAATGACTCCAAACACACTGCTAAAGCAACACTTGAGTGGTTTATGGGGAAACATGTAAATGTGTTGAAATGGCCTAGTCAAAGCCCAGACATCAATCCAACAGAAAATCTGTGGTCAGACTTAAAGATTGCTGGTCACAAGCGTAAACCATTCAACTTGAAGGAGCTGGAGCAGTTTTGCAAGGAGGAATGGGCAAAAATCCCAGTAGTAAGATGTGGCAAGCTCATAGAGACTTATCCAAAGCAACTTGGAGCTGTGATTGACGCAAAAGGTGCTCTACAAAGTATTGACTTTAGGGGGGTGAATAGTTATGTACATTTACTTTTTCTGTTATTTTGTCCTATTTGTTGTTTGCTTCACAATAATAAAAAAAAAAAAAAACATCTTCAAAGTTGTGGGCATGTTCTGTAAATTGCAAATCCTCAAACAATCCATGTTAATTCCAGGTTGTGAGGCAACAAAACACGAAAAATGCCAAGGGGGGTGAATACTTAACACAACAGAGGCCAGTGGAAGGGGTATACTGCATCCATCTAATCCTGACAGTGCACGCATACGATGCGTAAGGATAACACGCTAGACCCTAGCACTGTAATAAATTGTTTCTGTTTTTCTTTTTTGATGCTGATATTACATCTTTTGAAACTTACATGTTTATACAGCATGGACAGATTTCAGCATGAGTAGCAAGAACCATCCCTTCTGGGTTGCTACCTTGTCGTGGTGAAGGGGCTTGTGTACCGTGATGAAACAGTGAGCTATACTATGTAGGGACACCCAAGAGGGGCAGGTCATAGCAGCCAGGTCAGACGAACCAAAGAAAAGGAACTGGCAACCCAGTATTTTTGCCAACTACAAACCAGAGACATAATGATATTGCACCAGAAGATGACCCTCGGGTCAGAAGATGCCTACCACATTACTGGGGAAGAGCAGAGTGTGCGTACAAGTAGCACCAGATCTAATGAAGCGGTTGGGCCACATATGTGTCTGGAGGGTAAAGGAAAGTCTCCTGCTGCAAAGAACAATTCAGCATAGATCTGTGGAACGCTAGAATTATGAACCAAGGCAAACTAGATGTGGTCAAACATGAGATGACAAGATTAAACATTGATATCCTGGAATTAGTGAACTTGAATTGATGTTTCAACTTTAAGTGCAGCTAATATGGAACAGAAAAGTAGAAGCCAAAAACTAAAACACAATATATAGAACATTACTAATCTGGATTTATATTCATGTAAGGGCTTACTGCAGTTTCTTTGTAATACTAAGTGCGGATTTTGATATTGGCCATATTAAATTCCAACCCCGTAGCGGCAACGGTACACCCAAAAAGCCTGCAGGCTTTAAATTCTGCGTAGTTACAGAGCTATTATATTCAACCATGCCGCGACCAACGGGACGGAGACGGAAAATCATTCTTTGTTGCCTGTGCGGTCGTGAACATAATCTATTAGTCAAACCTGTAGTTACGGGTTTAGACGAAGCCAATAGTAAAAGAGATTGTCATAATTACGTCACTGAAAAATGGAGGTTAGATTTCAAACCCTTACAGGTTTCAGTTACGAGTTACAATCGGACCCCTCATTCCAAAAATAATGCAATATTAATAAATCAGTAGATATGATATTCAAGTCCATGTGAGTTCCATTACATGTATTAACACATTGATTGTCGGGATCGTTATAAC
The DNA here is from genome assembly GCA_027410445.1 of Discoglossus pictus. NCBI lineage: Eukaryota > Metazoa > Chordata > Amphibia > Anura > Alytidae > Discoglossus > Discoglossus pictus. Next base: position 304,010,790 of record CM050165.1, on the reverse strand, counting down.
ACAGAAATTAAACATTAAATAAAGTATTTTATATTGCAGATTTGCGAGCTTGAGAATGAAGTGCTATTCATTTTAATACCTACCATCACTTTTTTTTTAATTTTAAGTACAGAAGTGTGTTGATATTTGCATTTACAGTGCTACTGATAGGACTTTAACCCCCTTGCAAGTCCTCTCTAGTACCCGTAGGCTTTTTAGCTCCATTTGCGGGTTACAGCTTTGAACGCCAGTGGATTCGTAGCAATTTAATAGCGATTTGCAAACGTAACATTTACAGGATTGACAGATCAAAGGCTTTGAGGCAACGGAGTTCCGATTTCGACAGCCCGTAGGGTTTTTCCACATGTAACACGCAGATCGTATGCGGGTAGCTTTACCAGGCCAATTTAATAGCCGTATCTTTAGCCGGCTCCATTACGGGCTACGGGTTTTCATGTTGGGGGAATTTAATTGGCCTAATGGAACATGAGCAAACTGGTACATACTATTTGTGGGATGTTTATAAGTTTGTATATTGTGTGTGAAGTCAACAGTTTTAAGAAAATGACAAATACACATCTGTATTTCCTTCTGCACAGGAAAGAGTACCAATCTACAAACATCCCATGTGGATCCTGCTCAGGGAGGCCTTCAGACTCAACTTTTCCTGAGGAACATCAGTAGTGACTTACAGTCCATGAGGCGGCTGATGGAGGGTTACTTTGAACAGCAGGAAATAGCAGAGGAGTGGTTACGAATTGGGTTAATCTTGGATGCTCTTGTTTACCGGATGTATCTGCTTTTTATGATGGTCTATGCTGTTATATTGGGGGCTATATGGGGAACTTGGTACCACGTGTAGATCAACTACTGAAAGGTGTAGGGATGGAACAAAAGGTGGACCATCCGTATGGACTGACCATGAGCTGTTTGGAATTTTAATATATTATGATGTGGATAACATATAATGCTGGAGAGAAGAGCCATACATTTTTACCAGCCAAGGATTTTTTATCTTCAACAAGGTTTGTATTGCAATATCAAGAGCCAATTTTTTTCATGTTTCTGTAACATTTGGATTTGGGACAGTCTGTGCCTAAGAGAAATATTGTCATTCACATAATAGTCCAAAACATCTTTTTACACTGTAATCACATTTCATAATACACAAAAAGCTAAACTTTCTAAAAGAGCTAAAAATATGTTTTTATTAAAATTACACGGTAATACGTTGTGTCTCTCTCTGTGGAATTAGGAAACCATGTAACATAGAGGAACCATTGTATTTGTATTTTTTAAACTTACCCTAAAGTTGTCCAAAAGACATCCATACCAGATTCATGCTCTACCCCTTCCAGTTGTCCTTTGCAGTAAGCATTACCTTTCATTAGTATGTAATATCCTGGGATGTTTTCCTCAAAGAACCCCAGTGGCAACTGCTAGGGAGTGGAAGAAACATTTGAAAGTAATGTAAATTTACATCATCTACAGATGTTCAATGTTTACTACTCTTTGGTAACCCAGAATTCCCTTCTGGTACCACAGACTTTAAAAAAAAAACTTTGGAAAGAGAAGTGGGTACAAAATCTCAGAGAGTTATAGGACCCACAATCCCAAATATTACATTTTTACAACAACTTTCAGACATAAATAAAATCCCAAAACAATAATGTCATGCTTACCATTTGAAAACCATGCAAAATGAGAAAGGAAATAAGCACCATGTACTTCACACAAAAATGAAAACCCTTTGACAGATCTTCTAGCGAAAAATACTTTGATTCAAACCCCAATCTGTAATAGCTGGGATACAAATTTAGCACAGTTATATGGTTTCCTTCCAATTATGGAAGGGTATGCGTTAATCAGAAAATCCATATATATTAATTGCAGTATTATATAATGCATTGAGCTACTTAACTGTTGTCCGACCAGCAACCCCACAAGCATATTTAAAACATTATCACCTTTCAAAATTGCTGGGAATGAAAGAACTTCCAGTAGTTCTTGCCTGCCTACTTGGCACCACTTATGAATGGACTATGGAAGCTGAACCAACCAAAAATCTGTATCTATTCTTCCTTTTAGTGGCTGGGAAAGCAAATCTTAGGAAATGGAGCTTGACTTCTCCTCCTTCACTGAAACTAATGATTACTATTTAACTTGTAACTACCATAATGTTAATTAAGTTAACTTATTTTAATGTTTTCTCCTATTACTTCCCCTGCTTCAACTAGGATCATGTAGATTGTCTTGATGCACCATCTTTCATGTGTTGAACTCTCATTTTAATTCTTTGCTTTTCCACCCATTCCTCCTTTCTCTTCCGCTATATTTCCTTCTCTCCCACAAACAGGAAATGATACAAAACCTATGCTCCCAAAGCTTAAAACTGTCTGAGAGAATAGGAAATAGATGGTTAAAATGACTAAGCTTTACTTATTGTTAATGATGATATATTGTTGTTGAGCTTTCAAGGTTTGATGAACACTACTATCCATGAGACTTTTTTGGACACTGCTATCCATAAGTCTTTTTTTTTTGGCAATACTTTTTATTTTATTTATTTTTTAAATTATATTGACTGTAATGCAAACATGTCAAATCTTACAATAAAAAATAAATTTAAAAAAGTTTGTTTTTTTTGTTTTGTGTACTCTTTATGTTAAACCATTAACTCTTTTTCTTCATTAACTTATTGATTATGTCATAAACATTTTGTCTAAACAAATTACATTGCATATTATTATATGAGCTCTGTCAGCCTTTCTATCAGAGGCCTTCAAACGCCATATCAATCTTCTCATACACTCGCATTCAATCTCCATGCTCTAATAGCAAAGCATCCATTTGTATGGATGAATGTTTATAGCCTACAACATTATTCAGCTTTAAGTCAAAGTTCCTTTAATTAAACTTGGCATTTGCCTCACATCTTTAAAGTTTATACAATTATTTGTTGTGAAGGGAGGGATGAATGATGCGTAGGTTGTGGGTATGTGAGGGGTGTTTGTGGGTAGAAAGCTCCTCCCACAACATCCAGGTTACTCCAGGTTATAACCCTTTAGCCTGCTTAGAGGGAGAAAAGAGCAATATTTATGAGTTTCATGGATGATATATGGCTAGTGTAGTCGAGGATGCTGAAGTGGCTGTGCCTATATGAAAAGAGTGTCCTGAATAAGTGAATGGGTCGAGTTCTAGTCCGAGGAGTAAGAGTCTGATGTAGTGGATGAAAGATGTGGTTGAGAAAGGCTGCATAGAAATGTAAAGAAAAGGGTGAAAAGTAGGTTCGTTGGTGATGGTGTCTACTACGTTTTTGATGATGGTGATGGGGCACCAATTGTTAAGCGTTGCAAAACAGGTAATGACAACAGGTTTACCACAGGTTTTGGTGGATTGGAGGGTAAGGGTGAAATGTCTGGTGGAGAAGGTAATGTCCTGCCTTGTAATGTATAATGTATTATTCTGTCATGTGAATTGCCCTGGGATTCATAGAAAGCTAGCACGATGGCGGCTGTAATGGTAAGAGATGTTTCAGGTTTCAATGGTTTGTTGGAGAGTGTCTCTATGAGTTGTTTAAAAATTGTACTGTCTAAAGGCTGTCTTTGGGGTGTGGAGAGTGTTGTTCTTTGTAATAGTCCTCTAAGAAAAGACTTAATGAGGAGGAATAAATGAATTGTCTGTAGCAAATAGTGAAGATGGAGACGAGAATCACAGTGGGCATTGTATGCAATGATGGTAGTAACTATGAATTTGTGATTAGATACAAACATGGAGAAAAATTGCATGCTCTGCAATAGGTACATTTGTTGTTTTCAGACAGTCCAGTGTAAAATATAAAACAAAAGAGGCTCATGGCTAGAGCTTGTAGTAGTTGTGGTGGTTGACAGCAGGACAGCAGATAGAGTAATTTGATGGAGCTGATCTGAAGTCCTGATTAGAGAAGGTAGATATGTGGTGATTTGGTTCCTAACAGTGGTGGAATATCTGACTTTGTTTTTTCAAAGTTTGTTATGCAAAGTTTGTTTGGGACATTGTGGAGTCATGATTTGATCTTAGCTTATGTAGACTTATCTGATGTTTGGAGGTGGATAGATTGGCCTTCCCAGAGATGGCCCCGAGTAGAGTGGGTATAACGAGGGGTAGTATAAATAAGGCGTAATTCAGATATCCTAACAGAGATTGTAGCTGTGTAAGTTGAGAATTTGGCTGGTTGTAAGAGATACAATTCATGCACCCAGGCCATCCTGTGGTTCATTTTGGCACCCTTGTTCACTTGTCACTTGTGGTAGCCCTCTGGCCGTGCCCTTGGGTGGATGCTTACTTCCTCGCTGCTCGCGTCCTCTCCTGTCCCTCTTTTCACCATCCATGGTGTTTTTGACATCTGTTTTAATCTTGTTATCTCATTTTACATAGACATCATCCTCATATATCCCATAAAATAGCCTACCCCTACTAGTGCCTACCAAGCCATTTGCTAATCATATCCATAACCACTTATCCTACATAGGGATCTTTAAATCATTAGGTTTCCAAAATTTGATATAGCCATCCCACGCCACATGGCCTGCCATCTCTCATAAATTCATATAATAGCCGCTATCCCCATGTGAGCCATTCAGCCACACACCAATCATAATTTTACTCTTCTCTGCCTAAATAGCACACCATGCATTTAACCTATAGCTTATTATATGTATCATGTCTTTCCAAACAACCATTATGAGTATCTTTCAGACTGCCTATCACAACATTCCTGTCAACTATCAAAGTCACTGTTGACACTCATACATTTTGATCAAGACACCATCAGTATACCAGCTTCTCACCCAACCCTTCACACCACCCACACTTCACATAGAAGCTCATATTTGCTATCACAATTCTGCAACCTATTCTCCATCTTTAATTATAATGGCCGATCAGGCATTATTTGATGCGAGGAGCCTACCATTGCAGGCTGCATCCTCTGTGATGGACCTCCATTAGTAGCATATAGCAGCTCTTCATATTGCTTACGTTTCTCTAAAACTAGAAATAATACTCAGTTGTATGCTTAGATACTTTTCTTGCCAATTGATTAATTTCCTAGAGAAATTGTACCTTTTTGTTTCTGGTAAAATAAAAAGGTTTAAAGTACTGTGAGTCCTTTTTAAGAACTTGTGAGTTGCATATGAGGATAGGTTGTGTGTCCCTCCTGTATATCTTCACCTTGTCTTTATATGCTAACGTTCACAACCCTTATACATACTCACTATTCACTTTGCAACCCTCTACTACTCATCTGTCATTCTCTCCTTATACTTAGCTGTCCTCTTGCCCCGCCCTCACAACATAATTTCTTGCTGTCTCATTTCCTTCCATTACCTAAATTACCCTAGTGCTCCATATCATTGCACTATTTCTCTAGTGTGACCCTCTAGCCTTGTGCTCTCCCTTTGGGCCAGTTTGCTCTAGCTTTCTTCTCTCACTATTTACTCCTGTGCACCTGCCTGTCTGCTTAGAGGCCCCTTTTAACTCCCTCCTTGTCTATTTTACTAATATGATTTTCTTGATTACCCTTTCACACGCCATTGCTTTGTGGTTATTAAGAACACACCTCCTCCCTGCATAATCACTCTTGCTCTCCCTTTCGCCACCAGCTGGCGGGATAATGGCCGGCTGGTCCAAACAAAACAAACATGGCTCATCCTCTCAGCTAGCCACTTTCTGCACTTCATGTCTACTATCTCCGGTCCTGTTGGGTCAAGGGGGTCCTCCTTCCAACACAGGGAACCTGGGAGTGGTCCATAGCCCTCAATTCCCTAGTGCTTCATGTCCTTGCTCAATAACACTTAAACACTCCATGGCTTGCTGGTTATTTGCTTTAGTGGGCCCCTCAGCTGTCTATGGCTGGCTGGGCTCTCCTTTTGCAACTCATTCAGTCTCATGCTCCCTGTTTAGTGCCCATTTGCTCTCATGCACCCTTTTCTCTGCCTATTCGGTCTAGTGTACCGCATTAAAGCTTATTTGCTCTCACACACTTATGCACATGTTTGTTTTTTTGCCTTTATGCACCCCATAGCTACCTATTCACTCTCATGCTCCCCATAATCACCTATTCATCCCATTGAGGTTGCCCAATGGTTAAAAAGTAGTTTAAATAGATGTCACCATCTGTATACTTAAAAGCTGGATACCCTAAGGCTCTTTTGGGTTTCAGAAAAATTCTGCTATAATATCGGTGTAGGTGGATGAAGAGTATTTATAAAAACTGAAAGCTCATCCAAACTGTATGACAATTGTTATACACTATAGCAACTACACTGATTGTAGTTAGTAACAGAGACCACAAGATGGCAGCAGCATATCATGTAACTGACCTGTTCTGTTTGGATGATATAATTGTGATGTTGTAGCAAATATGTTTTATTCAGGCAAAAAATAAATATATATATGGTCTTGATAGACTGTGATCACCAGGCTTTTGCTGTAAAAGAACAATCACTTCAGCTCTACTATGCAAAAATAGTCCAGTTTTAAATTGTATTTTGCTAAATGTTAATAGAGACTATATACTTACAGTGAACTTGTGAGGCAGTAAAGAAAATGTCTTCATATATTGTGACAAGCTAGCAGTCTCCTATGGGTTTGTGCCAGTGTTTGAGGCACTTTGATGGAGGAACACACAATGCAAGTAAATATTTTTCCAAGTTTTACTAAATTTATCCAGTGGCACAAAAATAACAAACCAAAGCAATGAATGAAAATAATAAGCCTTTTTTAAGTTGTTCAGTCGTGTCTGACAGTCTGAGACCCTATGGACAGTAGCATGCCAGGCACATTTGTCAGCCACTGCCCCTCTAAGCTCTATGTTCAATGCTTCAGTGACCTCATCTATCCATCTCTGCCATTCCTTTCTTTTTGTGCCTTCAATCTTTCCCAGCATCAGAGTCTTCTCTAAGGAATCCTGTGTTCTGGTGATAAGGCTAAAATATTTTTGCTTCAGTCTAATGATCAAACCTTCCAGTGAACAGTTTGACTTGATTTACTGTAGTACTGATTGACTAAATCTTCTTTCAGTCCAAGGAGCTCTAAGCAGTCTTTTCCAACGCCACAATTCAAAGACATCAATTCTGCGGCATTCGGCCGTCTTTATAGTCCAGCTCTCACATCCATATGTTACTACTGGGAAAGCCATAGTTGTAACTACGAGGACCTTTGTTGATAGTAAGTGTCACAATCTGCTTCTTAAAGGAGGCTTGATATGAACCTAGTTCAAACCTACCCCAGCAGAACTGTGTAGTTTTTGTTCTCTGTGGCAGATAAGATGACTTCTGAAGAGGGCAAGGCCCAAAGGTACAGGCAGATAATACTGCATACAGGTTACTAATGGCCTATGGCAAGACCACTCCCCAAGTCAGGATACAAACACAAAAACAGTCACACACCTTGAATATGTGAAAACTAGAAATGAACCTTTATTGAATCATAGAACCAACATATTTATACATCTCCCATACCACACCATTGTGTACCTTTGTGTATGTGTGTGATGTCAGCACATCTGCCTTGCAGCCTTGGTTGCTATATCTAGCTATGGGTAACAACTTTGATGTTAATCTCAAGTGTTTGCTTAGGACTACTGAAGTGCCTGTATCTGTCTTAGCTGCTGTTTATCATGGCCTGTATGTGTGAGGATGCAATGTTCTGCAGTTAAGCTTATGTGCAGAGCATTTTTACCCTTTCCTCATGTATTCTCCTGTTCTATATCACATTTTCCCTCTATAACATATTATAACTAGAATACAAGATAACAATGCATAGGCAACATGTAACCACACACAATAATACATAATCACAATGCCACAATGTTATGCTCCCTTGGTCATATCCATAATTAATGGTAATATTACAGTCACTAAACAATGTAATCATGACAGTAAGTCTGCAGGTTTTCAATCTGTAGCTTTGGCTACAAAATCAGCTACCCTCCCTCCTCTCCTCAGGATATCACTGCTCTTACTCAATGTCTTAGCTGAGCGGATGCACTGCACTGCCAGGCTTGGGTGAAGAGATCAGTGTTGTGCAGCTTCTGGATTGGCTGATATCTTTTTGAAGCACTTCATTGCAGGATGATTGTTGTAACAGGGTGAGCAGATATGTTTACATTTACAACCTGCCCCCTACTTTCACTGTCCCTTGTTGTATGAGTAACAGATCTTTTTGCGGGTCTGGCCTTCCATCTTGGTAGCTGCACTCCCCTGGAAAGGGCTGAATGGAAGCTTGCATGGGGGTTATGATGTTAAGCCACTGATTCATATTCTTATCATTTCATAGATGTAGTAACAATTCTGCCTGAAATCCTATTCATAACACCAATACACATATGCTCATATTTTGTGGGTCTTTTTAATCTCATATTGAATTGCAAAAAGGCGAAGCATTTGTCTTGAAATGTTCTCTTTCACTAGCCATGATACTGAGAGCTTGCAGCCATTTGCCACACATATCTGGCAACTTCCTGTAAAACTTTTTATCATCTGCCTTCTTACAGTTCCCCACAGAAGGAGTTCTTTCATTTCTGTATATTTGTACACTGTCAGCATGGTAAATAATTGAATGAACTCCCCATTCCAGATCCTTTCTTTGATCTCTCAAGATGTCTCATGTGCCTGAAATGCTACCTTAACAGTAGAACCCCTAAGACGAACTTTAACAATAGAAGAGGGCCCTGAGATACCTGGACTAAGTGGCAAAACAGCCGGACTACTGCTGGGGACTGCCACTTCAAAAATAAGCAATGAAGTGGTACGATGTTAGCCATAAAAAAAAAAAAAAAACAAGAAACAAAGTGGAGAAGATCATAGTACCTTTAACTAAGAGGGATTACAGAGTAAGCTTTCAGGATCTTATAATCCCTTCATCAGGCATGGTATTAAAAAAAGAAACAAAACCCCTTATAGTATATACAGCACAGTGATGGTGTGAAGAGATAAGATTCACCCTGTGCCATAAAATGAACAACACAGCTCCTTTCATCATTCTAGACGGAAACAAATCTTTTAGGACCTACCTGGTGGGTTCATTGACAGGATGTAATTTACATTATAAGTGAAGACATTCTAAAACTATATAGAATAACATAACTCACGATGTAACTCATGAATCAAAGAGCCAAACTTCCTCATAAGTTTAGCTTCCCAAATCGTTCTGTCTGTCTGGAAGTTCACTGTCAATATTGAGAATCTCAGATCTTTGGTGCTGCGCCCATTTTTACTTAAATTAATACCACTGGAGTTTTAGTTCTCTTCTTGGTAATATTCAATTTGTAGGAGTTCATCTTATTACATAGTGATAGTCCTGTTTCACCTACATAAAGTCCAGCAACCCAGAGGAGGAAAATTGAGGAAAGTGGGCATGACTTCAAGAGGGAAGGGGAGTAAGAATTAAGGAATGAGGAGGAACTTGGGTATGATATAAGGACCTGTCTCAGCTTCCCTTGCATCCTTTTCATGGGCTGCTTCCATCCATAGCAATAAGATACCGGCTATGGTCACCATTTTCACTCTAAAATGAAATGCCTGCTCCTATTATTTACCCTATGAAGGAGATGATGACCCTCATTCTCAGGCAAGCTGCTGAGAGAGGCCCTCAGTGGATCACACAAAGATTATAGGGGCTCATTTCAGATGAGGCTGTCTTTCTACCTCCTTCTCCCCAGAACCCTTCTCGCAGGTCCACGTGACTACATCACCCTCCAAATCGCAATAGCCCATCACTACCCAGGGCTGCTTTTACTACCCAGCCCTCCAGATCTCCTGCCAGAGACACTGCCTTCAAGGAATCCATAGGCCCCTTCCACTGCTGCTGCTGAGATGGTTGAGGCCTTCCAGGGGTCTATTTTAACTCTCCTAGCATCCTCCCTTCCCCCGAGTAGAGGACCAGTCCTTCAAAGGTCCCATTGGACACCAATGAAATTGTTTGTAAGCAATGTGCATTTTCAGGTTGACCATCTTCCATTACATCGTTGTGCTTCTACCCCAGTGGTGTAATTCTCCTCCTCCATTTTATGATTTTACTTCTGTCATTCCTCCTTCATCTGTTGGTGTTGCTTCCTCTCATGCTGTTGCTATTTCCAGATCTACATGGTCATCATATGGCCTGCTTGTCTTTAGCTGATATGGCCTTTGAGTCATCCTACCTATGCACCACCAGGGGGTTAGGCAGAAGGAGGCAAAGGACTTTGGATAGGGAGTTCCTATACATTTCTACTTGTTACCAGTATCTCATTACTCTGAAGTAAAGAAGGACCCAATTGTAAGATATACTAAAAAGGCAGAGGATGATAGAAAAACTGTATGCAAATAGAGTAGCGGTGCTCATCTGAGAACAACAAATACCTCATTGAGTTTTTTCTTTAGGTCTGGTTACTTTTAGCTCACTTGTGCCCTTCACAGGGAGAAATATCCTGTAGTATATCAGTCTGGTCCCACTCACTAGAGTGATCCAGCCCCGAAATACCAGGCAATTCTCCCTGAACAGGAGAAACAGCAAACTCCAGAAACGTTTAATTATTTTATTGAAAAGCTGAAATTGTTACAAGGATTACAATGTTTACACAGACCAATAGATATATCATAAATAAAACATGTTCATGTACATAAAACTTGGCAGAAATGAGACAGATCATCTTAAAATGGTTTTACCAATCATAAAAGGACATTAGTACATTTTTGTACAGAATGAAATCATATCTTAAAACCAACAACACATAGAAAAAACAGGTTTTCAGTAAGAACAAATGTAAAAGGAACATTTTTCATGAAAACACAACTTTATAAAATACATCTTCATAAAAATAAAAACTTGTATAACAGGACAGACCTTCATTAATCGTGGAAACAAATTCCCATAAAACATTAACAGCCTTATTAAATTGTGATTCTGTAAATTTAAAAGAGCTCTATATAAGCACATAGCATATTTTATTTACAGAAGTGTTTAGTTAGTGGAGACCTTGCTTTTGGATAGAAGTTCACTAACTAAAAACTTCTGTAAAAAAATATGCTGTGTGCTTATATAGAGCCCTTTTAAATAAATAATACATTTAATTGAAAGCTTTCCCTTCTTCTGTCCCTTTATTCTCTGTCCCTCACCACTAGACTGCTCTGTCCCTTCACCCCCGCTGTACTTACAATACACTGTCTCTGTCCCCCCATCTTCTTTCCCTCGCTTTATACCTTCCATTCACAGCACTCTACAAAGAAAAAAACAGAGTTTAAAAGAGAAATAAAACATATTTTACAAAATCATCGTCTTCCATGATTTTTGTTGCCATAACCCTTCTGCGTCATCACTCCATTTCTTTTCACGCAAAAAGTAAATACAATCGGCCTAAAATCATAAAAATCCCTTGTTTAAATAAAACCAAGTTCCGTAATTTCCACAAAATTTCTTTAATAGTATTTATAATTTGCCAAGCTATGGTATTGTGTTTTTTACTCTTAGTATTAAATCACCCATATAGAATAATCTCATAAATCACTTTAACCCCTCCAACTTTACTTAAAATTTGGGATTTTTTTCTCTCCAAATTTCTTGGGCAAAGGGACAACCCCATAATAAATGTCTGACTGTTTCACATTCTAGTTAAGGATCGACTGGCACAAAATCCATGGTCCGGTATGGACTAGTGGATGCGACTTGTCGCATCAGAGGCACACCTTTACACAAAGCCTGCTTATAACTCAAAGCGATACTAACAACATTTCCAGACTGTGATCCTTTATGTGGATCCGTACGTACTGGAATGTGCGCACCACTGGAACCTAAACTCATGTGACCCCTTTCCTCTAGTACGTCCTTTTCCCTCCAGACCAGTGAGCAAGCTCCCTGGCCCTTACCTGAGACCTCCGGCCATGACCCTTTTGGGTACCGGGAGTCCGTTACTGGACTTCTTCCTCCCAGAGGTGTCACTGCTTGCAATCTGTGCTTCAGGCTAGTTGTCTCTCTTGGACCTAGCTACTGTCCACCAACGTCAATTCCTTTATGCCTTTTTAATGGCCCCTGGATTAGGGACCATCTTTTTAGCAGCCCTGATCGAACTGTTTGCCCCATCGTCCACTACTTTGGTTGGCCCCAAGTGGTCCCTCTCACCACTATGGGGTCTACTCTCACTGGGACCGGGGACAACATCCGCTTGCTGCTCTTCACCCTTGGAAGGATCAGCACTTTCATCTCCTCTGGAATGGGATCTGGGGTGTTGTGCATGTGTGCTTCCTGGGCGATACATATGTTTCTTGCGACAATTGCGGAACAAATGAGACTCGTCCCGCAGAGGTTACATCCGCAGGTGCGGCAGTCAAATGCCTGATCATCCGGACTGCCACAATATCTATATCTGGGACACAGACACTCATCTTAAGCATGACCATATGACAAATATTTTCTGTAAAAGATTGGTTGTCCAGTGAATCTAAGGTACCCCCTATCAGTTCCTAACGTAAAGGAGGCAGGGGGAGTTTTCATCCCACCGGGACTATCCGGATCCTCTTTAAAAGTCACAAGATACTGCCTCTTTCAGTTCCAAATCCCAAATTGGTTCTTGAGCATACGGACCAACGTAACAGTCCTACAAGTATCTACCCAGGAAGCATTCCACCTTTGAGTCATCTACAAAGGGATTGTACATGTGTACAACAAGTGAGACTTCCTCCCTTGCGTACAACAGTTCTAACTCAATGCCCTCTAAAATTGAATGACCCTTGTTTTCTTTATACTGGTGGTAAAAATTGTAACAACTCCCGCTACTGAAGAAAGTCAGATCATACAGATCTCTCCACAGGTTAGTTCTTTCTCTGATTGAGCACCTCTATTTTTGTATTTTGTTTATTCAAATGACCCTTGGGGATTAGTCTCCCTAAGGGTGATAGGGGACTCCAGACGTGGATCCCTTGCTCACTAGGCCTTAGAGAGATATCAGCTACACCTCACTGATAAGGCCCAATGTTTCTCCTGTTCAGGGTAGAATTGCCTGGTATTTTGGGGCTGGGTTACTGTAATGAGTGGGCCCAAACTGATATACTACTGGATATTTCTCCCTGTGAAGGGCACAAGTGAGCTAAAAGAGGTTGCTCTCAGAGCGGATTATCATGTCCATAGAACTAACCTATTAAGGCTAGTTTGTTCTCTGATTGAGCACCTCTATTTTTGTATTTTGTTTAGAAGTAGAAGAAAATACCTAAAGGAATTAAAAATTGGGTACAAGTCTAATGTATAATGTCAAGCGTCATAGAAGAAAAAAACCCAGAAAGATGCTCTCCTCAATTCAACTAGTTAGAAATGATGACTCTTATGAGAGGAGCATCCAAGTCCTTTCAGTCAGGGGACAGCCAGGAGTAGTGGTTTGGAAGCCACTAAAAACAATGCTGTGCATTTAAGGAGAGCCAGTGCAAGTGGGGCGCCAGGTGTAGATTGAAACATATCTGTTCCAATTGTTTAAATCTGTTTCTGGATATTTCCTGGTACACTACTTTGATAATTTCCTGCATGTTAGCACCTCTGGTTCCTTGGTCTGTAGAGGACTGAAACAAGCTTTTGAATCTCTGGCTGCATACTTGGGGGGCCCCATATCAGCCAATAAATTAGCAGGTCCTATTTGTTGTTTCCTATTTGTTGTTTCCTATTTGTTGTCGAGTGTAGGTTTCCAGAGGATAAAGTGCACGCTCTGTGCTTAAACTTACAATTTTTGTTAAGTCATTCAAAACTACACTGCAAATCCTGCAATCAGTATTGGGCAAACTACAGTTTGCATTCTGTATCATTCCTGTGGGCATGATTTTTTAACGCAGGTTGTATTTTCTTTTGAAGTAGCACGCAGGTCCCGGAGATGGAGGTTTTGGTGATTGTGAGAGAGAGCGGGAGTTATTTCAGAGCAGTAATTTGTGGTTTTGTTCATTTTTCTTCTACTATTTAATATTTCACACTTAATCCTTAATTGAGAGGAGGGGAGAGGAGTCGAGAGGTGGGGAGGAGGAGAAGAGGAGAGGCGAGGAGGAGAGAGAGGTGGCCATGGGGAGTAGTGGAGCGAGGAGTGAAGGAGAGGGGGAGAGGAGTGAAGGAGAGGGTGAGAGGAGTGGAGGAGAGGAGGAGGAGGAGTTTGGTAGTGGTGGAGGAGAGGAGGTGGCAGAGGAGGAGGAGGGGAGTGTAGAGAAGGAGGTGGGTGGTGTCAGGGTGGCGTGAGCAGCAGGCACACATAGAAGAGGGACAGAGTGGAAGGAGGGGTAGGTAAGGATCCCCGTCCACAGTCGGGAGGGCAAGAGGCTAAGGGCAAGCACAGGGCCCATAATTACACGCACCGGGAGAATGTGTTTCTCCTCGGTGCTATCCGTGGTTGCCCCGTGATTCTTGCAAGGGAAGTTAGGCCAGGGCCAAGGGCTCAGGCATGGAAGGAGGTAGCGGCTGAGGTGACAGCAGTAGGCACAACACCAAGGGATGTGAGGTCTGTCAAGCACAGGTTCGATGACATCAGGGCCAAGGTGAGGAGGATGATGGCTAAGGAGGGCAATAACCATAATGTGACCTATAATGAGTGGGAGAGGGTCATCAAGGAGCTTCTGGGACAGATGCCCGCAGCTGGAGCTTCAGGCCTGGAGGCCCAGCAGGACCCAGCCTCCACGCCAGGTGAATATCACATACACCAACATGCCACCACATGTGCATCACACACTACTCATGCACATGATGACCAACAAAGGACACTAACATGTCAGCTCTATGGAATTAACAAGGGATGTGTAACTAAATCCATGAAGCTGACAAATCACTGTCATTCTTGGGCACAACAGTAATTAAGCAATAGAGAGTCCATTTATTGGTGTGCCCACTGCAGCATATACAATTACAGAATGCAGCCGGAATCAAGATAATGTTAGGATCAAGACTATAAACCAAAGAATAGATTATATCTAGAAGATGATAGCTAATCTGAGTTGCAATTAGGAGAATCATCCAGGTTCAAGCTTAGATGACAGATAGTTAGGAATGAACACATACCAATGTATTATTCATCATACTATTTACATATACCTTTCTTTTCTATCTTTCAGCATTCAGGAGGAGGTCTGGGTCCAGTAGCGAGCAAGAGGCAGGGGCGTCGACTCCATCGGAGCAGGAAGTGGAGGAGAAAGCCCCCGCCAAGCAAGAACCGGCGCAGGGGGAGGAGGAAGGAAAAGGATCTGAGGGCCCTGGACCACCAGTAACACCGCCGGGTTTTGACCCCAATATCACCCTCTTCCAAAGACTTAGTATCTCACCAGGGGCCTCCAACTGGACCTACCCACAGGACAGCAGCCAGCCACCACCTCCTTCCCCCCACAGCAGTGCGCTGGCCTGGCTGCCGCCACCACCGTCAACCACACACCCGCCAGTTTGGACCCAGGCTCCAGCCGGGCTCCAGACCCTCCTCACTCCATCACCGCCTCCTCCTCACCTGGCCACGCCCCACATGCCTCCATCCCCACATCTGGAAAGGCTGCGCAGGTGGAGATGCTGGCCCTCATGTGGCAGCAGTTGGACTTACTTGGGATCCAGGCTAGCATCTCTGCCGATTATGCGGAGCTCATGCGCAGCCTTGCAAGGCGCAATAGGGAGGAGAGGAGGCATCACCTAATGATAGAGTCCTATCTGGCCGGGCTGCTCAGGATTGGACTTGTCCCCAGCCCCACCTCCTCTACCCCTGAGGCATCCACAGGACACCCGCAGGCCGGCCCCTCCTCTCCTCCCACCATGCCTCCACCACTGCAACTTGTTGTGTTGCTGCCTCTCGGGGGGATGCCACCCCCTTCCCCCCACCACCACCACCAGCAGGGAGATGCCAGCCGGCCGCGGAGGATGTGGTCCATGTGGATAGGAGGTGGAGGACCTAGGGGCTGCGCATATATTTGTGCCTTCTCAACAGCACTCCTCAGTGACAATCTATTGGTCACAATGTTAACCTAATGTAGCCTGGCTACAGAGTCTTGGATCTTGGCATATGTGATGGTGATATTTTGTATGCAGATGGCTACCTCCCATCACATGGTCCATGATCCTCTTCTCTGTGGACACGTAGGCTTTTGTTTAACATGTCACCAATTGATGATCACTGAGGAATGCTGTTGAGAAGAGAAGCTGCAGTCCCTATGATTTTTCAGGCCTTATTTTATAGGTTTAGTTTCTTTTTTTCTCTTTTTTTGTTTTAGGTACAATTCAGGCCCATGAAGGCATCTTCTACATCTGCAAGCATTGTGGAGGAAATGTATGAGGTGTAAGGTTTTCCTAGTACCTCTCAGTTAGATATTCCTTCAATGACAGCCCTCCCCCCATTAACATGTAGCTCCCACAATCTTAAAACTATCATATAGCAAGATACCTCAGACATGATTGTTGTTAGCTTAAATGTAGATTAATACCGCTATGGCAGTGGACTTGCAAAATCTCACAATGGCATGCTAATGACAGCCAGCATTAATATATGCACTAGTGATGCATGTGATCCTGACCTCAATATCAGTCTGAGAACAGATCCTTGGGTCTTATGTAAGTAACAGTGAATCTGTGTGCTGACCTTTGTGTCCTCTCCGTATAAATGGGTGTTTTCCCATATTGCTGATTATCCAGAGACCTAGCTAATAGTTAGCAATGCTTGCAGATGGGAATCAGGTGAGTTAGTATATTGTTACAGTTACAGTATTTAGCACTGTACTGTACATGCACGTTTTTATCCTCCTCCGCTTTTTTTTTGTTTTTAGTTGTTTTTGTCACCACACTGTATGTGTGAAGCTGGATTGGATTACACAGTCCATCTGTTTCATTGAGCAGATCTAGACAAGTTGTAAGTGCTATGCACATTAATAGTTTCTTCAATTAAATGGAGTGATTTCTGATGATCCTTTTTTCACCAGATTCCGGTTGCAGTGGTGTAGTGACCACATGTGACCCTGGTAGGTGCTATGCATCATGCTTATTCTAGACTATGACATTACCCCCTGTAGGTATCTCCTTTTCCCCCGAAGCCTCTTGCTCTCCCGGGATCCGCACACACCACACCCATGATATTAATGTACTGTCTTGACCATTTCTGATTGTGGTCTGTATATGAAATAAAGCTTTGTTATGACGTTCTAACCGTGTCAGTAATTTTCAATGTTTGGGATTATGGAACATCCACATACATCACATTTGTGTCACATTCATATATATGTAAACTAATGAGCCCTAGTTACTATGCAATAGATCAACATATATAACAATAATAATAGTCATAATAACATTAGATATCATATAATAATATATATCATATACTGTATAATAATAATAAAGCGTTTATACACAAACCAAGTCCCTCCTGATGGGTTAGAGTAGTATAGTGTGGTGTATGTTCTCCTGGTCCCCTTCAGCATTGCTAAGTGGTTGTGGTGAAGGGGCTTGTGTTCCTGAATGAAGCTGTGAACTAGACCATGTAGGGCCACTGTAGGTGGGCAGGTGATAGCAGAGAGATCAGACAAATCACAGTTCAATAGAGAAGGAACTGGCAACCCACTCCAGTATCTTTGGCATGCAAAGTTTGTGGAACAGCACAGGCAGAGACCTAGCTAAACGTGCTGCAGTCCATAGGGTCACAGAGAGTCAGACACAACTGAAGGACTGAACAGCAAATTCTAAAATGCTCCCCTGGTACTTGATATATGTGATGTGGCGGTGTAATTTGGCCACTATTTGTTTTCCCAAATGTAGATGTGATGAGTGAGATGTATATGCAATTATATTTATATTTTAGGGTCCACAATAGAGCCTCTGTGAGTGAGAAAGGGTTAATATGGCATGAGTTTCGTGTTTTTGTGTTGATATTTAATCAGGTAGTGTGTCTTTAATTGCATGTTGCAGCATGGCTTTTCATATTGGCATGTGCATGACCATTCCAACATATGATGAAATAAAATATTTTATTAATGCTTATTTTTTTATTTGGGGATTAGTGTGCAAGTATTTGTAATGCCTTTCTCCATATTTTAAAGTCCACTGGTGTGTTTATATTGTCTTTTACAGTGTTGACAAATAGTCTGTAAACCATTTGCGGGTCCTATTTGGAGCCTGTAATATTTTTGCCTCTATTTGCGGGTTTACGGGTTTGAACGCCAATGTGTCTTTGGAAACTTGTAGCAATTAAAGCCAGGTTACTCCGTAATTAGAATCATCTACCTAGCCTATCAGAAGGCTTGGTGGAAATGATTGTAGTTAGAGTCTTGGGATCCACTTTCCCATCCCTCAAGACCAGGGGTGGGCAAGTTAGGTCTTGGAGGGCCACACACAAGCCTGGTTTTGAAGATATACTTTCTGTGGATAGGTGAGTCAATCAGGATGACTGAATAAGTGATTGATTCACCGGTGCGGAGTAGGGATATCATCAAATCCAGGCATGTGTGCGGCCCTCCATTACCGAACTTGCCCACCCCTGCTCTAGACTAATATTGACCTCCTAATCCAAGCCACAAACAGTAGACATCCACAGTGGAAGAAGGGACACTGACAGGTACCCCTGTCTCTTGAGTTTTCCATGCCACAGGTAAAGCTTGCTGGATGATTTGCAGACCTTGCTGAGGACCACTTACACTGGCTTGCCACAGGAACTGTGTATACCACTGGCTGCATAATGTGGCTATGGAAGCAACAATAGACCATATTTCCCTGTAAGAGAAAATCTTACAGCAGCCACTGTGACTTTCACTGTTATGTTTAATTAACTCCTAGGCTTGATCGGCACCTACATGAGTATTGCTTAGAGGACCTATAAAAATGGATTGAGGACCTAGACCTTAAACCATTTGTAATGCACATGAGACCTCATATCCCTCTCCCTACATAGTCGCCTATGACTAGGAACTGAGTCTCCTTGAACTGTCTCGCCATCTCTGGCTGGCAGTCACTATAAGTATATATGCCATACTGTATAACATTAAGTAATGAACAGCAGGGGGAAAAACCAGATAAAGAGATAAACAGCATTAAGCTATTACAGTCCCACTAGGGGGTATAACAATAACTGCTTTGTAACATGGGCTGGAAAACATGGGACACTGTATCTACAGAGGATAAGTCCATAATGAAATGTCATTCTGCATTTGGTCAGAATTGAGCTGATTTCTACATAAAATAATTTGATAAAGTGATAAATTGGTCTGAGAGATTAAATCTGAATGTACAAGAGGTTGTTTTGGTTTTGTTTTTTGTTTTTTAGTTGACTGCTCTTAAGAGCTTACAATCCCAAGGTTACAGGTTATGGAAAACAATATGACTTTTTATAGCAATATTCCCTATAGCTGTTTGGGAAGGTTCCAATAGAGATATGAGTCTCCCCATAAGAGATTGTATAGTGTCTTCCCTGCTTCATTTACTTAATTGTAACAATTTCAGGGTATCCTGCTAAGTGGGCCCAGAGCTTCACACCTTGCTTAGATTTCTTAGTAACTAACATAGAATAAAGTAATGGCCGGTGTATGACTGTACTGTATTGTAATGTCAGAGCCCAGGGGCTTAGAGCAAACATTACACATTGTTCATGATAATAGACCAGTGGCAGTGACACTTTCTCTCACTGCTAATAGACCCTTAGAGGTTTAGGTGACACATCTGTGTCTGTGTGAGGAGTAGAAGAAGGAGTGTGTATATATTTAGTAGCAGGTTTACAATGGCAGTGAACTTTAGGATACCGTTGGCATTAGAGGATGCACTAAGTTGAAGCAGAGTGAGAAAGAACTGAAACAAAATAGAATAGAATAGATAGAAAAGACCTGGGCAGAAACCTGGAGACCTGCAATCCATAGACTGACCACTGATGGGAGCAGTGATGAAAGGAAAACTGGGGTCTGCCCTGATCCTTTTGGTGATTTTGAGAACTTTCACTTTTGGTAAGTGCAGGCCAATCTGTGACCTGTTGAAAGGCAATGACCATGGATGTTATATGTGACAAACCAGCAAATAGGAGTGATGTGTCCCATTAAAAAATAGTGATTAAATTCCCTCTGAATTATTGAATTCTGCTCTGCACCATCATGTAGAGCAGTCCAAATCCAGTGCAGAAGCTGTAAAACTGTTTTTATAATTATTATTAAATGCGGTAGTTTTAGAATAGATATTTGCAGGATGTGTCAGAGGGCATCAGTGAGGGAAGGGCACCTGGAGGAATAACTGAGCTGTATAAAAACTATTATATAACAGTAAAATATGTATAGGATTTAAAAATGCAAAACATTTTTTTCTTAGTTTTCAATTCTTCAGTGTCTGATAATGTAAAGCAGTATTGATGACATATGTGACCCTTTAATCTCTGCCTATACCAAGTGCCCGCTCTTAGAGTTAAATTGTTGCATGTCACTGTCCTATGAATAGGGATAGATTCACTAAGGCTTGTGAAGGGGTCACAATGTCTGCTTCTTATGTATAGGTCAATTCAGATACACTCCCTTCTACAAAGTTGAAACAGACATTGGGTTCCTTTAAAGCTTCTGCAATGCTTATTAATCTGATTAGAGTTATATGAAAATATCTTCTAAATGCATCTGATATATTTAAATTCACTCCTATAGCATGCCATCAGCATCTGTAACATGCCTTTTGCATTGTACGTCTACACATACAGTTTATGCTTTGTGAAAAGACTGTCACATCCTATTTTCTTCTGCACTCTTCCATTTGTTATATCAGTATCAAGGGTCAAAGCGGAGCTGAAATGCACTGGCTCCAATCATGGCCCCTCATCCGAGTCTCTGCAGGAAGCGGCTTCTAAGAAGTTCATTCGCCCAACATGGAATTACAGTGACCCCACAGTTGTGAATGTCTCATTCACATTATATGCTGTGCTGGGTGTGGTGAGTAATGCATGAGAGAGTCAGGGGCATAGGGTGGGAAGGGATACAAAAGGGGAGAAAGAGGTAGAACTGGAGACCTGGAATATATACTGAACCCCTCCTCTGAAAGTCACTAGAGTGATCCCTGGAATTCATCACAGAAACCAGATACATGTAACTTATACTTGAAATTTGTCATAAATCTACAATTTGTGGGTACATCATTCATATTAGAATTTTTTTTTTTTTTTTTTACTTTGATTCTTACATGATAGCTTAAGTATATCTATTAAAGTAAATATTTTTAGACATTTGCTTCAGTGATCCTCTAACATTGTCAATTAAGCTGTATTTATTACGGTTCCCTGCAAAAGTTATTGATGGAAAACTTAAGGGACCTGGCAGTATACATATCTTAGTAATGTCTAGGATTGCCTTTAAAGTATATCTCTTCTCTTTAGAATGAAAAGACCCAGATTCTCACTACATTCATCTGGCTGCGTTTGGTAAGTTCCCATATGGTCTCTGTGACCCTGCATCAGTCTGTAACTCCACTGTCTCCAGGCTGTATTTTTCTTATCAAATTTCTGCACATTCATCCATTCTTATTTTATATAACATTGCAATCCTAGAGCCCGATTCAATTGCAAGCCCACATCTCATGGGATCGTGGCTCGCAGTCTGCTACAATTCTGGTGCTATTCAATTGAAGGAGCCCACAAGTTACGGGCTGAAAGCCAACTCCGTAAACCATGCACTTATCCCTAGCAGTTTCAGGGCGGGAATATGATCAATGAAGTGAACCGTAACCACCCATTTCGAAACAGCCAATAGAAAATGAGACCGCCATCATTACGTCAGTAATAGTAGGCTATTGAATTCTGCAATGTTTTAAAAATCCGTATATATATACCATTACCATTTTTTTAACTCATAGGTGTTAGAATAATTTACTTACAATTAGCCACTAGAGATTTAAAGTAAAATAGCCTATTATTCGATGTGGAAAAAGCAGTTGCCAAGAAGCCCAATAATTAGTATTTTTGACAAATTGCACATTATAGGGTTGCTAAGTGGTCTCCGAAAACCCAATGGACATCAAAAATATTAAAAGGGTGCATGATAATACATACCAGTTGGTATTAGGTGGTTCAGAAAAATACTATCAACACTAAATGCTAAGGTGACTGTGCATGCAAAGAAACACCCTTTGTAGTCTACAAAACATATGTGGGTTTGTGCTTGCTACTTAAATGTCACTATACACTCCATACAGTATATCGTTTCATCAGAGCACGCACTGATGAATCCATACATGGAATATGCACTGAGCTTCCAACTATTGTTTGACTGCAATTGCATTTTGTGAAAATATTGTATTGCATTGCTGCACTTATTTATATATAAACTTTAAACACATTCTTAAATTGTAACCATGCTGATTCTTAACTATGTGAGATATATAGAATGTACACAGTTTCCAAAAATGTAACCATTTGGGTTATTTCCTTTTAGAGTTGAGCCGCCGGGGCACATCTTAACCAAGCAGGAGGGAGCGCAGCCTATAATAGTAAAGAACCCCCATTTGTACTCACAGTAAAGTCTATAGTAATCTACCAGGATAGTGGGCAGTGCCCCCATTTGTACCCACAGTAAAGTCTTCACCTTGTCGATGAATGAAGCGAACTTGTTGTTCAGGGTCTGGATCTGCTCCTTCTCCTGGGTCCTCACTTGCTGGATGTTGGGGTCTATCTCCAGTTTGAGGGGGCCCAGCAGGCTCTGGTTCACACTCACTACAGTGATCCCGGCTCCTGATCCCATGCCAGCTCCATAGCCTGACCTGTATCCGCTGCCAAACCTGGAGCCCTGACATAAAATATCCCTGACATCAAAAAAGTACAAAAGGGGTATCTAAAACAAATGACCTGTAAGACCTGTATGATCATAGGCAAACTTTTTTGAAACTAGATAAAAATAATACAGCTTTAGATTATATATTAAGCTTATGAAATTCTGATGATATAATTCCTCAGATAGGAAGAGACATTGAGTGCAGAGGACGCTTCTAGCTGCTAAATGGAAAGGTGGCAACTAAAAATGCCAGTGCTTTCAATAAAGCTAATATAAAGTAGCTTTTAGGGACACACTGAAACAGCAGATGAAAGAAACAGTCAGGAAACAGAATCATGTAATAAAGAAGTCTGTAGTACCCACGCCTAACACTCATTGCCTGACCGTAAGACTAGCCCTGCTCACTGTGTTCCCTAATCCAGCTTCTGTCATTCATCATCACTTAAGGCACTAATACATGTTTTGGAATTCAGTTTTGGCCGAATGTGTTCCTGACTTGGAAGCCGGAGGAGTGTGGAGGTGTGAGACAGATTTCTCTCCCGGTAGCTGACATGTGGACACCGGACATGGTTGTCTATGAGTTGTAAGTGTGGACTATCCAAGTGTGATGTGTGCAACATGAATACATACAGTAGTGTACATTAAAGAAACAGAATGCAATAGAGAGCAATTCATTTATTAACTACAAATTCAAATTCTCAAGCTATGTTGGCAAATCATTTGTCAGATAAATTAATAAATTAACACCCTGTCATTAGCAAAAACCGAGGTGCTTGAGAACGAACAATACTGAAGTAGTCTTGTTCTATAGGCATAGTAACTAACAACGCTCTTTCAGCTCACTTGTTCCCTTCACTTGGAGAGCTATTCAGTAGTATATCTGGTCTCATTTAATAGAGTGATCAGGAGCCAAGACCAGGCAAATCTACCCTGAACAGGAGAAACAGCAAACCCCAGACGTACGTTTCTCCCTTCATTCGACTCTTCACTGTAGCTAAACTCCTTAAGGCACAGTGGGCAAAAAGTCTGCGCCTGGAGCCCCCTATCACCCTTGGGGAGACTAAGCCCCAACGATCATTTGCATAAAAAGAGGTGTTTGATCTGAGAACATACTGAAGTAGGCTTGTCCTATAGGCATAGTAACCTACTCGAAGAGCAGCACTCTTTTAGCTCCCTTCGCAGGGAGAAATATCCTGTTGTATATCAATCTGGTCTCACTCAATAGAGTGATCTGGCCCTGAAATACCAAGCAATTCTACCGTGAAGAGGAGAAACAGAAAACCCTAGATATATGGTTCATCCTTCATTGGGCCTCATCAGTAGGTTATTAGACATTACCTCCTTGGTCACTGTGCCTTAGGAGTTAAACTACAACTCACTGATAAGATCCAAGAGACGGGCCGAAACATACATCTGGGGTTTGCTGTTTCTTCTGTTCAGGGTAGAATTCCCTGGTATTTCGAAGTTGGTTCACTCTATTGAGTGAGACAAGACTGATATTCTACAAGTTATGTGTAGGTTACTATGTCTATAGCACAAGCCTACTTCAGTATTGTTCGTTCTCAGATTGAGCACCTTTGTTTTGTTTTTAAAAAATATCATATTTAAAATAATTCATAACTATTTCCTTATTTTTCAAATTTGCATTTATCGTCTGTAGAAGGTCTCTATTTTACCATACTACTTCCCTGCTACCTCTAAATATACATTGCTCAGAGATAAGCTGTGCTACTTATGAATTTTAATCCATGATTCAGGCATTAGCAGGCACTTGGGCCTCAGGGCATCTGTTACTTCCACACATGGATGAAGGTGGGAGAGGTGAAGGAGGATAAAATGGTTCCTAGAGGCAGCCGTTCAAATACAAATAAATACATATATGTATTGCTTTATTGTCAAACTTTACATGTTTTTAATTTACCTGATCTTACAAATACTTTATTATACAAATATAATAGTGCATTAAATCCCTGCACTGGTGGTTTACCTCGTCCAATTCCCCCTCTTGACAGTATTATTGGACAAAAATGTATGATAATCCTCTTCTTGCATACTACACCACTAATAGCATAAATATATGACATTTCCATTTAGTTGATTCACACTTAAAGGGGAGGAACTTTCTCTCAAAATCTTGTCAGCTAAAACTAACTGTGAAAAGATATCATTATACACCACATTCTTTTTTTGTTTCTGGAACACATCTACTCAAGTGTAAGTAGATTATAAATGCAGCCGAACTCTATAATATGTCTCTCCCAGTATAGATGAGGATAAATCCCAAGCAACACCCTATGCATACGTGAATCATTCTGGACATGTGCGATATGATCGGATGATCCGATTGGTGACTTCTTGCAACCTTGGAATTTTTAACTTTCCATTTGATGTTCAGAACTGCACCCTGACCTTCGGCTCCTACCTGCATACAGGTATAATTGTGAACCAGTATGGCTAGGGAGGTGCATGAGACCTATGGCTTAACTTCCCATGTGATGTTCAGAACTGCTCCCTGACCTTCAGCTCCACTTGCATTAAGATATTCATTGTGAGATAACAAAGCTAAGGAGGCATCTGAGATCTATGGTTCTATGTGGATTAGTATAGGTCATTATATGGATTTTTTTACTATTCTGCATACACGTAGAGCCAAACAACTTACCTCAGCAGGACAACAACTGTTCTAGAAAACTTTTGTTAGCATTTCTTTGCCAATCTTTTTATTGACCTATGACAGTTTGGCTTGTTGATTGTAAAATGTTGCCAAACCCTGAGGTAGGGGATAATTAAGAATTACAGCAAAACACAGGAATCACAGTGTAAGAAGCAGCCTGGTACATGGGGTATAGAGGAGCTATGCACATAGATAGATCAAGGAACTTAGGACTGCACAAAAGAGAATTGGGTGTATGTACAAATGAGTTCTGCTGTAACACCACATGTACAATAGAAAAGGCATTTGTACGTGTTCATAATGTAGACAAATAATCACAGTCTTGCATGGGCTATTTTGTATTTGCATACATCTATGAATACATGTGAGCATGGGTTTCATTTGTACTTAATCTCAGATGTAAGATCATTCCAAAACACATAGTGCCCATGTCCATACACGCAGCCTAGTGCATTAGAAGTGGTTCATTTGTTAATGGCTTGACCTTTTGTCACAGAAAGGGACGTACATGTTGGATTTGCTCTGCCAGTGGAACAAATTCGACAAAACTCTCTGAAGTATTTGGAAACTAGTGGAGAATGGGAGCTCCTGACCATCGAAGGACACAGTGATCTACTGACAATTGGCATTGATGAGTGGGGTTTATTGAAATTCTGGGTGAGTAAAAAAGAAATGGTAAAGGGAAATTCTGGGTGAGTAAAAAAGAAAGGGTAAAGGGGGCATCAATTATAGAGTAAGTGTCAATAGTTCTTGGAAAAAAGAATAATGGGAGATAGCAAAATACAAAGGCAGGGAATTGTGAAAGGAATAGGACCAAATATTGTTAATGTACAGGGTTCAGTACAATTATTAATAAACTTTTATGCAGCAATATACACAAGCCAAACATAAACTTAATATATAATGTATGTGATATATAACAATACAGTTTAAACATACTAGTCCCTGCTATTGACAGCTTATATTCTAAAAGAGACGGTTGAGCAGGCGATACAAAAGGATTGAGAGAGATGAATAATCAATAGCAGATTTGAGGGATAAGACGTGTTGGACAATGGACATCTGATAATTGTGATAAAAAAGTCTGCGTCTGGAGCCCCTATCACCCAACGGTCATTTGCATAAACAGAGATGTTTGATCTGAGAACATACTGAAGTAGGCTTGTCCTAGAGGCACAGTAACC
Organism: Discoglossus pictus; assembly: GCA_027410445.1. Classification (NCBI taxonomy): domain Eukaryota; kingdom Metazoa; phylum Chordata; class Amphibia; order Anura; family Alytidae; genus Discoglossus; species Discoglossus pictus. The sequence goes on along the minus strand of CM050165.1, from coordinate 303,984,235 downwards.
TACTCATAGAGCAGCACTCTTTTAGATCCCTTCAAAGGGAGAAATATCCTGTTGTATATCAGCAAAACACATGTAGTATTTGGCTATATAGCAGATTACATCATAATAAGTATAAATCAAAGCATGTTGTAAATGCAGACTGTTATGACTGACGTATGGGGACCAGGATGGGGGATCTCTGAACCCCACCAGAAGGGCCTATATGGCCCAAGATCGAACGGTCACTGCCTTGAACTCATGGACTATGTTGTTCTATTATGTACTATTTGTAATAACCTGTATAATGTTAGGCCTCAGGCTCTGATCTGGTACCCATGATCCCCAAGGAGCATGGCCTGTGAATATTCAGGCCCAATAAGAATTGTTTATACAATGCTTAGTGTTGAGGGTTGGTTAGTACATGACACTGTATGCTAAGCCATTTTTCAAAGTACCATTTTAAAACATTCTGCAATGTAATATGTAATAAGGTGATTTAAGCAATTGTATACAGCTTAAATAATGTAGTGGTGCTAGAAGTAAGCCCTAGGATATGCTTATATTATATAAAGTTACTTCAGTCACTTATGGGACAAAGACTTGGTCAGGCATTCACACTCTCTGGGCCTCAGGAGTCGTAAAAGTTGATAAGCCCACCAGATAGATAACCCCTACCATTCCTTACAGCAGAGCAAACCCAGGGTGGTTGGCTATAGAACTGGGGGGATGGTTGATTTTGTGATTTCTGTAAACAGCAAGTAAGAATAAACAGTGAGTCTGAGTTGAAGATTCTAATAACCAGGGGTCAGTAACCTTGGTGATGGGGTATGGGGGAAGTCTTTGGTTTTGTGATATTTCTGTAAAAAGAGACAGAGAATAACGTCAGTCCTGCTTTGTACTACACAGCGGTACTTATGCTCTTCTTATGTCCTAAGAAATTGCATCTGATGGTGCCTGCCTCTTCAGACATTATTCACTGATCTAAATTGTCAGCTGGGCTCTGAGATCTTGAAGACAAAAAGGCACGGCCTAGAGGAAAAAAGTTGGGGATGGGTGTGGTCCCCCAAATCTAGGGTCGTAACACAGACCTGATAGTTACAAATCTAGGGTCGTAACACAGACCTGATAGTTATCAATGTTACTCTCTCTGTCCTTAAGACACTTACATTGACTTTCAGAATACAAAGGCACAAAACAAAATTAATTTCACAGTATATATCTTTATTTGTACACCACTACACAAAAATAGGCATACATGGAAGAAATAAGAGGAAAGTTATTTGAGTCAAAACTTGCATACAGATTAAGTTTATAGAAAATAAATTAGAGTATCATATTAGTTATAGGGATTTGTAAACTTATTGGCTGTTTCTTTATCTTCAGGTATAAAAGCTATGCCATATCCCTACACATTCCAGTTCTATGTTCCTCAATGCTCCTCTTTTTTCATGTTTTTGTCACTCTTAGGTGGTGATTCGACGACGCCCAGTCCTATATGTAGTAAATTTGCTGATACCCAGCGCATTCCTGATGGTGATTGATATCCTGAGCTTCTACCTACCCCCACACACCAATGACCGATCTTCCTTCAAGATGACCTTGCTCTTGGGGTACACTGTCTTCCTGCTCATTATGAATGACCTGTTGCCAAGCACCGCCAACGGGACACCACTAATCAGTGAGATCCTATTGCTTGGCCTAGATATGGGTGGGCACTTGATCACAAGTTTGTGATGCACATATACTGTATTTGGGAGAAATGTCTGTATGTCTCATGGCCTTTTTACAATACACGCCTGTCACATTGCCACTTATAACTGATGCTCATATTCCAAGCATACATAACTTGAACTAATACACATATCTGTCACATGGCCACCTTGCACTGATGCTCATATTACTCACATACAAATCTTGAACAGATACACATATCACTCACATGGTCACCTTGAACTGATACATATCTCTGTCTACCAGGTGTTTATTTCTCTGTGTGTCTGGCCCTCCTCGTGCTCAGTCTGGTGGAGTCCGTCATAATCACATACATCCTGAATCGTGGATCTGTATACAGCTGTTCTGTGCCTTCCTGGGTTAGGCGACTAGTGCTGGGATTTATTGCTAATGTGATCTGTTATCATAATCTGACTTCAAAGCCAAAGCCTCCAACCTCTGACAGTCATGTACAGATCACTGCCAATGAGAATGATGGACCAAGGCCTCCACCACCCAGCCCCCTCCAAGACAAGCTCAGTAACACAGGTATTGTTTACTAACTGTGGGGGTCATCTGGTACCAAAGGCCTGGGATATAATCTAATTAAAGAACCACTGTTGAGTCAGAGTAAGCTATTTCATGTTATATCCATGTTTTAGTTCACCTTTAGTTTACATCAAAAATACATGTGCAAATAGCAGCAAAGATTTCTCCCCACTCATCTCATTGTCCTGAGCCCTAACGTTAAATAGGCATTTGGTAACATGAAGCATGCTCATGTTTGCATATGTATTTTTAATATGCGTTAATAGGGATTTAAAAATAGATTTAACAAGGAAAACACTTACACTGGCCCTTTAAAGGACCACTGAGCTAACATAGATACCTGTTGATCCCTAGGGGTATGCATGATAGATACCTTGGTGAAGGCATTGTGTGTGAGTGGAGAGTTTTTACCTCTTCAATAACAGTGTTTGCAGCTTTACCTTGTGGATGCCGGTTTCTAAGCATGTGCAGGAAGGGAGTCAGTGTCAAATGTGAAAATATCCAATGATATAACACAACTGTGTGAGTTTTTGTGTGAAATCATGTCATGCTGAGTGTCACAATTAGCTCATGTGTAAATGCCAGGAGGGTGCCGGGTGGTCCAGTGGTAAGGGATCAGTGCTTTCACCGCTGTGACCTGGGATTGATTCCAGTCAGGGAACCAAGAGGTCTGTGGTATATTTTTAGAGCACTAGCAAACAAGCCAAAGCTCTTATCTGTTTTGCTCTGTGCTTCATCTTGGCTTTCTTTACTTTCCTATGAAATCTGACCCGATGCTGACTTCTCTACTCTATGGCACCTGAGCCTTGGCTATATTATTAAACTACTGTGATATTTGTCATCTTAACCCTTGGTTTGTTACTGGACCTGTCTGTTGCCTCTGGCCCTCTTGTTATTTGGCATAGTGATACCTATCAAGCTATTGGGCTTCACCCCTCCTACATAAGTGACATCTAATAAGAGAAATGCTCTGCAACTTTGAGCCTATCTATATGTGTGAGATCCTTTGTATCTGAGATACCGCTTGTTGTGGCTATGTCATTATTTGTATTAATGTGTGAGATGATGTGTATTAGACTTAGATACTAAATAATCTGTATTTGACATATTGTATGTAAAACAAAGAATGCCCCATAAATCTCTTTTTCATAAATATTTTGACTGCTCCTCTTCTTGGAATTTCTTTTGATCCCTGCCCTGCTCTCTATTTTGGCAGAGCTGATCTCCTATACTCTTTGCTGTCAGTAACTGACAACCCTTGTCTATCTCTCCAGAAAACAAGGAGTTCTTAATGACTGTCCAAGAGATGCTTCCACCAGACGCCATGTGCCCCGGACCTGAGTGGCAGCTGGCACTGATCAGTCAAAATCTGCACAGGGTGAGAGAAATGTTGGAGAACCAGCACAAGGAGCAGGCGCAACAGGATGAGTGGGTACAAGTTGGGTATGTCCTAGACTCCCTGCTATATCGTCTCTACCTAATTTTCATTGGATCATATGCGGTCATCATCATCAGCGTGTGGTGTATCTGGTACAACATATAGTGCAACAAGGGGATGAAGATCAGAAGACACGCTATAGCTAGACTGTAAGCTCATTGAAGAAGAGTAACCCATCATTTTCAAAACACTTTCATAAACTGTGGATGATATAATAATAATATTCTTACCTACATTAAAACACATAGAGAGGTGCAGTTACCCAGACATTACAACTTGGTCAAATCCATCAACAAATCCATCATCAATCTTTCCGTTGATTGTGGGTTAAACAATGTAAAGGGGGTTATAGAAAATAATATATCAGTGCTTAGAGCAGCTGATCAGGTTTGTTATTTAATGAACAACACCACACACCTCTCTCTCTCACACAGGTATGGTTGATAATTGGTGCCAGTACTGCTGTGCACTATGCAGGAGTAGAGCTCAGGGACAGCAGTATGATTTGGCACTGCATAATGTAATGAGCTTTACCCTATTAACACATTATTACAAGTAATACTCTATAGAGACACGAACACACTAATCATTAAATAACCACTGGAGCCCCTTCGATACAATGTGCTCTTTAAAGAACTTGACATGATAATGTTGAAAATGTTTTAGAAAGTTTAAATAAATGTAGACATTAATTTAACTATTACATAACATTTTCCACTGTCACTTCCAAATGAAGAAATTTTTTAACACTTGCTATAAATTATACTAGCCTTTTTTGCTCTAAAGCAAATCAATGCGGAGATATTCACTAGTGGTTGTGTTGTAATGTTATGCTAATGTAGGCATAATAAATGATACATAGCTATACATGCCCTAATGATATTATGCAGTGTGATATTATGCAGCCAGATATCGCCCCACCTATACTTACAGGCATAATGAGCTGCAAAATAGTTTATTAAATCACATATTGGCACAATAATTCAGCATAGCACAATGTATAGCCAGTGTTTAGTGCTAAGAGAAAACAAACTTGTTTTTAGGGTCACTGTCCAATGTGCATCCTATAAATATGGGACTGCAATGGTCCTTTGGGCTGAGACTTCTAGAAGTATATGTAGGTTTGCAGAGCTGTTGTACAACTAAGCAGCACATGACATTGGATACACTTTTATGATATTTCCACAGACAGGATTGAGAAGATCTTCCATTAATCTGTTTCAGTACAATTGGTCCCCTGTGCTGGAGGATACCTTAGGGACACAGTATTCTCCTATCTGCATAATGTTATATGACACATTGTGAAGATGTCCCTATTAATACAACCCTATTCCCTAGAGAAGAATGCACACTAGTCATTAGGATCAAGCAGAGGCATTTAAAGGTATAGCAAGGTTTGCAGTAGCAGTTCTATATCACAGCTGACCTTGGCATTGGGAATACAAGCTAGTTATACATGATCGTATATACATTTCTTCATCCATGCCAAAATATTACAGGCAGGTAAAGTTTTCAGCACATATTTTTTTTCTGATGTTTGTTTGAATATTTCCAATGATGAATAATCAATATGTTATCCTAGGAGGTGCCAGTACCCAAACAAGGTAATGATATTTGTGTGCAATTAAAACAATAAAGTCAGAATGTTCATTTCTAACTCCACTTTGATATAACTGTGGTTCATCAAGTACAGAAATGTTTCAAAATCTCTAGTGAAAATGTTGTTTGCGTTGTTAAGTCGTCTCCGACTCTCCGTGACCACATGGACCGCAACACACCATGCAGATCCACTTGGTATTCCGTAACAAAGATACTGGAGTGGGTTGCCTTTTCCTTCTACAGTGGGCCACAGCATATAGCTCCTGGTATTCCTAGGTGGTCTCCCATCCAAGTACTAACCAGGCCCAATCCTGCTCTGCTTCAGGGTGGTGTGACCTCTTGGTTCCCTAACTAAAACCGAACCCAGGTCGCAGCAATGAAAACTCCAATCCTAACCACTGGACCACCAGGAAACCCACTGAAAATGTTAGTGCTTTACAAATAAAAGATAATAAATTGCAACCCTGGTAATCTCTGCATATTGATGGACTATGCTGAAAAATTCAGATTGTTGGGAACGTGTGTATTTAATTATGCTACTTCACCTAGTTAACACAACAATTTAGCAAATACAGGAATTTCCTTATACAGAACAAGGACAAGTCTTCAAGATATTTTAATGTCTACTATAAGTAAAATAACATTTCGGTAAATAATTTGTATCCTTGACCTATGATACCTGAGCTGTTTTAACATGAAACAACAGCTAAAAACATTTCAAGGTTTGCTTAAGATGGGCTTATAATTTAGTAGGGAAAAAAGTAGAGGTGGATGGGACACTGCATTCTGAACACACCATTTCCTTCACTGTGCTGCTTCTTTTGGCTGCTCTCAGTAGAGTTGTAAATGAGCAAACTTTCTGTTAGTCCATTGGCATTTTTAGCTACCACAGTTCCATGGCATGTTTCCTCTGCATTCAAAGTTTTCTCCCATCTGTGGAAGCACATCAGTAGAAACCAAAATTGTAGTTTGCTGCAGCATAATAGCATATGAAAGATACTAAATTAAGGCTGTATTTGTTGTTTAAATAGTTCTTCAAAATATTGTATTTTAAAGACAGGAATGCAGGGATCCTTTAATAGTATTTAGTTGTACTGAAAGCACAATGTCTAGATATGAGTTTGGCTTAAGTATAGGAAAAGAACACATTGTAATGCATTAACTTCAATGTTCTTAATTAGGTGATCTTTAAAACAGAAGAAGTACTTCTTGTTATAACTCACTTTTGGGGCTAGAGTGGAACTCCCTGAACCCCACCAAAAAAATGGACTTTCACAACCATATAGACATTTGGACTTTGTGGGTTGTTACTGTTTGTTTTGGTTTATTGCAGTAATGTAACTTGTCATTATTGCATTATACAAGGTAGTTGACATGTTGGGTTCAATAGAGTGTGAGTTACAGACCAGAATCAGGTGATGTCCAGACTTGTCTGTCTGCAACTATTGTGACTGATTTCCCCTGTAGATTAATAAGGAGCTGACAATAGAATAGAAGGGACTAATCTATAAGCCTTCCAGGTTCCTGGCCTGGAGGGGGTAATTAATAACTAAGACTTCTTCTAGGTAATGTGACCCCACATGGTCCAGATACTGCACTTTTGTGATTGGGTATTGGCTTATTTGCAGACGGTTTGAGGCTCTACTGGACTGGTTACTGTTATACATAAATACGTTGTGTTTTTACCTATAAAGTGTGCTCTACCTATAAACTCTGCTGGTTCCTAATGAAAAGGACTAAGATTCAGACGGCATTGGCTGGGCTGATCCTGTTCACCATGACTGGTAGAGATGATGCTGAGTATCAGGAGACCAAAATCCTTACAATTCTAGAGTGTTTCTGTAGCTGAAGGCAGGAGGTTTAGGGGTGAACATGGTTTCCTCCCTCTGACACTTCTTGTGTGTACGCATCAGGCAACAACAGCTTTCCTGGGCCAAGCAAGAGTGCACCTTTAACTTTGGGAACTGTTGAAATGTGAACAAGTGTCTGATACTAAGACAAGTGTCAGCTGTGATCAAATCCTAGTGTTTCCATCTGAAGAATATAATCAAGATAAAACTCTTGATCCCACTAAAAACATTCTTACTTTGCTCCATGCCTTTATATCATAACAATTTGACTACTGCAACTGCCTTTAGCTATGACTGTCAAAAAAAGAGGAACATCACTTACCAAACCATCCACGTTCCTGAAACATAAGCTCTGTCTTCTGTGCCCTGCACTGGCTCCCTGTGAAACACAGAATATATTTCAAGCTTGGCCTGCTGCCATACAAAGCTCTATATCAGTGGTTCTCAACCTGTGAGTCGCGACCCCATCGGGGGTCGAATGACAATTTGCCAGGGGTTACCTAAAACCGCTCAATCAGAGATCTGTTGCCAACCCCTCCGCAAGCTGCAGCCACCAGAGGTCTCTCTCGCTCTGTCGAAATGCTTACTGATCGGCAGCATCTTATGTCATTATAGCGCAGCTGTGCTGTCTAGTGTAGTGCCCGATGAGCGCGTTTCGTCTGTGAACTTCAACAGGGGCAATAGACATACCTTCTATCCTTCACACCATTATAAAGGCTAATCACAGTAAGTCAATGAAGATATTAACTATTTCATCCCCGTCAGTATTCACATATCTATACCTATATACAATAGATCAAAGAATAAGAATGTAAGAAATTAATATATAATTTCCATAAGTCATAAGTTCTTTTGGACAGGTCAATAAACAAGCAGGCCAATAAGGTATAATTAAAAAAATATATTTTACATAAATCAAGATACGGTAACACAATGGGTTTTAGACAAACAGATAGACAATATGGATAAAATGATATTTACCAAATATACTTATTCTGTATACTACATTTTCTTATAATGTTACGAATACAACCCCAAAAGTCAGCATTATCTTCAGGGTCCATCTCTTTAGGCTGCTGGTCAGGGTGCACACCATGGCTTCTGCTCTGCTTAGCTGGGCACTTCTTCCTGTTTGGCTCTTAAAACTAGACTGACCCAACTCTGGTCTTGTATTCTCTTTCTTGGACATTCCCCCTTTGACCAGTGATTGCCCATCCCAACAGAAACCCTTCTTACCCCCCACCCCCCAGGTTTATTCCTAACAACTCTTGCAAATGGAAATCCCACACACACATCTATTGTTTTGTTCACCCATAAACACCCTGGGCCAAAAACTTTATGATGTAGTATCCATAGCCTAGACATGTGATAAATCACACCTCTGAAAATTCTCAGGAATCAGTTTGTTTTTGATAAGGTGGGGGATGACTGATTAAACTCAATACATGATAAATAACTATTTATACAATTACACGTTATAAGATACACTAATTTCCGTCATAATGTTTACAGATTGCCATTCTATAAGCCATATTTTATTTAGCCTCATAGATATATCTCTTATCTTAGAGCAGGACAGCTTAATTCTGTTATTGTTATTGAAGCAATTTTTATATAATATTTTCATTAGCGAGCCCATGATATTGGGTCATGGAGAAAAGAAACTACAGTGACGATTTTTTAAAGTATGGTTTTACTTCAATACTTGTAGCAGAAATAGAGAAACTGCAATGCATTATTTGTTATAAAGTTCTATCGGCCAAATCTAGGAAGCCCAACAAGCTGACCAGTCATTGTGATGGCTAGCATCCAAACTTTGCCGGGAAGGATACCCAATATTAAAAAAAAAGGCTGATGCTGTCAATAAAACCAGACTTGATTCTGACGGCAAGTACCACCAGCAAAACCTAGCAGCCATTGAAGTTTCTTGATGGTGGCTCTCAGAATCACCAGAGCTAAGAAACCTCACAGCATTGCAGAGGATTTGCTGTTGCTAGCACAGACATTGTTCGAGATATGATTGGAGACAAATGTGTTACAAAATTGAGTGCAATTTCCTTATTTAACGACACAGCGGAATAGATTACATGTCTTCTGATATTATTGATCGGGTAATCCAGGAAACTAAATCTGCTCCACTTGGAGTATTTAGCATCCAGCTTGATGAATCTACAGATGTTGCAAACTGTTCTCAAGTACGTGTGTCGGATCCATTTCCGGCTATCTACTTCCGGTCCACTATCTATTCTGGCGTACCTCCGAAGTTGCAGTACCTTCGAATTGTTGCTGCTCCAGGCTGTGCACAAAGCCTAAGAGGTCATTTTGAAGTGGGTAAGTGGGCAGGTGAGGGCTTAGTCTAAGCATAGTGAGAATAGACTTAGTCTGGCTAGGCAGACAGGGAGGTAAATAGCGGGCCTCTTGTCTCAAATCCGCTACTGTATTCAGATTACAGGGCCACAGAGGTAAGATTGTAGTCTCCCCTATCTGCCTACATACTTCCCACTTCAAAACGAAGGTGGCATTATTTGACTATTATTGAAAGTATATTCATTTGTCTTCATATTATACCCAATTGTATGATTAAAAGGGATACATAATAAATAATAAATGCTGATATTTATCTAATTGTATGTTTAAGTAGATACATAACAAATGATAAATGCTGATATTTACCAGCTTATTACCAAGACTACTATTTGATTTTTCTTGATTAAGTTTACTATATTCAAATGCATTATCTCTTAGTACACAATTATCATTACTAATAGTTTGTGAATACTCATCTGCATGTACTTATACACATTCTGTAGATAGCCGTGATACCATGATTTTATATTTATTGTATTTAATGTATTTTGTATATTAATAAAATTGTATTTTAATCAAAAGGTATTTGATTAGGATTTTTGTACAGCTTATAGTGGTATTATCTCATGAGGGTAAATATCATTGGAATTAAAGGTGTACTTTTTCTTTCTCTTACATTATATTAATAGATTTTTTTACACTGCCAATTATATTTTTCAGTAGTGATATAACAATGCTCAATATTAAGATGCTGTGAGCGCATCAGATCATTTTTACTACTACTAAGTACCTGGGATATTTACTCTTTGTCTCTATTTTCCTCTAAATAAACCTCTTGAAATGACAACTAATGCATGTGATGTATTTGACACAACTTGTTCATTTCTGGAAAAGCATGAGATCTCTTGGGAAAAGGTGGTGTTTGCACAGATGGTGCTCCAGCTATAATAGAATGTAGGTCTGGATTTCAACGTTTGGTACTGAATGAGTCAACAAAAGCCATCGGAACTAAATGATTAATCAACAAATGTGAGCAACGAGGACGCTGCCACAAGAGTTACATGAAGTAATGAAAAGTGTTGTAAGTGCAGTCAATTTTGTAAAAGCAAGTGCTTTAAACAGTCAACTGTTTTTGAAACTTTGTAATGAGTTGAATGCGTCCAATAATGTCCTGTTATTTCACACTGATGTGAGATGGCTGTCAAGAGGAAAAGTTTTAAAACGTGTTTTCGATCTTTGTGATGAACTAAAAAAGTTTTTTAATAAAAATTCAAAACCGCAGTTCGAAGCATTTTTCAGGGATTAAAATAAACTGCAGAAAATAGCTTACTTGGTTGACATCTTTGCAATCTTGAACAAGTTAGATTTATCAGTTTAAGGACTAAATGCAACATTCCTTGATTTGTTTGAAAAGATCTGATCATTCTAAATGAAACTTCAACTTTGGCAACAAAAATTGGATGAAAATAGAATTTATATGTTGCCCAACTTATCTGCTTTTTTTTAGGAAAATGACACGGAACTTGACAAAAGGATTACAATGATAAATTCTGTCAAAGAACACTTGCTAATGCTTGAGAAACAAAATGTCATCGTACCTTCCAAATTTACCTGACATCCTGTGTGCACTTGCTCATAGTCAAAGTTGAAGATGTTCCTGAGAACGGAACATGAGGAGTTCATTGAACTTATTACCAGCGTTGCAACAAAAAATTATTTCTCTTCAATGTCAGTGAATAAATTCTGGATCAAGTATTTTCAGTCATATCCTGTTCTGAGATTGTGTTGCGACCCGCTTCTTCCATTTCCAACAACATATCTTTGTGAAACAGACTTTTCAAGTTCGTTGGTTATCAAGTCTAAATACAGATGTGGACTTGTTGCAGAAGATTAACTTTGTTGTGCTCTTACAAAGACTGCCCCGAGAATTTCTGATCTGGTGAGAAAGAAGCAACCACAGCCTTCGCACTGACACTTTAGTTTTTTGATGAGTGGTTTTGCAAAAATGTTGTAGCAATGTTGTTTACTGTTATTTTATTAAGACTAATTAAGTCTAATTAAAACTGTTACCGTTGTTACGCTTTGTTTTCACATGATTATACAATAAGGTTGAATACAATTCAATACACAATGAATAAAAAATAAATAAATGTAAGTTGTAAAAATTTTATTCATTTGTAACTTACATGTAAATTACAAATAAATATTTCACAATATATATTACATATTGTTTTTGTGATTGATCACTATGCTTTATGTTAAATTTGTAAGAATGAAAATACATCCTGCACATCAGATATTTATATTTTGATTCATAACAGTAGCAAAATTACAGCAATGAAGAAGCAATGAAAATAATTTGACTGTTAGGGGTCGCCAAAACTTGGAAATGTTTATAAAAGAGTTACGGCACTAGAAAGGTTGAGAACCACTGCTCTACATGATGAAGTTTCCAGCTACCTGAAGGAGCTCCTCACTTAAGTTCCACATTTTGCTTTGAGATCAGTAGTTGAAATTGATTAATTATCCCCAGAATCTCCTCACAAACCTCTGAGCTTTTATGTCTGTAGCACCGAGATTATGGAACTATCTACCACGCTAAACAGAAGATGCTCCTAACTTGGCCATTTTCAGAAAGAGAATGAAGACCGTTCCCATCACCCAGGCCTTCCAATAAGTTATAACTCTTTTCTATCTTCTAATAACTTTGAGTCCTTTCTGGAAGAAAAAGTTTAATATAAATAAATGTTTATGATTATGTAACAAAGTAAAACATTAGCAACTGAAGAGCCATGTATGATCATTTTTAAATCAATCTTAATGTATGAAAACTATGTTTGCGCCAGCAAGGTTTCTATCTTGTCTAACTTGATCATTTCCTGAGCCCAAGACACCCCCTTAATTACTAAACAGCTAAGTAAGGAGATGAAGGAAAGGGGGATGTTAGATAATTGGACCTGTTGCAATTTGACACCTACTCACTGCTTCAGCAGAATGTAAATGACTCTCTCGCACATAACTTCCACAGTATTATGGTTGCCTCCAGCATAGGCATTACACATTTGCTCTTTTCAATTGCAAATTAGCTTTAAGATGTTTTAAGCCTAATTACACTATTAATCATAATCATGTATTTCAACATATCTTTTAATCATACCGTAATCTTTTAAAATACGTGGATGGATATTGAACTCAAACAACCATTAATCTACTCATTTTAAATATGACAATCCTTGTATTAGTGTTTTCAAAGGGACTAATCACATATTATAATTGTCAAACTGCGAGTTGTCGTCATGCTTGCAAGCCTCGCAAAGGCATTGAAGCCTTACAAGCTCTCAGGACTTAGTCAATGAGCACCAAAGGCGCTCATTGCCCTGCGAGCCTTGTGAAGCGAGCAGTTGAGGCATTGAGGCACTGAAATGAGAAATTAAGCAGCTGTGCAGCACTTAGGCTGCAATGAGTGCTCATTGCAGCCAGCGGACCCGTCACACGTGCAAGCTCTGGGAAAAAAATACGTCCTCGGAAAAATACGAATTTAACGGCCCGACCTGCGAAAATCGAAAAATAATAAAAAAAAAACATAAAAACACACAGACGGAGAGCCAGGAAGCCTGGGAGTGAGGTTGCAAGCAATTTTGAGCCTTATTTGACGTGTTTCGTGACTCAAAAATCGGCTAAGCACAAAAAAAAATGGCGGACGAAAAACTTGAAAATTTCTGAAACTGGCTGAAAACTAGGCTGAGCAAAGCCAGGCACGCAGGACTTAGAAAATACACAACGGCAAAGACAGTAAGACTTACACCAAGAAAATACAACCTCGGAAAAATACAAATTTAACAGCCAGATCGTGAGAATCGAAAACCACGAAAAACAAGAAAAATAATTTAAAAAAACAAACATTAAAAACACACTCACACACAGCACAGGGGGAGAGGCAGGAAGCCTGGGAGTGAGGTTGCAAGCGATTTTGAGTCTTATTTGACATGTTTCGTGACTTAACAATCAGCTAAGCAAAAAAAAAAAAATGGCAGGCGAAAACCTTAAAAATTTCTGAAACTGGATGAAAACGAGGCTGAGCAAAGCCAGGCAAGCAGGACTTACACAGACAACGCCAGGCACGCAAGACTTTGAAAATAAAACAAACGGCAGTCAGCAGATACATACATTTGAGAAACACACAGGGGGGAGATGCTGGAAAGAGACACGTGGCATTCCCAAGCACAAAACATGCAGATTAATGAACCCTGCAATGAGCGGGCCATACAGTAGGCGGGAGGGCAATGAGCGCCGAAGGTGCTCAGAGAAGCAAATGCCTCACATTGTGTGGTAAACAGCATTGCCTGTCTTACAATTTTATGCCCGTCAATTTTTGATGAGCAATTTGCTAGTGGAGATATAAATAACAATCTTCCTCTCTACTGAAAAATTAGGGTAAAGCAAATGGAGGCAATATTTTGCTAACTATTGATGGAGACATTAATAATATAGCCATTATATCACTTTTATAACAATTTCACCTCAACTGTCCCTCATCAATACTTGTACCAACTGATACAGTCTAATTACATGCAGTATACTCTCAATTCTGTGTCAGAAACCATTCATTAAATGCATCATTGCAGGCTTTTGCAGGTTTAGTTTGTAGTTTGCAAATGAGATGTCTTGGAGTCCCAATATTACATAAGGTACCCAGGGCTGGTATGGCCCCCTATTGCTGTGACCCAACGAGCTCTTGTATCATCTAGCACTGAATTGGTTAACCAGAGCACAGACATGACGACCAGTACGCCTCATGCTGACTATTAGCTAAGAGTACCAAGATGCCGGACATGCTGACTAGTAGCTGAGAGTAGCAAGATGGCGGACTTCCGGTGCACGCACATTGACAGTTCTGTCCCCCTGCGGCCGCCGTAGGACTGCCGGGCGACAGTGGCACGGTGGCTGGGGTAGGACAATCCGCACGCTACAGGTGACATGGCGTCGCGAGCCGGGAAACGCGGAGTGGGGGCAGAGGAGGAGCAGACCCCGCTACAGGCAGTGTTGATAGCGGACAGCTTTAATCGGAGGTTTTACCCCATCACCAAGGACCGGCCCAGGGTGAGAGAGACACGAGGGAGATGTGGTGCGAGACTTGGGCTAGTGGGGACAGTATGGGGAGGGTTATAGTGTGATCATGCATGTGGATGTGAGGAGAGTATCATGAGATAGGGAATCATTCAATGTGCAGGAGAGGAGGACAGCAGGGGGTATGTGAGAGGGACATACGAGGGTAAGATGGTGGGGAGTGTGGCAGAGAGATAAGAGTGGGGTGATAACAAGAGGGTGCAGCTAACCAGGGGCTGAAGGAGCTGGGCCACGTGTGGGACTAAATCATTCTATATATGTGATTCAATCTGCTGTATAACCTGCTGTGTGGTATAACAGGATGGCGTGACGTTCCGCCGCAGAACAGGATGGTATTATAGCACAGTAGATGTGTTGCAGATTGTACATACAGGCATATCTAAGTTTACTGGATTATGAATGCATCTGATAGAGGAGAATCAGTAGAGTACACACATATTTTTTGCAAGAAAAAATACCGGAATAAACTTACCCTAAAGTTTGCTAAATCTCTTGTTTGCTGGCAGTTGATTTGGAGATTTAAATTCCTGCTACATTAGCATAAAATTCATAATATGTTTTAGCCAACGAATATTAATGTGTCTATACCAGGGATTGACAAATGTATCTGAAACTTAGGAGCCAGCTAGTTTAGTTAGGAGCCAAGGTATGGCTTATGTAGAGAAGTATATGTGTAATAAATAAAAATAAAATGTGAATAATAACGAATAATTTAGCACTTAGCAGTACAATTGTAGCAGCCGTGGTTCCCGGGATTTCTTGCCCTATTAATGCCCAGGGGGTGAAACAGGATCTGCCCAAGTTATCACTATTTTTTATGACCAGTGTACGTTTGCTTGCAATAGCTGCCAGAAGGAAGTAGGCAGGTATAATAAAATGTTATCAAGAAATTGGATAAAGACTCCTATAAGGATAGCCATCATGGGCAGATCCTTGCCTACCTGGGCACCTGATAGGATGTGGAGAGCAGGCTGCGGAGGACCAAAACACTAAACTTTAAATGTAAGCTATATTGATTTTTGTTCTACAAATACTGATTTTATGGCTAGTGGGTAACTAAATAAAGAAACCTTGTTGTATGAACACTGCAGTGGCCCTTTAAGTCCTGTTCTCAACGGATAATGCGTTTTGTGTCTCTTGTTATTATCTGCAGGCACTTCTCCCTCTTGCTAATGTGGCTCTAATAGATTATACTCTGGAATTTCTCACTGCTACTGGTGTGAAGGAAACATTTGTGTTCTGCTGTTGGATGGCAAATCAGATCAAGGAACATCTCAAGTGAGTACCTTCCATTATGGTTATGAATAATTGCATGGATGAAGTATCTTCATCTTTGGGGTATTCCTAATAACATATTTGTGACTGATGATGGATTCTCTCACCTTTCCCCTGTACAGGAATTCAAAGTGGTGTCGTTCAACTAGTCCTAATGTTGTGCGCGTGGTGACCTCTGAACTTTATCGCTCATTGGGAGATGTCCTCAGAGATGTGGATGCCAAGACCCTGGTGCGTTCTGACTTCTTGCTTGTCACTGGGGATGTGGTGTCCAATATCAATATTGAAACCGCTTTGGAAGAGCACAGGTAGGATTGAGAGCGAGAGAGACTTGTGGGAAAGACTAACTCTTTGGCCAGTGAAATATTAATATCTTTTTTTTTTTTTTTTAAACTTCCTCAGGACACGTAGGAAACTAGAGAAGAATGTGTCTGTAATGACCATGATCTTAAAGGAGTCCTCTCCAGGGCATCGTACGAGATGTCAGGAAGATGATGTAATTTTAGCAATGGACAGCAAGACAAAGCGGGTGTTGTTGTATCAGAAGAGTCAGGGCCTGAAACGCTATCACTTCCCTACGGTTAGTGAATTCTTCTTCTCTTTTTTTTTTTTTCTTTCAGGGTTTGCAAATACCTCCACTCTGCAGGGTCTGTGACAGAATAATTTTATGAATTGCGTAATAATATCTTCATTTGTGTTTTCAGAGTATCTTCCAGAGTAAGGCTGACGAGATTGAACTGCGCCATGATCTGTTGGATTGTCACATCAGTATCTGTTCCCCACAGGTGAGTTAAGCTATGCCTTGGGATTTGGGTTGCATTATATTTTTATTTTCCTGAGGGTCTGGAGGTCCTATGCATTAGTTTTTCAGAGCGTCAGGTACAACTCACATATGTATATTCTTCTGTATACACCCCCATTTATTTCTCTTTGGTTTCTACACCTAAGACTGTAAAGTCAACCTCTAGTATATTTCAGTTCATCTTATCATTTGAGTTTGACTCTTTATCTTCTTTACAGATTTAAGTTGCAATGTTAAAGGACCTTGGAAAACATGTTTAGTTTGTTTCATTTAAAAAAGGGTATTTAATAAAAAAAAAATGTAATCTTCTGGACCAGAATAAACTACTTTACTTTGAATGGGGGCTTGTCAGCCAGAGTATAGCTTTGTGAGTCATGTTTACCTGCCAGTGAGCTCTACGTACTCAAGCAATCTTGGTGCACACACAGACATTTCCTATTAGTTTCAAGGAAATTTAAACAAGTTTTACTGTATATTTTCCATGCAAAAACAAGTTTAGAAAAGTTTGAAGCATAAATGTACGGTAAAAAGGTTTGCATTCCAAGTCTGGTCTTAAATACTTGACATAATATAAATTTTCTATTTTCTTTATGTCTAACACGATTTTGGGGTTGGCATTGTCTTACACAGGCAAAGGTTGCAGTGCAGCATTTCATACTTGCTGTTTTGATATATAGAAGTGTTGATATTTTTGGTTTCTCCTATACTTAAAGGACCACAGTAGTTCAACAGAAAGCACTTGTTTCTCAAGTCAGCATTTGTGTAAGCCACGGGTTAAATACATTTTTTTTGTTTGTGGGGGGGATAACATTTTTTTGAAAACCCTCTATACAGGAATCTATTTTACATTACATTACATCCTGAGAGTTAGCTCGGGAAGGTGTGTCTTTCGTAGTGATCAGTGGAGGGAGGAGGAAACAGGCAAAAGTGAGATTCCTTTTTAGCTAATAGAGTATAATTGTAATTTACATCAAACCCCCCTCCCCCCACCACAGGTCCAGAAGAGGAGCGTTGCATCAATAGATGCAACCATAGCTCTACAGAAACTCATACACAACTTTCATCAAGCATTATGTATTCCTCCAGCATACTGCAGAGGCATAAAAAATCTAATTACAAACTTGCTTTATTACTTTTTCTCCTTGATTATGCTCTTAGTCAGACTCAGTTTTCAAGCATATATATTTTCCTTAGCTTATTATCACCTTGTTACAATGGGTGTCTCTTTTCTTAGGTTGCAGAGCTCTTTACAGACAACTTTGATTACCAGACAAGGGATGACTTTGTCCGTGGCATCCTAGTGAATGAAGAGGTGAGGTATTTGAAAAAGAAAGGGCTGCTATTTGGAGAGATGGGTCATTCAAAACCAAGTATTCTTATTTCTGGTTAGTAAATCATTTTATACTCTTTTTTTTTTTTTTTTTTTTTTAGATATTGGGAAATCAGATCCACCTCCATGTGACTCAGGAAGAGTATGGTGCCAGAGTCTCTAACCTGCTTATGTATGAGGCAGTGACTTGTGATATTCTACGTCGATGGCTATACCCTCTTACTCCAGAGACCAACTTCACTGACGAGGAGACTCAGGGTTACACTCACTCTCGGCACAACATTTACAGGGGTTCAGAGGTCAGCCGTGGTCATGGCAGCATTCTGCGAGAAAATGTGCTGATTGGAAGTGGGACGACTATTGGGGCAAAGTGCAGCATCCGCAATAGCAGCATCGGAAGGAACTGCAGCATTGGTGAGAGTGTTAGGTGTAAACTAAATGGGGAAATTCTGTTCTGGCTAAAAACATGAAAAAACGTGAAGGAAATGACCGTGAGTGACAAAGTGAAAACACTGAAGGATTGTAAATTTTGGGGAATATAGGTAGAATGAAAAACATAACATTAAGCATCATGAATATATACAAGAAAAATATTAAACTAAATACACAAAAAAGTAAAGTTTGATTTTCAACAAAAAAAAAATTTTTTTTACATGCAATCATACAAAATGACTGCACAGTAAAGACACATACCGCTACCTAACAGTGACAAATAACTACTGCTAAGAAATGTAACAATATTGTACTCATTAAATACTATAGTGAATTTAACTGTTTAATGTGCACTCTTAATTTCTCAGAAATAATCTTAGTATCTGATAAACCCTAGCAGCCTTATTAAATTGCAATTCGGTCAATTGAATATGACTCTATATAAGCACAGAGCACATTTTTTTACAGAAGTTTTTAGTTAGTGAAGACCTTGCTTTTGGATAGATGTTAAATAACTAAAAACCTCTGTAAAAAAAAAAATGCTCTGTGCTTATATAGAGCCCTATTCAATTGGCCGAATAGCAATTTAATAAGGCTGTAAGTATGTAGGGCAGTGGTTCTTAACAGTCGGTCCTAGAACCAGTGCCAGTCCCTGAGACCTGGTCTGCTGGTCCTCAACACTCAGAGAGAGCGGAGACCCTGACATTTTAAGCACACTTCTACCATTAGTAAAAGTTAGATATATGATTATTGATCCATATGTTCATTTCTTAGTACAATTGTAACATGCTCTTACACAGATACATAATTGTTACTATAAATATGTATTCTGTAGGAAAAAGCTTAATCCAACATGTAAATACTTGACACGCTGTTTCACCTGAGTTTGCCCTGAGGGTGTTCTATACAACTGGCAATATTTAATTTCTTTAAAAAAAAGCGCTTATAGTCTTTTATAAGTGTTACATTTCAGTTTAATATGAATAATTAGGAAACATTAAACCATTTCACTCGCTGTTGGAAAATGCAAGGGAACCTAAGAGGTAGATAAGGATTGAAGGTAACACCACACTCTCTCCATTCTGTTTCCACAACTGCTGTATTCTCTCTCATAATACCCGACACTTACTCTGCATCCAAGTCTCTTAAACACCTGTTTAGAAAATATTTTCATAAATGTGGTTAAACTATTGCTAAAGTAAATAGCATACACATTTAATGTATTTTTATATCTTACACTTTAGTTTCAGCCCTGCACTTGCTTTCCCATACTGGGGTTCCCAGTGTACAGATAGTTACATAGTATTTGAGGTTGAATAAAGACTTTTAGTCCATCAAGTTCAACCTTTTTAGAACTCTTCTGATCCTTTTAATATGTGGACTATTTGGTAATAATTTTTAATTAATCCAGTGGAAGGCAAACAGAAAAAAAAAAAACATTAAAACTTTGCCAATTGTCTCAGAGACTGGCGATCTCCATATATATATATATATCTCATCAGTCTCGACACTTTGCCTTTTCTTGCCTTTACCCTATCTGATCAAGTTACACTTCACATCTTCCTACATCCCAGCCAAATAAACTACTTTTTATATTCACATTTTATTAAATAACCTTTATCACAATCAACCCCAGTCACCTCATCCTTTGTTAGCAGTCCAACTCCCCAATATAATTTATGCTGTCACTAGTGCCATGGGTTGCTAACCCCCGATGTAGACTTAAGGAAATACCACACTTATCAATAATCAAACCATGATTTTATAAATCGGTGACAGGCAACCTGTTTTACTTGAGGACTATAAAAGGGTTACACAATGTGCTTAACTCTCTTTATTTTGCACATACTGACATGATCACATCACTGAGAAAGGAGATGTATATGAATTAATTAGTTGTCACGACAGGGGGCCAACTCTCTGTCCGTGCCCAGGGCTCCTTTCCCACATCACCAGCTGGAGCAGACAGCAGAATTGCAATAGTTTTTCATTTGATCAGGCAGCCCCAAATAGAGCATAAGAGCACACATAGGCAAGTGTGGCCCTGTGCTGCCTGATGTTTACCATGAACCTGTACTGGCATCTGTGGCCCTGTGCTGCCTGATGTTTACCATGAACCTGTAATGGCATCTGTGGCCCTGTGCTGCCTGATGTTTACCATGACCCTGTAATGGCATCTGTGGCCATGTGCTGCCTGATGTTTACCATGAACCTGTACTGGCATCTGTGGCCCTGTGCTGCCTGATGTTTACCATGAACCTGTAATGGCATCTGTGGCCCTGTGCTGCCTGATGTTTACCATAAACCTATATTCTTATAGATATGAGCTATATGTAAACTCTTCACCTTTTATATTTATCATAAACATGTACAATATAACTGCAATCCCTGCAACTAAATGGTATTCACATTATCTCCTCTAACAGGAGGGTATGATTTTGTTAATTCCATGACATATGAGTACTTTAAGATCTCCATGTTATTGAATTATGACATGTACTGCGCCCCCAGGTGCCCAGGTTAACATTGCAAATGTCACTTAGGTGTACAAACATTCTTTCTTACCTTCATTTTTATTATTTTTCCTAAGTAAAATGTATTATAGAAAACATATTCTGTATTACATTAGATGTAGTAATTACATTTTTTGTATTATACCTCTTTGGTCTGTGGAATCGTTCTTCTCCACAAGCACATAGCCCTTACATTTATTACATTTGTAGTACTCACTTAGTGCCACATTTTTCACCAGATTATTCTGACTCAAACATGACTGAGATGTCTAGAATCCACTTATATGTTGTTTGGTGTCCCTTTATGTTCTGGGAGATGTCCCTATCATTCATTTTACATCCCAGTATCTATAAATATTTCTTCATATTTAATGATAATATGGCATAATTAATCCAACTATATTTTCATAATTTTCTTACTCTTCTTTCATAGCATCAGAAAGCTGTTCTCTGTTTAGTTTGTTCACCCTGTAATGAGACACATTTAACCACTTTGTTTTATATCCCCTCCTTAATGAATTTGTTCAAACTATGTTATTGTGTGACATCTTCCTAAACAATGTAGAATTCCTTTTTTTAGAGAAGAGTGTGCACATAGAACTTGATCTGAATTTTCCCTGTTACTGGTTTTATACACCTTTTTGTACCCAGGTAATAGCAAGTATAAAAGCACTACAACATAAGTACCCCTGCAGTGTGTCCACCTGTTATTTTTGATTTAGATGTGTTTTCTGTCAAAATCCCCTTATATTGCTGACTGATGCTGTATAATGTATCCCTGTATAATCATTTCCTCCAATGTTGTTTAACCCCTTACTCTTTTCCCCCCTGGCAGGTGATCGGGTGGTCTTGGAAAATGTGTATATCTGGGACGGGGTTCACATAGCAGATGATGTCACAATCAAAAAATCAATAATCTGTAATGAGGCTGTTGTGAAAACAAGAGTGCACATAAGTCCACATTGTGTCCTGACCTCAAAGGTAAGCCCTTAGATTGCAAGCTCTGAGAGCAGACCCATCTACACCTTCTGTATCAGTTTGTAAACTCTCTTGTTTGTCTTATGTATTCATTATATTTCATGTATTTAGCACTACTGAATATGTTTGTGCCTTTATAAATAAATGATCCTGACAATAATAATAATAAAGGTAAATTTATAAAACTGGGCATTGATGGAGAGGTTATCACACTCCTTGCAGCAATATAATGTTGATCTTCAACTCTCCACCCTGTTTCTCCTGCAGGTTGTTATTGGGCCTGACTTGCAACTTCAAGAGAACACTGTGATTTCTCTTCATCATCCTGATGAAGATGAAGATGACGAAGATGAATTCAGTGACGACTCTGGTGCTGGCAAAGAAAAGGAAAGATCAAAAATCAAAGGTATCAAGCGCACAGCAATGTAGTTATGTTTTTTTCCTAATCTCTTATTAGTTTTCCTGACCTTCTCATGTGCCTGTTGTATGGAATATTGTGGGATTTTTTTTCTACCTACAAACAATCCTCAAGTTGCAAATTGTTATCTGCATCAGAACTGCAATGTGACTTTTTTTTATTTTTATGATTTAATAGTTCATACTCATTTGAAGTGTAGCACAGGAGGAAAACTAAACTTTCATCTCCCATATCTAAATTGGTTCTTCTTGCAGGATACAGCAAGGAGGAGGTTGGCTCAGAAGGCAAAGGCTATGTATGGAAATCTTCAGAGATAACCGAGGAGGATGACGAGGAAGAGGAGCTGCTACAAAGGAGTCTTTGGGGTAAGGAAAGCAGAGATATGGGATGTGTAGATGTGAGGTTGTTGGCCAGTTTCATGTAAGTATAATGGGGGTGTTTTTTATTAATTTAAAAAAGAGAATGTCCTATCTTAAAAAAATGGCGTATATAGACTCCATGTTCTTTTTACCTAGTTTAGTTAATCCTTTTAATGGTCTCATGCTTATTTCAGGTGGGCCTTAAATCATTTCCTGTGCCCACCCTTCCTTGAAGACGGCTTTACCTCCCTTCCTTCTCTCATTAATCCTAAATCATTTGCCTTCAATTGTTTCTAACTGTTTTCTAATTATTTCTTATATTCTATTGGACATATTCTCTCCATAACTGGACATAGAATTTAAATGAGGTTTGCCTAGATCCCATTAGTACCTCTTTCTTAATACAAGCAAATATACTACAGTCTTTTGCCTCAGCTTGTTTTTATATTTTGAAATCATTTAATGTACTAGCTCACTTTCTCTGTTATCAAACTAACATTAAGTATATAAAACCATAAAGCCGAAAGAGACTTTTTATATGTAATATAATTTGGTGCCTGAGTTGCCATTTTTTGTTAAATTTTTCTAATTTATCTGGTGTTTCCTGCAGTATTGTAGCGGTTTTTGCTTAGTGGTCTATGATTTACCATTTGTTGAGGAAGCTTACGGTTTGCAAAACATCCTTAAAACTGGCTATAGCACTGTGCTAGCAAACATAGGCCCTCATTCAATTGCAATTTGCCCAATTGAATAGGGCTCTAAATAAGCACATAACATATTTTTTTAAAGAAGTTTTTAGTTAGTGAACATCTATCCAAAAGCAAGGTTTTCACCAACTAAAAACTTCTTTAAAAAAATATGCTTTGTTCTTATTTAGAGGCCTATTCAATTGGCCAAATCACAATTGAATGAGGGCCATTGTCTGCTTTTTGAGATCATATATACAATTGCCAGGTGGTGTAAAGTAACAGATCTTGGAATGCAAAGATGCCTATTTTTTAATACTCCTTCACATATGAGCAAACTGCTTATTTTTTGTTTTTTTGACATTGTAATTTCTGCCCAATTCCATTTAGGCCTACGTTTAACAACAGAGGAGGAGAGTGACAGTGAAAGTGAGAAGAGTTTGGGGTCAGAGCAAATGGACAGCCGCACAGCTTCCCCAGTCCTGGATGACATTAAAGGTGAGTGCTGTTTTGTAGATCTCAGGAAGAGCTATTTGATCTGTGTATAAGGCATGGGGATGCCTCCCTCTGGAGGGACTGAAGAACATACATTTGAGTATTATATTTTTTTAATATACAAGTGAGCATGATTACTGATGTTTTTGGCAAGCTGTGGTGCCATACCTGACTGCTTTGTATCTCTTGGTAGTATTTCAGAATGAGGTTTTGGGAACATTGCAACGGGGTGTGGAGGAAAACATATCTTGTGATAACCTGGTGTTGGAAATCAATTCTCTCAAGTAAGTAACAAGGACGTGGCATATATAAATCACTGTGTACAAATTGGACGTCTATATGCAATATCTGTGTTATTGTCTCCCACAGATATGCTTATAACATCTCCTTGGCAGAGGTGATGCAGGTACTGTGTACAGTGGTCCTAGAATTTCCCCTACAGCATTTGGATGGAGCACTTGATGTTAACCCTTACTGCAGTTCTCTGCTTCCTGTGAGTATGCTGTTCTCTCCTTCCCTTGTGTACTGTGTTTGACTACCTTCCTCCTCTTGTATGTTATAAATTTGCTCTCCTCTCTGCTACCCTTCTCAGCTACTAAAAAGATGGGCCCCCGTCTTTAAGAACTACATAAAGCGTGCTACTGATCATCTTTGCTGTTTGGGAGCAGTAGAGGAATTCTTTCTGGACCACGAAAGCCTCTGGGCAGCTGTTGCTAAGGTATGTATGGCACATCCATCTTCTATTAGGAGGCCTACCAACAATCAGTGACTATTTCGGTCTTATCAGATCTCATCGGTGTGGGAATGGTACCTAACTTGTACTATTTTTTTTTTGGGAAGGCTATCGCAACATAATTTAAGTTATGGAAGGCAACAGGTGTGATAGAGGCCCTCTACCATACAGTGTACGGTATAAAAAAATATGAGAGAGAGAAAGTGAGATACCAACATTTATTATATATGGTTTTGTAAAATGTAATGCATGTTTACAAAAAAAAAGAGAAAATTGAGTAAACGATTGATTTTCAGTTTTTTTTTTCCCCAACAAGGGCATAATCTTTATTTGTTTCTATGGACTATATTTATTAGTGAGGTATAGCCTTTATTCCATGTCGCTTATTCGTTGAAGTGTGGTGAGATATCGAACTTGAAATATAGGTTCAATAGAGCAGCCCTGGGAATGGAAAGAAACCTGTAGGTGTATGTATTTCAGGAATCAAACCAAGATAATTGACACTCATTATTAAACTATATTAGGTTGATCCCAAGGGTTTAAAACCTAAACTTTTATTCCATTATCTGATTTCTTCAAAAATGTATACAGTACAGTGTATGTGATTTGGTAAATTTGTATCCATGAGTAACATGAAGCACCTCTTCTCTTTACATGCAGGTGCTGATGGGTTTCTACCAACAAGATGTGCTGGCAGAAGAGATGATTCTTCGCTGGTTTTCACAGAAAGATGTGTCTGATAAGGGCAAGCAACTGCGCAAGAGACAGGTGGTAAGTGCAGTGACTTTTCACACTTCCACCTGTATCAGAGGTTTGCTATCTGTTCTCCATTCTAACATGGATTTTGTCTCATCTTGCAGCTTCAGAAGTTTATACAGTGGCTGGAGGAAGCTGAAGAGGAATCCTCAGAAGATGAAGAGTGACTCAGTTGAGGTTACAAAAGGAAGTAAATTCTCTCCCCAAAGTCCTAAGCTTTGTTGCGGATTGGTACATTGACATTTTCTCTCTCTTGCCAGCAAGCCAAAAACCAGCACCCTGAAATTACTTCTACAGCAACGCCAGTCAAGGCCTGTGGATTTAGCTGGTCCCACAAATGGTAGTAAAAGGTTGTGAGGTTGAGGACGCAAATCCCAAATGCCTGGTTAGTCAGATGTTCGTTGACATTTTTGTAACCAACATTATTTGAGAGAGTATTCAGGCCATCCTCCTTAGCAGTGAAGAGATATCTGATAGGTGCAGATGAGATGCACTGGTTGCCCCCTTACTACACATACTGATAAACTGCCCATTTTATCAGGACAGCCAGCATTTCTGGATCCTCAGCTATGAATTGGAAGGTTGTTACACTGCACACTTAGGATTTCCCCAGACTGACAAGATGCCATGTGTGAGAATGCAAATATTTATTTCAGGGAACAAATAAAAAGTATATACATCTTGCTTGTATCAAGTATCTGCTGTTGTTTGTATAATATTAATCAGGTATGGTGTGTGTGGAAGTCACTATTTGATCATATACATCCTAACCTATTTCAAACATTTCAAGTGGCATACTTAAGTTTGGACTTTTTTTTTATTTAACTTTTTAATAAGAGGCTACATTTCTATAGCAGGACTAAACCTACACGACTGTTAACTTTATTAAAAAGCCCACATTTACCTGATGTTTGTTGAAGTGTCTAGCTTTGTGTACTCTTTTTTTGTTTTTTCTTTGTTTTAATTATGAATATATAATTATTGAATTCTTACCTTATGTTCTGCAGCAATTCTGACTACATCAGAAGCCTGCCTTTTTCTAAGTAAATCCTATATTTCTGTTTAATATCTTTTGATACTTTCCACCAAACTTGGTCACCTTTATAGAATTTAGAAATAAAGGAAAAAGAATGCATAACTTGAAGTCCCCAAACCCTGAAATCCAGTTTTTATACATAAAAAGTTAACTGTCAAACCTTGTCACTCCCCTTTTTGTTGTTTCCTATTTTTATTATTTTATAAAAAAATTATAGAGAGCAAACAATGATTTATATAATTACCGGCCATTATTTCAACTTGCAATTCTTCCATTTTTATTACACCGTAACAGACTTGCACGGTTATACGTACAGTGAGTCATTCCAGACATAGAATACCAGACAACTGTTTCTATAAATATCATATGCAATCAATGTAATCAAAATCTGAGCCACAAATAACAGACTATAAATATAGTAAACGTGCTTACAGTTGTGTGGTTATATGTTCCTTGGCATTTAATCATTACTTTATTTACACTGATGCCTTCAGAACAAATTAACCATTACATACTGTTTTATGAAAAACTAAAATGTATAAAAAGAGAAATTACTAATTTTGTGTTTATTCCTGGGCTTTATTGTTATAAAACCGTTTACAAGCTTGTTTTTTTTTTTTTTTGACCAGCACATGCACACAAGGATTCTGTTAACCTTATTTGTCCACCGAGCTGGTGCGCATCTCTCCTCCAAAAGTATTCAATGGAACACCAAAATTACACATTTACTTCATGCTCTTGAAAGCACATGTTTTAAATATCACATGAAAATATTATTTTAATCCCTGTACCAATTGTCAAACAATGATAAAATGTCATTGTTTTTACTTGCTTTTTGTTCCTATATTGTCACTTTAACTGCTGCAGCACTCTACAATGGTTTTAAAACCATTTGTGAGTGGTCTTTGGTAACATAATATTTCTTTGTTTTTTGTAGTTACGGCACTGCCCTGATTTGAAAGTCTGTAAATTCTTATTTGCATAGGATTTTGACGTAAAAGTCTAACAAAGTAAATCATAACTTTTTGTCAGTGCAAAAATCAATGGAAAACCTTGTTGCGCTCTTTGGCTTTGTCATGCCACAGTTACTCATAGCAGTTCTCTCGCATGTTTTCTGGGACAGGGGATTAAAATGGCTAGAGGGATTTACTTTGGCCTTAAACATGGTGTAAACTGCAATATTGGGGATTTACATAGGGCCCTTAGTTTCCATAAAGCTCCATGACTCAACTGGTGCACTGTGGTGACCCACCCCGCGTAGAGTTGAAAAACCTGCAAAGATTAAAATAATATTTATTCACCCTTGCAGCACCTGCTTTCTAGTAATGCCAGTAATTTGCATTGTTTAAAACTTTTAAATGCAGTTTGTACTTTTTTAAGGACACCACTTTCCTGCAATCTTATTTCATCACACAAGCATCTTCCTTCAGATGACGAAAACGGTGAACTTTTAAACCTTGACAAATATGCACAGATTTCTGTTTCTTTACATGGATGCCCTGCTGAGGGCTGAATTCCTATGGCCCAAGTGCCCTTGGTGCTAGTAGAATGAGCAGCGTTTGAACACCTAGAATCACAGAAACTGGTCTTTAAAAAATTTCATGCAGTGCCTTTACTGTTCACTTTCCTTTAATGTCAGCTGTGTTTAACAACTCAAACAGAGCTTGATGTAAATGCCATGATGAAAAGCAAGCATTACAGAGCTCTTTTAAATGATTCTGATTTAAGCTTTTCTCAAATTTTTATGCAAAAATAGTTGCAATAGGTAAGGCCATTATGTTTTGGGGAAAAACACTTCACAGCTACAAATAGTAGCTATGTAAACAAAGAGCATAACGGCATTTCTAGAGCAAACCTAAATTGTAATCTTTGTGGTTTTCTATATTGAACCTCTAGAGATCTATCTCTGAGCTGCAGCTTAAAGGAACATGGAAGGTTTCTGTTCTTCACTATTGACATAATATACTTCTCTATCCCTTTATTTTTGTGTATTTTATTAAAAAGTGCTTAAAGGCTCTAATTTCTTATGCCTAAAATCTGGCAAATAGTTCCTAATTGGATTATCCCCTCTGCAGCTTGGGAAGACAGTGTACTTTTAAGTGCATGGTGAGCAAACTCTTATAGTAACCAATCCATGACAACATTCTGCAACATGCTGCTAGAGTGAGGTCACTGGCATATTAATTTGAAATACTGCATGTCAGCATGAGCTACAGAGGATAGTCCCAAATGTATGATTTTAGACCGAACAAAAACAGTACTTTTTAATAAAGTACATAATATTAAACAGATCAATAAGTACAGTATGTTATATTCCTACTGAAATCCAGAAGCAGTCTATGTCCCTTTAAGAGTGTACCTTGCCATTTTCATATTAAGCAGGGGTGGGGGGATTTGTGTTCCCATTACTGAATGAGTTCAACATTTAGCATTTCACACCTCTGCACATGTTCAGAAGCAGACAGTTGCATGACCCATGCATACTTGATCAACACAACTAACAACTCTGCGCTCCAGTATTGGGGAAAATAAGGC
The DNA here is from genome assembly GCA_027410445.1 of Discoglossus pictus. NCBI lineage: Eukaryota > Metazoa > Chordata > Amphibia > Anura > Alytidae > Discoglossus > Discoglossus pictus. The sequence continues at coordinate 303,955,328 of CM050165.1, read as the reverse complement.
CACTGCGATTATTGAATAGTACAAAACAGACAATGAAGGAAGAAAGAGAGTTGTTAACTGGCACCAAATGCCCTATCCCAGACACCTGTTGCAGGACTGCTATGCAACAAATGCCAAATCCTATGCCAATTTGCCTACACCCAACCAAGCCTGTCTCATGACCTGGTGCTGTGACAGAGAACTACTAAACAATAAAACAGAAAAAAGAGAGAGGGTCAGCAGAAGAACCTATCCTGGTCACAAGCTAGGGCTCGATTAGTGCCTAGTGTGCAAAAGTCTGAAGCCCCTCCAAGCTCCACACCCAAAAAACAACCTCAACCAGTCAATTTCTGCTCTGCTTAACAGGGCTGACTCATGGGCAAGGGATTAAGTATGTAGGATTGTAAGTTTGCTAGTTTTCAATCTTGCACCGAGCTTTGGGGACAGCACTATGGACACTAGACTGTAAGCTCAAAACCAATCATCCTTTGCAGTGTGTTAAAATTGCCATTGTTTTTGCCTATACCCATGTATAGCGCTATGGAATATGTTAACACGTTACAAATAAACCATAATAATAATAAAAAGGAACAACCACGACACACAGGACAGAAACTGATATGTCTTAAAAAAAAACAACACAATTCCCTCACATAGCCCACCACAACAAGAACAACTAAGCTACATCACTGCACCCCCTTATTAACTTTTTTTCCTGGCCCTGTCAAGACCCTCTGCATCCCTGGTACTCCATAAAACCGTCTTCCCGATGATAGAAGACCATTTATTACTAGGTGGAAAAAAATACATACTTAAAGGCTTTTAAGTCTCTTTTGATTTCCCTGACCAACCTCTGATGGAGACAACACTGATATCTTTGTCATTGGCATGTAATGAAAGAATGGAAGTGAGCCGTAATAGCAGCCACAATCTGCCACGTCTGGAGAAAGTTTGGCCAAGCGTAAGCCGTGAAACCCAAGCCAAGGTACCTCTGGATGGTCACAAGGAAACCCCAACTGTCTGCCATCAGGAGCCACTGATGCAAAGCTGCAGGCCCAATATAAGAGGTGGCTGAGAATTCAAACCTGTGCCATCAGGCCTGCTAGACAAAAGTGATAAATGTGATAATTAGAATCATTTCACTGGGAAACCTGAATACAACGTATATTGTTATATACATTCTTACAAGAAAAGTTGGTTTGGAAAGGTTGTTTCATTGATTTGTGGGTAATTTAGTTGACTGAGAGAATCCTCATTTTTAGTCACCTATACGCTCACTCTATCAGACGTGTTTTTTGTGAAGTTATCACAGAATATACTTTGGCATATACACCTGTGAGGAGAGTACCATAGCTAATCCTCTCCATTGTTTTATGCAAATTGTCATGTGAGTATGTATTCACCCCCTTTGTTATAAAGCCCATAAAAACTCTGGTTCAACCAATTACCTTCAGAAGTCACATAATTAGTGAAATGATGTCCACCTGTGTGCAATCTAAGTGTCATTACATATACACACCTTTTTTGAAAGGCCCCAGAGGCTGCAACACCTAAGCAAGAGGCACCACTAACCAAACACTGCCATGAAGACCAAGGAACTCTCCAAACAAGTAAGGGACATTGTTGTGGAGAAGTACAAGTCAGGGTTAGGTTATAAAGAAATATCCAAATCTTTGATGATCGCCAGGAGCACCATCATATCTATTATAACCAAATAGAAAGAACATGGCACAACAGCAAACCTGCCAAGAGACGGCCGCCTACCAAAACTCACGGACCGGGCAAGGAGGGCATTATTCAGAGAGGCAGCACAGAGACCTAAGGTAACCCTGGACGAGTTGCAGAGTTCCACAGCAGAGACTGCAGTATCTGTACATAGGTCGACAATAAGCCGTACGCTCCATAGCGTTGGGCTTTATGGCAGAGTGGCCAGAAGAAAGCCATTACTTTCAGCAAAAAACAAAATGGCACGTTTTGAGTTTGCGAAAAGGCATGTGGGAGACTCCTAAAATGTATGGAGGAAGGTGCTCTGGTCTGATGAGACTAAAATGTAATTTTTCGTCCATCAAAGAAAATGCTATGTCTGGCGCAAACCCAGCACATCACATCACCCAAAGAACACCATCCCCACAGTGAAACATGGTGGTGGCAGCATCATGCAGTGGGGATGTTTTTCAGCATCCGGGACTGGGAAACTGGTCAGAGTTGAGGGAAAGATGGATGGTGCTAAATACAGGGAAATTCTTGAGCAAAACCTGTACCACTCTGTGCGTGATTTGAGGCTAGGACGGAGGTTCACTTTGCAGCAGGACAATGACCCCAAACACACTGCTAAAGCAACACTTGAGTGGTTTAAGGGGAAACATGCAAATGTGTTAGAATGGCCTAGTCAAAGCCCAGAACTCAATCCAATAGAAAATCTGTGGTCAGACTTAAAGATTGCTGTTCACAAGCGCAAACCATCCAACTTGAAGGAGCTGGAGCAGTTTTGCAAGTAGGAATGGGCAAAAATCCCAGTGGTAAGATGTGGCAAGCTCATAGAGACTTATCCAAAGCAACTTGGAGCTGTGATTGCTGCAAAAGGTGTCTCTACAAAGTATTGACTTTAGGACGGTGAATAGTTATGCACATTGACTTTTTCTGTTATTTTGTCCTATTTGTTGCTTGCTTCACAAGAAAAAAAAAAAACATCTTCAAAGTTGTGGGCAATCCTCAAACAGTCCATGTTAATTCCAGGTTGTGAGGCAACAAAACACGAAAAATGCCAAGGGGTGAATACTTTTGCAAGGCACTGTATTCATAGAGCTCCATGCTCCAAGAGCAATTTGTTGTGACAGACTGAACTAGTTGTCACAGGGAAGTAAGATGTGAAGCTAGATGTAAAATACTGCACAACTCTGGAAAATATAAGCCTGGTGATTACAGTCCTTGGCTGGTGTTATTTTAGCAATTGCAAGTGCTTTACTGCAGCAATCATATTCTGAAACTTTCATCTAGTAAGAAAAACTTTTTCCAGATGTTAATAGAAAACTACTCCCAGGAATGAAATCTGCTGACAGAGCTATATTGTTTTTGGCAGATGTTCAATTCAGCCATGTTCTTTCAAAACACCTAAACACTTTCACTATTGATACATTTGACATCTCTTTATATTAGGTGCTAGGGTCTATGCCTTAATAATCTGAATCTATGTGAAACACCCATCTCAATCTATCATGCAATTACAAAGCATAGGCTATGCACAATGTTTGCAAGAAAACTGATGGCTGCAAATGCTTAAAAAAACATCCTTGTAATACTGTAAAAAGGCCAAAACATATATGTAAAGTGTAAAACCTACTATATTAACCCATCCAATGCAGAGAATGACTAGGTAATGCCCTCCACAACTCCCTTCATTAATGGGGGTGGGCGTCTCCAATCTCTATCCTTATGGCACCTAGAGGATGTGATACCACTCTTTTAAAACGGGAAAGGCGTTATCACCTGACCTCCACATCATCAAATGGAAAGGAGAGTGGCTCAATATGAGCCCCTATTCCCACTTAAAAAAATATGAGACCTTTCTTTTGAAAAAGGGGATTACTTTTTCATATACATATATATATATATATATATATATATATATATATATATATATATATATATAGTGGATATAAAAAGTCTATACACCCCTGTTAAAATGTCAGGTTTCTGTGCTGTAAAAAAATTAGACAAAGATAAATAATTTCAGAACTTTTTCCACCTTTAATGTGACCTATCAACTGTACAACTCAATTGAAAAAAAAACTGAAATCTTTTAGGTAGAGGGAAGAAAAAAATATAAAAATAAAATAATATGGTTGCATAAGTATGCACACCCTTAAACTAATACTTTGTTGAAGCACATTTTGATTTTATTACAGCACTCAGTCTTTTTGGGTATGAGTCTATCAGCATGGCACATTTTGACTTGGCAAGATTTGCCCACTCTTCTTTGCAAAAACACTCCAAATCTGTCAGACTGCGAGGGCAGCTCCTGTGCACAGCCCTCTTCAGATCACCCACAGATTTTCAATCGGATTCAGGTTTGGGCTCTGGCTGGGCCATTCCAAAACTTTAATCTTCTTCTGGTGAATCCATTCCTTTGTTGATTTGGATGTATGCTTTGGGTCGTTGTCATGCTGAAAGATGAAGTTCCTCTTCATGTTCAGCTTTCTAGCAGAAGCCTGAAGGTTTTGTGCCAATATTGACTGGTATTTGGAACTGTTCATAATTCCCTCTATCTTAACTAAGGCCCCAGTTCCAGCTGAAGAAAAACAGCCCCAAAGCATGATGCTGCCACCACCATGCTTCACTGTAGGTATGGTGTTCTTTTGGTGATGTGCAGTGTTGTTTTTGCGCCAAACATATCTTTTGGAATTATGGCCAAAAAGTTCAACCTTGGTTTCATCAGATCATTACACCTTTTCCCACATGCTTTTGGGAGACTTAAGATGTGTTTTTGCAAAATGTAGCCTGGCTTGGATGTTTTTCTTCGTAAGAAAAGGCTTTCGTCTTGCCACTCTACCCCATAGCCCAGACATATGAAGAATACGGGAGATTGTTATTACATGTACCACACAGCCAGTACTTGCCAGATATTTCTGAAGCTCCTTTAATGTTGCTGTAGGCCTCTTGGTAGTCTCCCAGACCATTTTTCTTCTTCTCTTTTCATCAATTTTGGAGGGAGCTCCAGTTCTTGGTAATGTCACTGTTGTGCCATATTTTCTCCACTTGATGATGACTGTCTTCACTGTGTTCCATGGTATATCTAATGCCTTGGAAATTCTTTTGTACCCTTCTCCTGACTGATACCTTTTAACAATGAGATCCCTCTGATGCTTTGGAAGCTCTCTGTGGACCATGGCTTTTACTGTGGGATGTGACTAAGAAAATTTCAGGAAAGACCAACTAGAGCAGCTGAACTTTATTTGGGGTTAATCAGAGGCACTTTAAATGATGGCAGGTGTATGCTGACTCCTATTTAACACAATTTGAAATGTGATTGCTTAATTCTGAACACAGCTACATCCCCAGTTATAAGAGGGTGTGCAGACTTATGCAACTACATTATTTTTATTTTTTATTTTTCTTCCCTCCACCTAAAATATTTCAGTTTGTTTTTCAATTGAGTTGTACAGTTTATAGGTCACATTAAAGGTGGAAAAAGTTCTGAAATGATTTACACATCACTTGCCCACATCTTCATTTATGGAGGAGTGCAGTGCTAAAACGTAGTTAACTAAACCCAATTATTAAAAGAAGGTCACCTCTTTCCAAATGACTAGCATGTTATTTTAATGTTGAGTGAAGTTTTAAAAGTCTTAATCATAAAGAAATAAATAATGAGGAGTGTTCATTGTGTTAATACCTGTAAATCCATATAGAACCCTTCTATGCTCATTGACATATACAGGGTGCAATCACATTATTATGACCACTGGCTAATTTTGACGTCAGCAGCGCATAGTCAATGAAATATAGCATGTGTCGTGAGCTGGTTAAGTGGGGATATAAGGTGACATGTAGGCATTTTGTAAACATAACAACTATCACTTTCATGGGTAAAACGTGAGATTTATCCAAGGGGATGATGACTGGCTTTCGGGTCAAGGGTAGCAGTATTTCTGAGACAGCGGAATTTGTGAACTGTTCGTGCGCTGCCGTGGTTAAAATGTACAGTGACCGGACAAACCTCATCATTGGGATTAAAAGGCATTGAAGCTGTGGAGTACCACGTGCCATTGATGTCAGAAGTGAACAGTACAGCGAACCCTGTTGCATATGGGGCTCTGAAGCAAGCGACTGGTCACTGCATCCATGCTGACGAGGGTTCATGGTCAGAAATGGCTTCAATTTGCATAACAGTATAAACATTGGACCTCTTCTGATTGACAAAGAGTTGAATTCTATGATGAGTCATGTTTTCTGCTCCATCAACTGCACAGACGATGGTATGTCAGGAGCAAAACCTCAGAGAACAAACACTTTGCAACTGTTGTTGGAAGAACACAAGCTGGTGCGGCAGCATTATGATCTGGGGAATGTTTTCTTGGCAGTGTCTGGGTCCACTCATACCTCTGGAAGACACTCTCAACCGATTGGGTTATATATCCATCCTTACAGATCAAGCACACCCATACATGTTGACTTTCTTCCCTGGAGTGGATGGATCTTCCTGCATGGGTGTGCACACTGCAGAGTATGCAGATACAGACTCTGTAGGACTTGGTGTGCAGTAAAGTGACCTAGCCTGTCAGACCCACATCTCAGCACCATTTTGCTAACTTTTACTAATAGATGGTTTTCAGATTGGTTAGTATGAGACACAGCACAGAAAGTACTTTAGAGCCTTTGTCTTCATGAACTGCAGAGGGCAGACCATAGCAGGGGTTATTGGTTTGAGATAAGCCAGTACAAACAGAGCTTATGATACACCAAAATGACATCAATAATAAATCATAGGCCATACATACTCCTCACAATGGCAATTAATTGAACCATCCAAGAGTCAGGTATATAGTAACACAGAAAGGTCATATGATCATCCAATGTTCTTATCTGATATACTGTTGATGTCTCATTTCAGTTCAAAGGACATTGGATGTTGCCATTGAGACAAAGGCAATGGCTGAGGCAGAGGAGCCTGATTATGCCCCTGCCGTAAGGGTCCCTGGTACGAGGAGGAGGAGCAGCAGCAGCAGGACAAGTTACCGGAGGAGGACCCTGTATATGAGGAGGTGGATGACACATTCCTGTGGTCACTGGGGGATCCTGCAGGGCTATCCACTACCAGGGTGGAGTTTGGCTCCATTTGTCGCCTGGGAACTCCTACAGGTCCAACCCCCCACCATCACAACCTGTCCCTCCAATATCTACTCCTTCAGCATGCCACCACCACCAAAACCTCCAGCTACACCTCTGCAGCCCCCAATGGTTGTCCCCACCCCATCAAGCCCAGGACCATCTTTGTAGGACAGAGGAACTGGTAGCCTACCAGCATCGACAGGAAGGGATGATGGCAAGCCTCCTCAGTGGCGTGTTGCAAGCAGTGAACAATCAGGGTGCTTTTATTCAACTAAACATGGATCTGCAACAACAGGCTCTGGCAAGCACTGCATCCTCAACGCCAGAGAGGTCTATGAGTCACCAGCAGCCTGGCCAGTCCTCACCTACTTCCATGCCCCCACCTCAATATGTGGTGCCTTCACCTCCATCAGTGATGCTTCCCCCTGCATCTACCCTTAGACCTGGAGAGGGCGTAGTGACACAGGGGTGGGAGCCCTGTGACCAGACAGAGGAGGAGATAGGGGCTCTCTTTTAATCCTTCTCAAACACAGTCCTCAGTGAAAATCTATTGGTCAAAATATTAACTTACTCATGTCTGTCCACAGAATAGATGATAGTGGCCTATGTGATGGTGATATATAGTACCCATGTAGCTAGCCACCATTACATGGTGCATGGTAATCATATCTGTTATCACATATGTTTATGGTTAACATTTCACCAATTGATGGTCACTGACAAATACAGTTGAGAAGATAGGCTATTATGATCTTATTGAAATACTTTAAAGCTGATGAGCTTTCTTTGTCAGCAATAATCATGTCACCATGTTTAGTTGTCATGATATCATAGCCAACAGTTATCATATGATAATATAACACCGGCATACCTGTAATATGTAATATTAATGTGGCTAAACAATATCATATAAAGATAGGGACAGTACTCCTGGCCTTCTGATCAAGGTCACAGCTAAGCATTCCTTCAGAGATCCCACATCATTGCTAAATTTCTTCAGTTGGTCATGGTCAACGGATTTCTTATGACACATACAGCATGGTTTGCACTGCTTGCAGGTGAATATAAGGTAAGCCGGTTTATTGTTACAGTAACAGTATAAAGAACTGTACTGTACATATAGACCTTGCTAGATTTTTCTCCTCAGTTGGTTAGAATATTACCATACACTAATCATTTTAGATACTTTTTTTCAAATATTTTCAAATCACACTATGTGAAACGTATGTAATTGATTTGGATTACATAATCCGATAGTTATTGCATCTATTTAAATGAACAGATGGGGACAGAATCTAAGTGCTATGCACATTACTGGTTACTTATACTATATAAAGTGATGAATGATGACATTTATATTCATCTAATTATCGTTATTGTGGTGTAATGACCACATCAGCATTATTTAATCATCAAATCACATATTAATGCATATTTAAGATGATGAGTGCATAATAAAATGTTGCCCTATTTCTATCAACTACATGTTCATATGAGCAGTACAGGCCATAACAATGACACAGGTGTGGCTTGTCACAACCTACTATGATGATGGGATCTAGAGTATCCTAGTACTCTTATTCCCAGTAGGTTTAGACCTAAGTTTTGGCTGACTCTAGACCAATGGACAGTCTTTGTAGATGCAAGAGCATAAGTCCCAGCTCATTGGTAGCGTGCCTGGGAAATCTGGAAGGGAGTCAGAACGATCTCCTCTACCAGCATAATGACTCCATACTATCATATACATATGTGTATATATTCCACACACTGTCAGTCTATTTAAGTACAAGCGTAAAAGCGCCCCCCACATAAAAACACCTAATGTCCTCATAGTATATGGGATTGGGGCAGGGTTTCCACATCAATCCATCTCATGCATTATGATGACTTTTATTGATGGTGATGGGAACCCTGCTTAGACAATAATCATAATAATATAACAGTATAACCGTATAACAGTATAACAGGGGGTCTGGGAGCCCCAAACCCCCAGGTATCGTCTCTTGTGTCAACAGCCTGTGACAGACATCTGTCCAAGTCCCAGATTACTGCCAAGTGAGCCATGACATGGCTGTTAAGATGTCGCCTGAATTAATGTGACAAACAGTGTTGTTGCTTTATTTGTATATTATGTCATAAGCATCCGTGAAATATATATGTGGAGGTAATACTACTTAATCATAACACTGTTCCTGTCAATTTTTCTCTAAAGAGGTTTTTGGCAGATCATATCCATATCCATCTGCCCCTGATTGGCTCTAAACACCCAAGTCTGCCCAAGGTTGTTACTTGGAATGCATAGAGGATGATGTGTTTTATTTAATGGGAATGCTTTTATTATTTTCCTGAGCTAAAGTAGATGTACATGTTCCTTATTCATTAGCCAGATACCGAGCAGCCCATTCCTTCAATGAAGATCGCCTATTTAAAGGGGAATTCCTGTGGCCAAAGGCAGGGATTGTCTTTAGCTAAATAGACCCCCTTTTTAGGATCTTCACAAACTGGTGGCAGTCGATGGGAGCTTGGTGCAAGAACCAGTAGCAAGGATGGCAAAATATCCGGCAAACCGTGCTGCCACAATCCAGAAGCTGAGAAGGGTAGAGGTAGCTGGCCAGCAGTTAGGCCGACCAGAGGACCGAGACTGTTCTGCAAGTAATACCACCCGATCTGGACAACTCACCACTGGGCAACTGGCAGTGAATGATGAGGTTACCAGAAAGTGCCAAGAGCGGATAGCCCTCTTTGCCAATAGACCATCCGATGGAGAAATTGATCAAATGATGATGGACATTTCCCCGGAGATCCAGAGTGAGCGGAATGGGAGATCATCCGAGGCTCCTGCTCGATTCAGCCGGTGAGGCAATGAACAATCTATCACCCTGAATCAAAGCAGTCTACAAAAGCTTGAGGTACTTTGATGAGGACAGGAAAGTCATTGATGGCTACCTTCAGGACTTTGAGCTATTCCCCTTAACCAGGCGGAGGACTACTACAAGGTCCGGCAAGTACTCCTCGACAGATATGCGATCACGCCTGAGATCTACCGTAGGCAATTTCGCACCATGACTAAGTAGGTGAGGGAAACTTATGTGGATCTAATGTAGAAGATGAGGCACGCCTGTGAAAGCTGGTTGAATGGTGAGGCAGCCAACAGCCTGGAAGCTGCTACGCACCTCAAATGGAGATGGAACAGTTGTATTATCGGATCACAGACTCAATGCGAGAGTGGATCTTAGACCAGAAGCCCACTTCCGCTGAGGAAGCGGCCCACCAGGAGACGCGGGTGGCTACATGGTCGGAATATCAAAGCAGTTAAAAAAATAGAGAGGGGACGCTTCTTCCCATCTCTGCCCCACGAGCAGTCATACCCCAGCCGCCTCCCAGAGTCTCTGCAGCCAGGCAAGAATCTCAGGGCCCAGCGTGCCCTGTAATGAGGCATCTGAGGAGGGATTGCCCCCATACCCCCCGTCAGACTGGTCCAGGCTTCAGCCGGACAGTTTATTATTTACGGAACTGGGAGGACCTATTATATGAGGATGAGGGCCCTGAACAGTACCATGATTGCTCCAACTTATTTACCGGTTTTGCGGCAATGGGGATCACCGCAGGTGGCATCTACAACCGGTTGTCGTGGATGGACAGGTTGTGGAAGGTTTTAGAGACACTGGGTGCCGCCATCATGGTTATCCATCCAGACTTTGTTAGCTTATCGGCTTTGCTACCTAAGAAACTGGACGTAGTGGTGGCTAAAGGGCAGCGACTTTCCATCCCCGTGGCCTGGGTACAGATTGATTGGGATACCGGCTAGGGTCTCTTGGAAGTAGGAGTGATGTCTGGGTTGCCCGCGGATGTGTTTCTGGGCCATGACCTGGGGCTAATGGAGTGTAGCTACATGAACATTGTGACTTCTGCCCAAGCCGCAGCCTAGCGTGTAAAGGATCCAGAACTGGTGCCAGCGGACCTCTCACCCACTCATCCGACTGGGGCAAGTCCTTTACCTGCTTGGGGAACTGGGGTTACTTGGGCTAGCGTAGAGGAGTTTAGGAGGGAGTTACAGGACGATAGCACCTTAGAGGGGATTCAGCAGAAGGCTAACAAGGTCGAAGGAAGGGGAACAGTTTATGTGGGACCAAGAGTTGCTCTATAGAATTACCACAGGGGAGGGCACCGCAGGCCCAGTGGGGGCGAGAAAGCAACTGATCATGCCCAGAAAGTTCAGAATGGCTCTGCTAGGATTGGCCCATGACATTCACTTAGCTGGGCACATGGCGAGTAAGACGACCAGACAACGTCTAACTCACATATTTTACTGGCCTATGGTGAACAGGGATGTAAAGGAATATTGTGATACATGTGATTTGTGTCAGAGGTTCAGCCACCGAGGTTGAGGGACCAGGGCCCCCTGCATAGTATGCCCATTATAGAGACCCCTTTCCAGCGGGTTGCTATCAATATAGTTTGTCCCCCAGCTCACCCCAGCCACTCAGGGAAACAGCCTTGGGTAAAATAACTGCTACTACTGTAGCAGATGCCCTGGTGGGAATCTTCTCGAGGGTGGGTTTCCAGAGGGAGATATTATCTGACCAAGGGATTCAGTTTATGGCCAAGCTAATAAGATCACTTGGGACTGTCTGTTCTCTGGCCAGGAGACTCTCTAATTGAGCGGCCATTTGTCTAATCACTGCTGAGCTTGGAACAGTTACATGTGTGCCCAGTAGTGACATCTTGTGGCCATGGCAGGGTACTGATTTTCCTTTGTGGGGGTTGCAAATTGGTTCCCTCCACTGGGAAGTACCTCCCCTAGACCCATCCTGGGGAGAACAAGCCAAGCCCCCATATCCATCTGCCCCTGATTGGCTCTAATCACCCAAGTTGCCCATACCACCCCAGCTGCCGTTCTCTTACTGGGTAATCCTGATCGGGCAGGGGATTTTGAATAGTTCCTCCCACCCACATGAAAAATGTGATATAAAGATTTCTGTAAGAAATAAAGGTTGTTATTTGGAACGCATAGAGGGTGGTGTGCTTCATTTAACGGGAAGGCTTTTATTATTTTCCTGATCTAAAGCACATATACATGTTCTTGATCCTTTAGCCGGATACCGATCAGCCCATTCCTTCAACGAAGTTCACCAATTTAGAGGGTAATTCCTGTGGCCAAAGGCAGGGATTGTCACAAGCATAATGCTAGCTGAAGGTAAGGAACAGAGTTTTAGAATAACAGGATAATATCATGTATACCATATTAGTAAAGAAATACACAGATAACATTTTACACACAAATTAAAAAGGTTCAAAATGTTCAAAAATCAAATGTTCAATGATCTTAGCAATACATCAATAGCAGGCAGGAGTTCAATGCACAACAATGTACAACCACAAAATGTACATATGGAGATAACAAAAATGGAGGCTTAGAAGTCTAAAACAGACTTGTAAGATAATCTTAAGAACAATATTTTTTAGAAGCATCCAGTTACTGTTCCTCATGCACAGGAAAAATCACATTAGCACTAAAAGGGGATCTGGAATGAAGTATGATGCAGGCTTCAGCATAGACCAAGTAGATTAGAGTAGACAAGGTACAAATCAGCAAGTACATATACATCTATGCAGAGTACAAGGAACATTACCTGACATATGTCACATGACATCTGCATAGTAATCTGACAGGGAAGAATTGCAGCGATGCTCAGGATCAACAGAGTAATTCTCAAATCTCACACTGGAAAAGATAACATTAAGTGACATGCATATTCATGATCTAATGTTACAACAGCATGGCTCTGGATTGGCTTGTAGATGAGCTTCATGTATGATAATATGGAATGGTTAGCTACATGGCATTAATTAACAATTAACATTAGTTTTTGCAGCATGGTATTATTTATGAGGTGACATGAGTATACATTGCTTAAAAACATGCTTATGTTTCATGTTCAGCAAACATTTATATGTTACTAGCTACTTGCCAGTCGATAATGACGGGAATAAAATTTTAAGGGGGTGAATGCTGAACATTTGGCGCTCATTGTGAGCCCTGCGCTGAGCGCCTTCAGCGCTCATCTCATGGCTCACAATGAGCGGATTTGCCACTCATTGCAGGCCTTGTGAACCCACAACTTTTGTGCTCCGCAATGACCACCTTCAGCGCTCATCGTGTTGCTCGTCCTTGTGAACCCTCAACTTTCGTGCTCCGCAATGATCACCTTCGGAGCGAGCCTCTCCTCTCGTACTGTACTTGGCTCATTGCAGTCCTCGTTAACCTGCAACTTTTGTGCTTGGGAATGCCATGTGTCTCTATCCACCATTCTCCCCCCTGTCCGTTCCCTGTGTCTTTCACCTCTGTGTGTCTGCTGAATGGTTGCGTGGCGTGCGCTGACTGACAATGGTTTTATTTTCAAAGTCCTGCGTGCCTGGCATTGTTTGTGTGTTACTGTTTTCTCCATTTTGTGTATTTTTTTGTAAGTCTTGCGTTGTTCGTGTATGTTACTGTCTTTGGCGTTGTGTATTTTCTAAGTCCTGCGTTGTTCATGTATGTTACTGTCTTTGGCATCATGTATTTAATAAGTCCTGCGTGCCTGGCATTGCTCAGTCTCATTTTCATCTTGTTTCAGAATTTTTACGTTTTTTCCTCGCTTAGCTAATTTTTGATCAAAGAAAAACGCCAAACAGTGCTTGCAACCTCACTCACAGACTTCCTGGCTCTCCCCCTGTGCTGTGTGTGAGTGTGTTATTATTATTTTTTTATTATTTGGCTGGTTTGGGGGGTCTTTCGAGTTACGCGCTTGAAACTATTTTGGCGTTTAATTTGTAAACTGCGTGCCTCGCGATCAGCACCAAAGTGCTATGTTTTTCGGTGGTAATATTTGTGATTTCTGAGTTGCATCTCCTACTCTTTAGGAGGTGCCAGTACCACATGAGAACAGTCAAAGGCACCTATCACATTTTGGCCTAAATGGTAAAAATCAGCATTCACATTGAAAATCTCTTCATTAGTGGTGGGGAAACTGATGTATCTGGTAGCATTCCTCAGTATTGTTAGGGGGGATATACCAAGCACCTTTGAAAAAGGTTAGCTGGGCCATTCCCCCTACTATGCACTCTGTTCTTTGGAAGCTACTAGAGGCTAGGAAGTGTATGCCGGCTAACATCCATGCCAGTCCTGGAATGACCCTATTTGCATGTGAACAAGGCTCAAAGTCCTCTCTCGGGGCCTCCTACAGGTCCAGGAGACTGTCATGTGTTAGCTTGAACTGCTCAAAAAGTTTCCACTTCCTTGGGGCATGACAGCTCACAAAAGCCTCCTGGGGCTGCTGCTGGCCCTCCTCAAAACCTTCCTGGACCCGCTGAAGCCCTTCCTCCTACTGCTGTTCCTCTATAGGGCCTGCCCTGTCCATCCCCTACCAGCAATATCTTCTGTGTTGAATTCACAGTGGATATAGAGGGCCTCCTTCATCTTTGTTAAGACACTCAATATTTACCAGTGAGTTAAAATAATTTTTAACTATGCATAATTCAAAAGGTAGGGCCATCCCCAGCTCTCCCCAACAGCCTCACCAAACCCAGTACCTGTGAAATTCAAGGGGGAAAAAGAAAAAAGATAATATCCGAATATAAGCCGCATCCTTAAAATTGGAGAGAAAAAGACAAAAGTCAATTGGATTCAGGGAATAAAATAGTGATTTTATTTTACCTTATAAACAATTGCTAAAATTGCAAATAGGTATTCAATTGCTACAATTCCGCAGGCACTCACACTCGTAAACAGCAAATTTAAAAGAAAATCCTACAGGTTTCAAACAGGATCCACAAGTGGTTTAAATGTAGCACCGTAAATGCAAATAAAAAATTAATAATGCACTGTAAAATACGGGGAAAGGGATGAATGACATTAGAATGCCCGCAAATCGGCAATCATTTTTTATGGTCGCGAATCTAAGATGCACCCATAATTTGAAAACTCAAAAATCGGAAAAAAACGCGGCTTATATTCGGGCCAATACGGTATATAGTTTGTCCAGTCCCAACTCCAGTCCCCTGGAGAGAAGTATTGACAGCAACCAGTTAGGGCACAGATGGGCACTTCGCCACAGCTACCAAGGCTTCGATGTCTTTGATATCCTTGGGAGGAGATGGCCCACCACCTCTGGGATTCGATGCTCTCTTCTAAAGCTTCTCTCGTGGCACTTCAGGCTAATGTCTCACAGGCCTCGGAGTAGGTTCTGATTTATTATGATCACAGAGTTCATTATCAGAGATTAGGTTTAGCTGAAGGAGGAGCCAACAGCAACCTTCCAAATTGCAAACTGTGTAAGACTGAGTCTCATGTTGGAAAAATCAGGCTGAAAGGGAAGCTCCATCTATACTGGATAGAGAGGGCCTCGGAAGTCTGTGCTTTGTCAGAGTCTTCAGAGCAATATCTGCATAAATCTGAAGGAGGGATCCATCAGGACCAGTGACAGTCTCCATGTTCCAAGAGGAGTTTAGAACCAAGTCCCTGGTGCTTTGTGGTAAAAATCTTATGATAATGTCTTTGGATTGATCAGGTCTCGTTGGTGTAGCCAACGAATTGTGAGCTCTTTCCATTTCCAAATAATGTTATGGAATCTTGGGAAGGAGAGAACTTATCAGTTTCTTCACGTAGAGAAGAATGTCCATGATCAACTTCGGTACTCCTCTCACCCGAATGTTGTGCTGACGGGATCTATTTTCCAAGTCCTCCAACTTTTCTTTTAAGCTGTCAAGAGATTTTGAAGATTTTGATTGTATCTCTGGCCTGAGTGTCAATAATCTGGTTCTTAGCGGTATTAGCGGATCTGGATAAGGATGGCATTTTCAGATCTTTTAAAGATATGATAAAAATATCTAACATACCTAAAGACAAATGGTTACACTTCCTTTCTTTGAAACAAGCAATTACAAATTATGATTTTGACTTGTTAAACAAAAGAGAGCTGACCCAATTTGAGATTATATGTAGATTTTGTAAGGACATTTCTATTTCAAAATATTACAAGTTTATTAGGACAGTGAAGGAGGACACTAAAACATTAAATATACAGAAAAGGGAGAATTAATTGGTCATAAACTATCCCAAAGACAGGTGTTTTAAAGCATTTTCCCATACAGAAAAATGTGTAAACTGTACCTCATTTAAAGAAATACATTTTAAATTATGCCAAAGGTGGTATATTGTTCAGACATATTTATCTAATATTGCTCCTGAAATTAATTTGTCCAAATGTTGGAGAGGCTGTTATAGCCTCGGCACCCATGCCCATATGTGGTCGTATTGCGAGATGATTAAGGTAGTGTGGTCAGAATGTTGTTTGCATATTTCTAAAATAATTAATCAAGATATACAGGTAACTCCGGAGTTGATCTTTTTTCATGTCAGAACTTTTGATGAATAAAATCCAATTTTATATGGATATTATAAGCTATTAACCTTTCTTTTATATACAATGTATTAACATGTTATATCCTCTATACATTTATATATATATATATATATATATATATATATGCATGCAATTTCATTTGTGAAAATATCTATGTAAAGATGTTTTATTTTTAAATTCTCACTGAAAGAAATTTCTAAAAAGCTTCTTTGTTCTGTAAAAACAACAACAGTAAATTCCTTCAACTAATTGAAAAGATAAGGTTTAGAATAACAGAATACTCCTTTAGATTCCCACATTATACAGTCTTTACGTCTGTTTTCCAGAACAATACATTTCTCCTATGTATATATAAATTGACACTTTTTATTGACTATGTCTGGGTTATACTTTGGTTTATAGCTTGTTAATGTCAAAGTTCATTAGTGAGTGTATAGAAATTCCTAGGATAATTTGAAGCTCCAAGAGCCCCATCTTGTGGTTCAAGGAATAAAATGTTTATATAAAAATATTTATTTAATGTTAAGATTTAAATATGTGATGACATAATAAGAACATTTGATTGGCTGACAAAGACTTAGTGAGATCGGAAGGTCTGATAAGCAAATTAAGTTGTAGGTATAATTGGGAGGAGAAAAGGGAAGAGGGGAGACTGAATTAAAAGGCTGGAGACTGAAAGAAAAAGCTGAAGAACAAGAAGACACATAGACACAATTTGGTGAACTTCTTAAAAAGAATACTTTAAAACTATTGGGATTTTTCCTAAACACATATAAACTTAACATGCATTCTATAAAGAAACTTAGACAGCTTGATATGAAAACTGTTTACACACTCACATATCAAGAACTTCTCAAAAGATCCAGAATGCCAATCATATGATGAAACCAAACAAAAGAACTAGGTATGATGTAAAGTATAACATTTATTATTTGTTATTTCTTTTTCATTACAATCACTGAAATATTTTAATTATATAATATAGAATAAATCGCTCTATCAATATTTTCTGATATATATATATATATATATATATATATATATATATATATATATATATATATATATAAATATACCATAAAACTGGCGAATTATAAGTCAACACATAATTTGCTAGTTCATTTTATAAATATTACAAATATATCAGCTTTTATAGCAATTTTATATATCTGATAATTAATTGTAATGAAAAACATGTTCTCTTTTTAATTAGAGACAACATCTTAATTAGAGATAATACTATAATTCAACTATAAAATCATAAGATATTAAAAGAGTATAATAGCTTAATAAATAGATATGGTTAAATATACCAAATTAATGAAAACCATCTCTGATGTCATATTTAATTATAGTAAGCATATTGTGCATGTCTTATTATATGATTATGTGGATAATGTAATAATAACTAACAATTTATAATTGATGTACCTTGATATTCTCTTACAATGGTTATACCAACTTGTTATTAAAATATACTGTATTTTTATTTTTATTCCTTTATAATAAATATATTCTCACATAATACAATTCTGTTTATTTCATGAGGCCAATGCTCTTAATATATTGTGTAATAAGAATTCAGAAATTAGTCAAAATTGGCAAATATGTGAAAAATCTAAATTATTAATTAATATTAATAAAGGTTATTGATATTGTTAATATCACCATATAAATTGCCAAAACCCACGACATATTATTATGGAAGCACGTGCTTGAGTTTTTATATGCAATATATTATATTAAGAGATAAATTGTTGTTATATTTACTAGAATTATGCTTAGTGAAATTTTATTGAACTAAAATCATTTGTATTTTTTCTTTGTTTAAATTTCCAAGATGGCCGACAGAGCCACGCATAATCATAGCCTACTGGCTGATGACATTTGCAATTAATCTGATAAATCAATTTTTATATAAATACTGTATATTAGATTAGTTGTTTTTTGTTGTTGTCAATTAATGTTATTTTATAGAGAGGATTATGTGTCTATAAACTGATTCTGAACTCAGTTTTTTTCTAGTATTTAGAAAATATATTTTGTTTAATAATCCCGACATTCATATGATCCCTCAATCTATGAAACAGATAGAAGCTGCTATTACTATAAATATTTTGTTAGTAGTAGCCAATTGTAAAAAAATTGAAGAAATGTATACTTCCCACATAAAAAGAGACAAAAGCAATAATCACATGTAACAGACAGATTGAAATATACTTTCTGTATCTCAATCCACTAGCTGTTAGGAAAACTACTAGCAAATGGGCATTATGGGATCAATATATTGCTAAAAAAAATAGAATAACCTGGGTTCCCTTTTTCTTCATACCTCCCTTTTTCATCAAGGTTAGATTTAAATATGAATATTATTGTTTTCTTTCTTGTCTCCTTTTGACGATTGTATCTGTGTGGATATGCACATGTGTGTTGTATTGTTTTGGTGTAAAATAAAAAAATAAAAAATAATCTAGTTCTTGATGGTCTCCAAAGTTTGTATTCACTGCCCCAGATCTTGAATTTAATTCTTAATCTCCTGGAGTGCCGGAGATAACTCCAAATTAAGTAATTTCTCAAGTTAATTAAGTAAATCAGACTGCTTTATGCTGCAGCCCACTCCACCTTGATCCATCTCGATCTCTGAGCCATTCAGCTGCTTTAGCTTTAACATCCCTGGTATTCCCCTTTCCTCTAGCTTTCACTTGGCAGTGGAATTGCAGCCCTGTTTCTTTCTCAGTAGATGGCAGCTGCACTCAGCCTCAGATCTCCCTTATAACTTTGTGCCACTCTGTATCCTCACTATGGCCACTCTCCTTGTGGCCTTCAAACAGTGCTCAGATGCTCAATACCTCCTACCTCTGCTCCAGATGAGCCCACTCACTAGGGGATCCAGCACACAGCCTCGCCTCCCAGCCCTGTGGAATTGCTGCCTCTAGCAGGACTCCTTTGTCATCCCTGATCCACTCCTCGGCTCCCCAGTATGCCACTGAGAGGTAGTCTCCTAGGAACCAGGATCTAGGGTTCACACAGTCCCCAGCTGATGAGCCTGCTCGCACCACACAAGTGCTCCTCTAGTCCCCGCCAAAGTCAGAACATCAAACAGTAGATCCATGGGTTATTTGGTATTAAACAGCTCCACTTTGCTATACTAATTCATAATTCAGGATTTTAGGTTCACAAAATGCATTTTTGTAGGTAATTTTAACCTAAACAAAACAACAAAATCAGAGGTGCTCAATCAGAGAACAAACTAACCTTAATAGGCTAGTTCTATTAACCCTTCACAGGAAGAAATATCCTGTAGTATATCAGTCTGGTCCCATTCACTAGAGTGACCCAGCCCCGAAATACCAGGCAATTCTACCCTGAATAGGAGAAACAGGAAACCCCATATGTACGTTTAGGCTTCATTGGGCCTCATCAGTGAGGTGTAGCTGAACTCCCTAAGGCACAATTCTCACCTAAATTAGATATTATCAGCAGAAGCTCATCTAGCGTGCCTCCGTTCTTCTCACTAGCCAGGCCACACGTCCCTTGCATTTTAATGTGTAAAAAGTTCAAGATAAAATTTATTGATTTGGTATTGGGAGCATATAGGGATAGATGTCCCTACCTTATGCATATGAAGTGTTTGTATTTTTGCTTCTAAAGATTTGTGTAATAAAATAGTTGTGCTTTGATTTTCACATGTAAAAACTTTGGTGTCTGTTGACTTGTAAAATGTGCCTCCTGTCACAATATAACTGTTGGATTAAACATGTATAAAATGTAAAATCACATTTCCTTTTAATATAACCTGTCCATCGATTTCAGTCGGGCTTACAACAATATGTTTTGTGACAACACAGTATCCACTGCTGCCATTGAATGTGAGACTCTGAGCAGGAAGAACTTGCAGTAGGAAGAGCTTTATCAGGAACACCAAAATATTGTGTACCTAGAAGAGGATGTTTGTTTAGTCAAAAGAACACCGTGTTGACACTAATATCCAGACTAAGAAGTGGCTTATTTGAACCATTGCTCCCCTATTTTTGTGATTCGAGGATGTTACATGTCATAGTGTCTGTGCTGAGTAGACAGGTGCAAGGCAAAACACCTGCTTATCTTCCTGATAGTTAACATAGTTAAGGAAAACATAAAGCTAGGTTTCAAAAATGTAACAAACATTATTTTACTCTCCTTCTTCCCCTTCTCAAATCCCTACCTCAACTGATAAAGATCCACAACCACATGATCCAGCTCTCAAGAGTCCCTTTTCTACTATGGTAACCTTCCATAACTAATTTCTGTTACATAGAGATACATGTGTATTAAGGTTCCATATTCCTCCTCCCAATCATCCACTGAAGCTATCATCTGTTGCTGGTGTGGACTATCCATATCCTCGCAGCTCCATGGATGGGACTACAAACAATGTTTTTGGGGAGGGGGTTTCATTTGTCTCATCTTCCACTGGGGAGAGCAAAAGTTGATTTCCTCATATCCCTGCATTGAGGGTGCTGCTGGTAGTTTGCATTACATATCGGCACGCTCCCTTTATGGTTTAACAGCTCAGGAAGAACTATGCTTCTGCCTACTGGCCTCTGCTGGTGGGAAGGGGGGCAGTTCACCTCATCTGATGCTGTAAAGTGCCAGATGAGAGTAAAGCAAATCCAGCACACTATACTATAGGAAGAAAGGGTCTCTGCTTCCACTCCTTCTATCTGCAGCTGGGGAGCATCATATCCACTTGATTTCAGAAGAGAAGCCCTGACAGGGACTCTGCTAAGCAATTAGCTGGCATAATCTCCTGTGGTAGGGGTGGATGAAGCAGTTTCAACCACCCCACCAGCTGTGTACCTCTGAAACTGAAACAAACTGCTGCTCGGAGGGTAGGCCTTCATTAACAATATGATGTGCTACTGGGGAATTTGTACTGGTCCTGTGATCACCCCATTTAGATGGAGCAGGTCAGTTGCCTCATCAAACTTTTTGGGCTGAAACATCCCTGGCAGGACCTCATCTGTTTTCCTCACCTCCCTGGATTGAAGTCTATTAGTGACTGCTATAATTAATAATGCATTGCTTCCTATGGTGGGGTGGATAATTCCTCCATCTGAACAATTCTTCATTCAATTTTCTGTACATGGGGGGATAGTTAGCCCTGTACAAATCAGAGATTTTAGGTGTGATATTAACCACTAGGTATTTGATATGTTTGGTAGGCCACGAGAAGGAATACAGAGATTTCAGATGGTCTATGTCACTCTGGACCATGCCTAAGCTCAAAGCCTCTGATTTCCCTAAAATCCGCCTTAGTCCTGACATCTTGCCAAACCTGTCAAGAGTCGACATCAGTGCTGGAATGGAGGACCCAGGGTTAGTTAGGGTACATAAGATATCATCCGCGAAGAATGAGCACTTATATTGTTTTAGCCCCACTTGGAGCCCTTGAATTTCCCTATCCGCTCTTATGAGTTGCGCCAGTGGCTCCATAGCCATAGCAAATAATAGAGGTGAGAGTGGGCATCCCTGTCTTGCACCTCTCTGTATGTTCATTTGGGCTCTATGGTCGCCTGGCAACCTCTGAATAGCTGTTGGAGCTTGATAGTACGTGCAGAGTCGGGTAATAAGCCGTCCACTGAGACCAAACCTGTCCAGAACTTTAAACAGATATGGCCAGTCAACCGTATCGAAGGCTTTGTCTATATCTAGAGCCAGTAGGCACGTTTGTTTTACGTGCTAGGTATTGAATATTGAGGGTACGTCTGACATTGTCCCCTGCCTGCTTATAAGGTATAAACCATCTTTGTGGATAATTTCTGGCAAAAATCTGGAGATCGTGTCACCATAATTTTGGCCATTAATTTAACGTCCCCATTCAGTAGGGATATGGGCCGGTAATTCTTCACCTCAAGACTATCCCTACCCTCCTTCGGGAGCACTACCAGTTCTGCTTGATTTAGTTCTGGAGGCATTTTTTCCCTTTCCTGATAGCCTTGAATAGGGACGTGATATAGGGATTTAATAGGGGTTCAAATTTCTTATAATATAAATTGGTATAGCCGTCCGGCCCCATCTTAAGACCCTGGATTGCTGCCTTAACCTCTTCTGATAAAATATCTAGGTTGAGGTTGGCTAATTGCTGCTCGTCTATAGAGGGAAGGTCAATGGTTCTTAAAAAGGAGTCAAGCTCCAGTCCATCTCTCAGCCGACCAGCCGAGTAGATCTGCTGATAAAAGGACTGGAACTCCTTCTGTATGTCCCTTGGGCTACAAGATATTTTGCCATCTACTTTCCTTATCTGGGTCACTCTAGACTGGATCTCCTTAGCCTTCAATCTCCTAGCCAGCAATCTGTCTGGTTTGTTAGCTTTCCAGTAATATAGGTGTCTAGTCTTCCTCATAGCCTTCTCTGTGTAAAAAGATAGGACCCCGTCGAGCTATGTCCTAACTTTGTTAATTTGAGTACGAAGCTTCATGGTATGGCCTTTCTGGTTAAGCTTTTCTAGGTTGCTGATGATAGTTGTTAATTCCTCCTCTTTCTGCCTAAGCGACTTACGGTGTTGGGCTGTAAAATTAATACAGAAGTCCCTTATAAAAGCCCTATGGGCTACCCAAAGCCATCCTACCCCCATCTCAGGGGAGTCATTCAGCTCAAAATACTGCTTAATGTCCCCCTCTAATGATTGCACATATATTTTAATGCTAATTAATGATGAAATGAACTAAAAAAATAGATTTAACTTGAAAAACACTTACACTGGCCCTTTGATGATCTTATGTGCTATTCATATTATTCTGGGGGGACTTCAATGGCTATATAAACAACAACTAAATAAAGATAGTAATTAAATTAATTCTTGATCAATTTTAACGGCTTTACCACATTTACCACTTAACCTCATTTTGACAGCCTCTGTCTGATGGAGCAGAGCACATTTTGTGATTTCAGTGTACATTTAAGACAACCAATTTATGTTTGAGCTACTTAAATATATTTGTTAGCTTTGTAAGATCAATCAGTCTCTATCCAAGGGCTTTTCTAAAAGGCTAAACTGGACCTTAAACATGATGATCCAAGAAAAGGGATTCAGTGTCCCTTTAAAGGAACCAATTAAAGAACCACTGAATTCTGGAAAAAAATGTCATTTAATCAAAATGAATCTCTTTTATACTTTTTTAGAATTTTTTTAATGAAATATATTAATTGTTTTTGGCTTAGTTGCTTTATTTTGCCACTCACGTTACTCTGTATAGGGGCAGCCATTTCCCCTCTCTCATTCTCCTCACTGAGAACCTCCTCTATTTTGTGTAGCTGAAGCTTCCAACAGAATATGGAAAGGTGATGTCACTGTTGGGTTGAGCCATATACACAGCTTTGTGTATCACAAAAAACTAAAAACCATTGTGTGTCCTTTTCAAGGACGCAATGGCCATATATGCATTAAATAGATTGCCTGTCACTGATCTATAGTATAGACAAACATACATATACAAAGTGTGGGATTGTTTCTTCTCCTCTGTAGATATATGTTACTGATTGACTGCAATATATTGTGCTTTTGTTCCCATTGGTTTTAATGTAAATTAGCCAAGAAAATGTTATTAATATGTGCTATGTGAGTACTTGTTTACACTTCATCCTAACTCACCGGTAACATAAAGACGGATCAAACACATTGGGGGGGCCTGAATACTTGAACAGCTACATTCTTATTGTGTGCCCTGTGGGATAGGGGAGCTATGTTGTTTGTGGAGAGAGCCACAAACCAGTCATGATTGGTATTGAAATGCTGCATCCTCCCTAGGGATCAAACACAGGAAGGGCAAAGGGGACTAGACACCTTTAATTCTGACCATGGCTTTAATAACCAAAAAAAGAGCAACCCAAAAAGCAGAGTCTAAAGGTATATAACAAAGTGTTATTGCAAGTAAATTTAGGGGTCTAGATAGACCGCAGTCTGTTGTATAAGTTATAGAGTATGCGCCTTGTAGTTAGGGAGTATGATTTAGATGAATCAGGTTTGTACATACAAAAAGCATGTATAATTACCATAAAGAATAAACTCTCTAATAAAACATTTAATGTATATGCCCTAATTTACAAAGTATTAAAGCAATCAGTGCTATACAAATCAGATTGAGGCAGAGGTGGGAGAATCAGTGGATAAACATATTTCACAGACCGATCCCTGTTGAAGCTAGGATGCGAAACATGCGCATCAGATCTGTTTCCAGCACTGTCCCCTCCTTGTGACGACACCAGCACGCTCCAGCTGTGTTTAAGATTCTACACAAATAGTTGAATGGGACTTCCCTGCTGGAAATCGTTTATGCTGCTGATCACAGGTGATTGAGGTAAGTGGCTATAAGTGGGATTAGGTAGATTTCCCATAGGTAGATTAGGGGATAAGTAGTGGGTCCCCGGGTAACCCTTCTAGGTACTACTGCTACTAGTTACGCAGGGCCACAGAGATATTTTGGTTATCCCCTGATTTTCCCACCTCTGCCTCAATCTGATTTTTATAGCACTGACTGCTTCAATACTTTGTAAATTAGGGCATATACATTAAATATTTTATTATAGAGATTATTCTTTATGGTAATTATACATGCTATATGTATGTACAAACCCAAACCCTAACTACAAGGAGCATACTCTATCTATACCCTTAAATTGACACACTGTGTTATATACCTCTAGGTGTGGGACAGTTTTTCCTTTACCACTTTTTAACCATCGTATTTTATCAATATTGTTTGTAATTTACCAATAAAAGTAAAATTTTATCTAACAATCTCCTCATTCGGTAACAATTAGACTCTGCTTTTTGAGTTGCTCTTTTTTTTGGTTATTAAAGCCATGGTCAGAATTATAGGTGTCTAGTCCCCTTTCCCCTTCCCGTGCTTGATAACTATATATTTCCCACTGCTGACTATTGGATGATCCCGTACTTATAGACAAATACTATCTACTTCAAGATTTAATTGAACTTTACTTTAAAACTGGGAATAACTGTTGTCTAATAGTCACACCTCCCCTTTTTTCTTAGTACAATCTTCCCCAGGGAGCTTAATAAAGTGTTTTACCAGGGTCCCTGGAGCAGCGGGGTCACCATTTATGAGGTGCTTGGTTGTAGAATCCAGTACAGTGGGGGAAGAGTTGGTCGTTGTCAGGGCATAGTGGACACTTAGGTGTAAATGGGGAAGCATGCTGGGGTATATGAAGGGTCATGTATATGAGCAGGTGGAGTGTCTCCACTCCTGATCTGATCGGGTACCCCCTGGGAAGTCTCTATTAAAGGGCCAATTAGCGTGGGTAGTAATTTAGGCTCCAGGACCAATGGGGTGATTAGTGGGGGTAACATCACTTGATGGACAGACCTCCCCACATGGTCAGAGTGGGGGCTGGTGTCCACCAGGTTGGACTGTGTTCTATATAAATGTGCTGTGTTCATCAATAAAGTTGTTGTCAGTATGAACTACATAACTGAGGTGTAGGTTTAATTCTGAGGGAATAATAATCCTTATAACTGAGATTATTGCTGCTGAACCTGCATTGGACTTGGTTAAAGTCTGTAACATTTGCTGGGTGGCTCTACAAAGAACCAGATGGTCCTGCTGGGTAGGTTTGAACTAGGTTCTTATCAAGCCCAACTGAAGCAATAGTCATAATAGCTGGTGGCAGTCGCTGGGAATCCCTCTAAGAAATATAGCAAGAACTACCAGTATATGTCCACTACTGAGCTCAAGGAACTACTGAGGGAGAGAGGCTTTGCTTGAATATTGGGAGCCACCAAGGCTGTCATGATAAAGGAATTGCAGCTGGATGATTAACTCCCATGAGGGGAGAAAAGAATGGAAGCAAGGGAGGAGGTTCCAGAACTTGACCCAGAGGCAGTGCCAGAGATAGGGCTCACTACAGAGGAGGAGGATGAGGTGTTCCAGAGATTCCAGAAGTGGAGGTCTGTCATGCCATAGATAACCAAGGAACAGGTGATCGCCCTCCGGACCAAACTAAGCTGTAAGGTAAAGCTGTAGTGCAGAAGGAAGGCTGTCCATTCCTCTCTAAGTTATAAGGCGAAGAAGGATCCAGGGGCAACCAGGCTAAAGATGGCATGTATCAGTATGAAGCACTTCTGTGATGAGAAAGGAGACATTGATGGTTTCCTACAGGACTTTGAACAACATTGTGATTTACAACAAGTGCCAGATGAAGAGTGGGTTACACTGTTGGTTAGTAGATTAAGTGGAAGAGCCAGTGAGGCATTCAGGGTGATCCCCATGGAACAGAGCACATATGCTGAGGCATGGAGTGTGCTACTGGACAGGTATGCTATTAACCCTGAGACTTACATGCATAATTTCCACACTTCAACCAATGGCTCCGGGGATACATACTCAGAAGTGATATATTGGATGAAGCATGCCTGCCTCAGTTGGTGGAAGGGGGCAACCACATTTGAGGACATTTTGGATGTGGTCCTCATTGAACAATTTTATTTTATCTGCCCTGATGGACTGAGAGCATGGGTGCAGGACCAGAAACCTGCCAAAGGGGAGACTACTGCTAAATTGGCCAATCATTTTGTGATTACCGGAGGTGAGACAGTGTCGAAGGAGGCTAGTGCCAAATGGGGATCCCTGGTCCCGACATGCTCTGCCCCTGCAGTAATCCGCCCTAGTACAGCAGTTTCCTCTGGGGGTGCAAGGCTTAAAGAGACCATTGAGTGGACCCCAGACCTGCAAACATCGTTGGTCCTTATACTGCGATCTACAGCAACTGAGGGGAATGTAATGGGTGTCACCAGCAAGGACACCTAAAAGGGATTGCTCCAATGTAGACCCGAGGGACCAGCTACTAGACCAGGGCACTACCTGGGAGAATGAGATGTGGACAGGGAGGATCAATTGATGACTCAGGCTGATCCCGAGGGAGAAGATCTCTACACCACCCTCTAAGTAGTTCAACATCGCCCAGGGAACCGTTGGGCGCAACATTTTCAACCTGATCTGGAAGCAAGGCACAGGGTTTCAGTGATACCGGGGCTGCTTTCAGTGTGGTACACCCGGATTTGGTACCATGGACAGCCATTTTGCCCAAGACCATGGAAATGAATGTGGCCCATCGCAGTTGCCCACTTTTGTTTGGATTGGTGCACTGGGAAAGTTTTGACGGAGGTGGGAGTGATGCCTGGATTACCTGTAGATATTTTGCTAGGCAAAAACTTGGGACAACTGGAAAGTAATTATGTGAGTGCAGTCACCAGAACCCAAGCAGGCAAGACTGTTCCTGTGGACCCATGGTCAGGAGGAGGCCATGCACTCTGAACCAGGGGTGAGTCCATTGCCTGCTGGGGAAGAGGAATTGAGTTGGGCCAGTGTAGAGGAGGTGAAAACATAATTAGGAAAATATGGTGCTAGGAAAAGGGCTGAGCAACAGGGAACAGTCTTAGAAGGGGAAATGTATGTGTGGGAAAAGGGGCCACTGTACAGGGTCACCACCAAGCCTTAGGGAAAAGGCATTATTCTAAAATGTAAAGCTCTCAACAACAATACACCCTCTTACATTAGTGCTCTCATCTCAAAATACTCTACCAACCGCTCTCTTCGCTCTATCAACCTTCTTCTAGCCTTTTCCCTTATCACCTCGCACTCCCACCTACAGGACTTTTCTTGTGCTTTCCTAATTCTTTAGAACTCCTTGCCTCGCTCCACTAAAATATCCTCCAGCTGCAAATGCTTCAAAAGCTCACTAAAATCTCATCTGTTTAAAGAAGCATATCAACTTCAGTCTTGCTATGTAGAACGCATCTATCACCATTTTATCTCACCCGTACCCTTTAGACTGTAAGTTTGCGAGTTTAAATCTTTTGGTGCTTTGGGGAAAGCACTATGTATGTTTGATTTTAAACTCAATAACAGGGCCCTCCATTCTTTTGCAATGTGATAAAAACATTTTTGATTTGCACTTAACCCCTGTGCAGCTCTACAGAATATGTTGGCGCGTTACAAATAGTATTAATAATAACTACATATTTGAGGTGTAGGTTTAATTCTGAGGGAATAATAATCCTTATTACTGTGATTATTGCAGCTGAACCTGAATTTGACTCTATTACAGTCCGGTAACATTTTCTGGGTGGCTCTACCGATTCCTGTGGTTTGCTGGGTGCGTTGTTGACTGTAATCTGGGTTCGTTCTTTTCCTGCTATCAGGGATATACAAACAACCAAACAGTCCTACTGGGTAGGTTTAAGATTATTATCAAGCCCAACAGAAGCAGTAAGTCGTCACAACCACATTCACCTCAAAACTTCCGGCTTTCAGCTGCAGGAGCACCCCTCAGGAACATCATCCATGAACTCGGGAAATCAGGATTACAAGATCAGCCCAGCCAATGTCATCTGGGTCTCAGTCCATTTCAGCAAAATCCAGTAGAGTTTTAGGATACAAAAAATAAAAAGCCTTTTCTCTAGAATGACATACACGAAGTCTTTATGTGTAACCAAACCTAGCATACTTTAAAAATTAAGACACAACATATTTATTTAGAACAGTAACAGAAGAGCCCAGCCTTGGGCAAATAACCCATTGCAGTATCTAGACCACGCAGGGTCACATTACCTAGATGAGGTCATAGTTATTAATTATCCCGCTCCAGGCAAGGTGCCTGAGTGGCTAATAGATTAATCCCTTCTATTGTCCTTCCTGATAACTCTACAAGGGTAATCAGTCACAATAGGGCAGAGACAGACAGTATGAACTAGTAACAAGTCTGGACATCACCAGATTCTGGTCTGTAACCCACGCTCTAGTGAACCCAACATGTCAACCATCTTGTACAATGCAGAAGTCATATTTCTTCGATAAACAAAACAAACAGTAACAACCCACAAAGTCCCAATGTCCATATGGTTGTGATAGTCCTGAAAGGGTTTGTTGTGCTCAGGGGGTTCCTCCCAAGCTCCAAAAGCAAGTCATGAAATGTTAGTGTTAATTTTCTTTATTTTTGGTGAAAACCACTGTTATGTATAAAACATGCTATTATAAAGGCAAAATAGAAAGTGTTGGACTGCCCTGACAATAGCTGGCTCGGATCTATCCCTCTTTGCCTGCGCATTTCTTCTGTAGCACTGACAGCTGCAGTTACAGGTGCCATGCGCTAGAGGACGCTGTGAGTTTTCAGGCGCCGTCAAGCTCCAGGGAAGGCAAATAACTATTCTCCCCTCCGACGTGGCCCAACTCGATGGTGCTGAATCGACAGCGAGGCCATCGCTATGTTCGGTGCGGGAACTCGGCACCACAGGGACTCAGTTGCGCCTCTCATAGCTCAAGGCCTCTTCTGTCGGCGCACCTTATATGTTAAAATTGGCAGCGCCATCTGTTGACGGAACTGAAGGTGTCAGATTTTGCAATGGTGAAGAGGGAAAGGACCGCTGGCTCCACTATCACTGCAGACACCACATATGCTTGTCATGAGCTGACCAGTTATCTCTGCAGTCCCAGGCTCTCAGCAGCACATTACTATACTCATTGTATCCCTGTATAGTTAGATCACTGTATTGTTACATATCTTTGTATAAAGCTATGGAACATGTTTAGTGTTGTCTTATTATTATTATTTGCAGTATCTAGAAGCAATTAAAAGAACTGTATGTTTGCTGTTGCCCAGTTGCTTTCTGGGAATACCTAATTTTTAGAATCGGAAATCCGGTATTGTCTGTGGGCAAGCCTTCGGCTATAGTCACATGACACTGGGCGGGGCTAGCTGGAGCGCATGCGCGGACTGTTTCAGCTGGCATTGTCTGGAGCGCATGCGCTGAGCGCTCGAGACGGACACCGAGTGACAGACACAGACCGGACACTGACGGAGAGCAGCTCGAGTAGAGAGGCCGGAACCGACATATTGACCGGGGAATAGGAGAGTGAGAGAGACTGAGAGCGACACCCGGGAACGGGGAGAGTGTGACAGGACACACAAAGTGTCCCAGAGCCCCCCGCACACACAACAGCTGTGTCTGCACTGTATACACAGAGAGAGCACTGGTACACACACACACACACAGGATACTGCACTGGGACATACACACAGGCTGTTTAGCGTTATCACTCACATCACTGACTGTCTAATATCACTCACATCACTGGCTGTCTATTATCACTCACATCACAGACTGTCTCTTCTTCAATTCACATACATGGCTGTCTAGTACTATCACTCTCATCACAGGCTCTCTCTTCTCCAACTCACAGGCTCCCTCCCAACCATTTCCAGACTGTCTCTCCATTCCCACTGATTCCCAGGCTGTCTCTCTCTTCTGTTAGTTTCAGTAGTTCAGATATAACTCTCTCTCTCCCCATGGACCCCAGTGTATGACAGCTCTTGGGGCTTGGCCCCTCCCCACATCTGGATTTACTCCCTCCCTCCCTCACTGCCCCTCTCAATTTTGTGCCTCAGCTGAGTCACCATGGGGGAGACCAAGGTCATATATCACCTGGATGAGCAGGAAACCCCTTATCTTGTCAAGTTACCAGTACCTTCAGAGAGAGTGACACTTGGAGATTTTAAGGCTGTCCTCAACAAGCCCAACTATAAGTTCTTCTTCAAGTCCATGGACGATGACTTTGGGTGAGTAAAATGATTGCTACAACATAAAAGGGCGTAAGTGCTAGGAGACAGCATTATTTTCCTTTTTCAAGCTTGATGGGTGCAGAGTGGCATACTTGTGACAATGTTTAGAGGATATTGTGGTGTGTACAATGTGTCGGGCTTAGTTCTCCCGTGTCAACATGATGGAGCTTATTGGAAGAGTGTAAAGCCTGATCGTCCCGTTTAATGTTGACCAGGTACATTGAGAGTCACTTCTGCACCCATCAGATTGACCGTGAGATGGGGCCCGATGTTATGAAGAATGACTCGCTGTCTCATTTGTATGCATATGGAGGCCAAACCAATTTTAATGGGAACAGAGTTGGGAACATTGCACTCCTGTCAATATAGTGGATAAAGAGGGGCTTACCCCTCCCCCACCACGGTGTTGGGGGCAGAGAGTAAGCCTTTCCTCTGTCTCCTGCTATTGTGGTGGGCCTTCCCTGTGTCCGCATTCAGGTTGGTAGAGGCAGAGAGAGTGGGCCTTCCCTGTGTCCGCAGTCAGGTTGGTAGAGGCAGAGCGAGGGGGCCTTCCCACTCTCCGCTGCCAGGTTGGTAGAGGCAGAGCGAGGGTGCCTTCCCACTCTCCGCTGCCAGGTTGGTCGAGGCAGAGCGAGGGTGCCTTCCCACTCTCCGCTGCCAGGTTGGTCGAGGCAGAGCGAGGGTGCCTTCCCACTCTCCGCTGCCAGGTTGGTCGAGGCAGAGCGAGGGTGCCTTCCCACTCTCCGCTGCCAGGTTGGTCGAGGCAGAGCGGGGGGGCCTTCCCACTCTCCGCTGCCAGGTTGGTCGAGGCAGAGCGAGGGGGCCTTCCCACTCTCCGCTGCCAGGTTGGTCGAGGCAGAGCGAGGGGGCCTTCCCAGTCTCCGCTGCCAGGTTGGTCGAGGCAGAGCGAGGGGGCCTTCCCACTCTCCGCTGCCAGGTTGGTCGAGGCAGAGCGAGGGGGCCTTCCCACTCTCCGCTGCCAGGTTGGTCGAGGCAGAGCGAGGGGGCCTTCCCACTCTCCGCTGCCAGGTTGGTCGAGGCAGAGCGAGGGGGCCTTCCCACTCTCCGCTGCCAGGTTGGTCGAGGCAGAGCGAGGGGGCCTTCCCACTCTCCGCTGCCAGGTTGGTCGAGGCAGAGCGAGGGGGCCTTCCCACTCTCCGCTGCCAGGTTGGTCGAGGCAGAGCGAGGGGGCCTTCCCACTCTCCGCTGCCAGGTTGGTCGAGGCAGAGCGAGGGGGCCTTCCCACTCTCCGCTGCCAGGTTGGTAGAGGCAGAGCGAGGGGGCCTTCCCACTCTCCGCTGCCAGGTTGGTAGAGGCAGAGCGAGGGGGCCTTCCCACTCTCCGCTGCCAGGTTGGTAGAGGCAGAGCGAGGGGGCCTTCCCACTCTCCGCTGCCAGGTTGGTAGAGGCAGAGCGAGGGGGCCTTCCCACTCTCCGCTGCCAGGTTGGTAGAGGCAGAGCGAGGGGGCCTTCCCACTCTCCGCTGCCAGGTTGGTAGAGGCAGAGCGAGGGGGCCTTCCCACTCTCCGCTGCCAGGTTGGTAGAGGCAGAGCGAGGGGGCCTCCCCACTCTCCGCTGCCAGGTTGGTAGAGGCAGAGCGAGGGGGCCTTCCCACTCTCCGCTGCCAGGTTGGTAGAGGCAGAGCGAGGGGCCCTTCCCACTCTCCGCTGCCAGGTTGGTAGAGGCAGAGCGAGGGGGCCTTCCCACTCTCCGCTGCCAGGTTGGTAGAGGCAGAGCGAGGGGGCCTTCCCACTCTCCGCTGCCAGGTTGGTAGAGGCAGAGCGAGGGGGCCTTCCCACTCTCCGCTGCCAGGTTGGTAGAGGCAGAGCGAGGGGGCCTTCCCACTCTCCGCTGCCAGGTTGGTAGAGGCAGAGCGAGGGGGCCTTCCCACTCTCCGCTGCCAGGTTGGTAGAGGCAGAGCGAGGGGGCCTCCCCACTCTCCGCTGCCAGGTTGGTAGAGGCAGAGCGAGGGGGCCTTCCCACTCTCCGCTGCCAGGTTGGTAGAGGCAGAGCGAGGGGCCCTTCCCACTCTCCGCTGCCAGGTTGGTAGAGGCAGAGCGAGGGGGCCTTCCCACTCTCCGCTGCCTGGTTGGTAGAGGCAGAGCGAGGGGGCCTTCCCACTCTCCGCTGCCTGGTTGGTAGAGGCAGAGCGAGGGGGCCTTCCCCCAACTCACACTAGCTGAAGAAACTTTTAAAATAAATGGCTTACTTTTACCTCCTTTAATGACCACTGTAATGACCCTACACTATAGTAAGCTGTGGTATATAGAGGTAAACAACTTTGCATTGTGCTCTGGTATAAAAAATGACCTTCTTGGTGATATCTTGGGTGACATGTCTCTGTCCAGTTTATAAACCTTGTCTTGAATGTCTCATGATAGTCAGTTGGCACGCTGCTCCTTCTAATTCAACATTGCCTTATCAATGATATAATTTAGTTCTAGTATATTGAGAAGAAATACTGTATTAAAATAGACAGGACAGTCATTTAGTAGTTGATAAAATGTTCATTCAACCTAATCTTTAGATATTATTGCATTGTGCCAATGGTGATAAACGATCATAAACTAATATACTGGGGCAAAGTAGATAACTTGATAATTAGAAATATTGAATACGATTACATTTATTTCATAACAAAGTAGATTACAAAAAAGTTTGTTTTCAGGTAGACCTCATTATAATGTAAATTGTTGGAGCTTTACAGTGTCCCTACTAAGAGGTAACTACTTTCCAAGTTATATACACTATAATTTTGCTTTCGGAGTACATATGTGCTAGGATGATGTTGCCCTAAAACCAGGTTGAATATTCTTGCCTATGCAAGCCTCCCTCCCACTTCCAGGCACTTATTATTTTAAAATATATTGCTGTCCTTCCAGTGTATACATCCTGGCATTTCAAAACGTTGAAAAAAACATACAAATTGTATCTGTTCACGAACATATAAAATAAGTGAACAGGGATTTCTTAGCTGCATAATGTTATGCATGTGTGTTTTATGTTTGCTTCTTCTGATGTAGTGGATTATATGCTTAGGATAAAAAGGTAGATTGCTATAAACCTTGAGACCTGCCTGCAGTGTACTTGGTGTTAACCGGTGATGTGAATGGCACTCAGTCGGCATTGGTTGCTGGCTGAATACCAGGGCAGGGTCCTTATTTTATTCTTGCTCACTGTTCATCTGTCATTATAAAGCTTTCTTTAAATCTCTTTCTAGGCCTTTGTCTGCAGGAGTGATTTCATAACTGTAAAAGGCAGCACTTGTGTCACAGACACCCAGAAATAGTTTGGGAAAAAAGTAACCATGCCTTCGTCCCAATGTAAACAGTGACAAAGGTTGCTGAACATTGGCTGCTCATGCCACCTGCACAGTGTATACAGCAGCTCAGCAGGAGGGAAGGGCAAGCTGCTTCATTAGGAGGGCTGCCTCCTTAGAGCCTCTAACTTCAACAAATTGCTCACACTGCTTGTTATTTCAGATCACACAGATGCATTAAGCCAAGCCTTGATAAATCCAGGGAGCCACGGCTCCCAAAACCTTACTGCTACATTTTTAGTTATTCATAGAAATATATGTATATTGTATACTGTGGCTACTAAAATTGTTTGACTCCTAACTAACCCAGCTGGCTCAAAAAATTCAGATGTCAACTGACATTAAGTATTTGATTTTTAGACTGTTGTCAGATATATTTTGGTCATATATTTCAAAGCACCCACTACAGCCAGGTGTATATAGAAGATGGTTAAAGATAAGCATGTCATTACAGTACCTACTAATTAGTACACTATAATGCCTATCTTAATTGATATTAGAAAATATATGTCTGTATATATTTAGGTGGTGGTGTTTTTTTTTTTTTAACATGAGATTTGTAGAAATGTGAGTTTAGGTTCCTGCCTTCCTTAACTGAATGCTTGAGCACATAGTGTGTGTGTTTTGCGTTACTCAGTCATGTCCAACTCTCCGTTAGCTCATGGACCATAACACACCATGCTGATCCACTTAATCAATACATGGCAGAGATATTGGAGTGGGTTGCCAGTTCGTTCTCCAGTGGGCTACAGCATACAGCTCCTGGTATTCCTTGATGGTCTCCCATCCAAGTACTGACCAGGTCCAATCCTTCATGGCTTCAGGGTGGTGTGACCTCTTGGTTCCCTGACTGGAATCAAATCCAGGTCGCAGAGGTGGAAGCACCAAATCCTAACCACAGGACCACCAGGGACTCACAAGCTCATAGTACATCCACTATAAGGTAGCATCTTTTGTGATGTCTGCAGCAAGGTAGAGGTAGGTGAAATCTAGTGTAGTTTTTTTTTTTTTTACTTGGCATCATCCAGCTGTAGCAGTTGGTACACTGAACAAACTACTAATACTTATCATGGACAGAATGAGCTTTAAATGTCCAGATGAGGTGTAATGTGTGGGGCCCATTTGAATGGAAAGTGTTAACCACTATCCCATGTTAAACATAGTCAATGGTAATAACAATTTTTCCTCATTCAAGCATTCAGTTTGTCACAGTTCAATATATGGGACTCGAGACAAACATAAAATTCATATAATTTGAGACAGAAGCGGCAGCGGACCCTGCTGCTTTTAAGGGATGATACACACAGACAATAAAGTGACTGCGGTGGATAGTGGATTGGTTATAAGGCAGGATACAGTGAGAGTGATTTCATAGCTTCTAACACTAATTTTCAAAGTTAATCACATACTTCTCTTTTTATATCTGAGGCGCTCGGAGGGGAGAGATGCACCTGAGCAAACCTCTAGACCAGTGTTTCTGAAGAGCCAATTTATGGACTGGTGCCAGCCTATAAGATCTTATCTGCCAGTCTTCAGAGAGAAAGCATTGAGAAAGAGGCATGAATGGGGTGTAAAAGTTAGATAATAAGAACTATTATACATAACACTGACTCCGTAGTAAGTACAGTAGAATCCCGGTTATCCGGCACTCAACTAACCGGGACTCGCAAGCAACCGGCACCAGCATCACTTCCCCAAATTCAAAAAACTCCCACTAAACTGGCACTATTCTGCAGTTCGAGACTGCACAAAAAAAATACTAACTCTTTTTCTAATTATTTTCTCAAGGCAAAAATAGCCCAGTTTAGGTGCTAATGCATTTTTAAAGGCATTTTGAGTTTTTTGGCGGGGTTTAAGGGTCGTTTAGACCCTTAAATTCGGGGACTCCTGATTAACCGGCAACTACAGTTATCCAGCAATAGGGGAGTCCCCATAGGTGCCGGATAACAGGGGTTTTACTGTATATCATTGCAGAGGTGGCCTGTTGGTATTGGTTACGATCTTAAAGGCACTCCGCTTGTCCCTGGATAAGAAGTTGATAACCACTGCGGTAGTCAGACCCTGATAGTTATTTAGCAAAATGTTATGACTGTCTTCTAATTGTAATATTTGTTCCATCTCCCTGCTTTAGATGAGTTTGAAGACTGTGGAAATGAACTGAGACTTGATGGTCTTTGTCAGAGAGAAGTGACATTTGAACGTTTTAATAGACATGTGTGAAGATCTAGGAGTCCAGTATAAGGAACGGCTTTGGATTTATGGATAGGATCAGGATGTGGGTCAGTATAGGACTTACAGAGTGGTCAGTAGGTAATGAATGAGATACTTGAGTTTGGCATAGTTATTCCTGGTGGGTTGTATATGTTCTCACTTGGCAGAAGAATAACCAGTTTGATGTTTCAACGTCATCTCTATGATTGTAGCACTCTACATAATCTCTCCTCACCTAAATCATTTCCTTATTTAGCATCTTCTGTCCCATATTGCCTCTATCCAGAAAAATATTTTGATGCAAACTACATATGCCACTCGGCTATTTTCTCCTCCTCCCTCCCCACTTCATAAAATGCCAACTTTCCATTTGTTAATCTTGAATTCTTGCACTCCTTGTTGATATACCTCAGTACCAGGTCCAATATTTTCTATTTCCTCACTAAAAATACAAATAAGACAGTCTCAGGTATTACATTTCTCATTATGTCTTACATTAGCTATGCAACTTGTTCCAAGGTGGCCTTTCCCCCCAAGCCGACTGTACTCAATACAAACCAATGAATGTAAAGATTAGCCATAATAATGCTTTAGGCACACCTCTTACAACTTAATTTAAGAGAACACACTTTTGCAGCTTACAATTGCAGCCCTGCGATCACGTTACTTTAGGAATACTCAATGTTAAATGGATGGGAAAATCCAAGAATAACCCATGCATTTAAAAGAACATGTACTAAACATTAGACTTTTTTTGCACAAAAAAATCAATATTCAGTGTATTGGCAAGCAAATGCTCTCACAAAAGTGGGTGGCTTCAACATTGCCACTGTCTGCAACAAACGACATACCTACTGCTTACAGCTGTAGAGAAGCTGACTCACTTGACATAAAGCTGTATGTATTTTGCTTAACTTGCCGAAATGGATCCTTTTTTATTACCAGAGTGAGGAAATGTAGTACTGTGCTGCATGAGAAGATTATTGGTCACCAGGTATTTTTTTCACACAAATATTTGGAATATTCAAAACCTGCTTTTTTTATAATATACAAGAAATTTGGTGCTTTTCTAGTGCATGAATTTATTTCAGTGTGGTATAATGTTTCGTTAGCTTTCTCCCTTGTGTTGTTTTCAAAACCTGGTAGCGAGAGTACACTAATATCTCTAGCTTTCTGTTAAACCAATTATGAGCATCCTGCTGAGTGGCTGTTCTTGCTCCTGGTTCTCATTACTTGTGGTTACTTCCTTCATGTCTTTAGGACATCAGCTGGAAGGGTGTCTGGCAGCACAGACTCCTCCACTCCTCCTCTGCTTGACTGGTTTCAGATGCAAATATTGAACTTCCTCCAGATGCAAGCAGAGTAGATGGCTTCTTTACTGGTATCTTTAAAGCCTGGCTCGCTGCCAATGCCTGATCACTAATATGTGATTTTTAAACTTCCAAGTCTGTTAAACAGCCCAGAAATGCCTTCTTTTTATCCATTTCAAACAAGTTTGTTCTATAAGGCACAGAGTCATGCCTTCCATCTGTATACTGTAACTCAGTTTGAATAATGAGATAAATATAACTGCAGGTTTGAGATAAAGTAGCCTCTGACTGAAGATTTGTATAAATATGTTTCTGACTTTTATACTGGCGTAGAAGACTATAATTTGGTGTCCTTCAATTGCCAATGCACGTACATTTTCATATTAAACCTATTTTTTAGTTCACCATTAATTGACATTAAAGATACATGTGCAAATAGCAGCATAGCAAACCTTTAGCCAGAAAATATAATGGTGCAGGTCTAAAAGATGGATATTCTGTGTTTTAGCACGCCATTCTTTCTGTAAAGTTTAATGGTGGATTAGCAAACTCTCCACGTTTGTGAAATGTGCAACTAACAACATTAAGCCGTGGGCATAAATAAATATTAATTTGTCTGCTAGTGTATAGAATCTACAATGACAGTAATGCTGCTTTTCCAAGGGACACTTACCTCATTAAAGGTTATCTAATTTTAATATTAAAATAAGTGTTTGCATATCTAAACTTAATTGTATTAACAAGTGCTTAAAAGTTCTTTTTTTACTTACTGATACCTTCCAAATAGTCCCAGCAGCTCATGCACACAGTGTCTCTGTAGCACTTGATGTACTGATCAATCATATTGTTTCTCAAAGACATATTTTGAAATTCTTCTGAGGGACAATCTGTGATTGCCTTGTACATCTAGTGCCAATAGATACACTGTGTGCATGAACTGTTGGGGCGGACCTTTGTTGGGACTATTTAGAGGGTTTCAGTGGGGGGAAAAAAAGCATGTGGTGATAAAATGACGTATATAGTTTATTTTCATATTGAAAATAGTGACCCTTCCATATCGCCTTTAATGGACATTTCTGTACCTGGATTAAAGAAAATACAAACCTGGAACACTGAGAAGTTCCAAATGGTTTTCTCTTTTCTCTAAAGTTTTATTACTTATTATTTAAACATAATAGTAAGATATATGAAAAAGTAAATATAATAAAGAATTTAATCTGAACACCTTTTAAAACCTAATTTTTCCTATTGCAATAGATACAATTGTTGTTTTTTGAAGTTTAATGACAATATATGCTCTGTATAAGTGTTAGCCATTTTTGTATCTCTATAAACTCTAAATAGGTTCCCTGGTGATCCAGTGGTTACAATTTGGTGCTTTCACTGCTGTGACCTGGGTTCGATTCCAGTCAGGGAACCAAGAAGTCACACCACCCTGAAGACATGCAGGGTTGGGCCCGGTCAGTACTTGGATGGGAGACCACCCAGGAATATGCTGTGGCCCACTGGAGAAGGAACTGGCAACCCACTCTAGTATATCTGCCATGAATACCAAATGGATCAGCATGACCATGGACATAAAGATGTGTCTGGTGTGTTACGGTCCATGAGGTCATAGAGAGTCAGAAATGGCTGAACGCAAAAAAACAACAACTTTAAATTGTTTTCTTGAAAAAAGACTGCATAATTTTTTACCAAGCGCCACAAACCTTAGAACCCTCGCTGGTCCATAAACAGGACATTCTTAAGCTCCTCTTCAGACATTTTCCAAGCCACCACTGCTGCCCCCTTCATAATGGAACAGGGGTGTACGAAAAGCACCTGATTTATAGGTTCTGACACTAAATTTAAGTATAAGTAATATTCTTCCAAATACAAAAAATGTACCAAACCTTGCGTATGCATTTTATCACTTACAAACACATGCTGTTTCATATAAATCTACTTGCAAAATGATTACTGTGACTGCTTATGTCATTTGTAGGTTTGCATATATAGAGGCCTAGAGCTAAAGGTGGTACAGTATGTTTTACTCTCTTATTGCTCACTGATATAATAGTAATATTGTAGGAGAGAAGCAGAAGTAGATTATTTGTTAAAATATATAGATATTGAAGGGGGTGTTTTTGG
Source organism: Discoglossus pictus (assembly GCA_027410445.1). Lineage (NCBI taxonomy): Eukaryota > Metazoa > Chordata > Amphibia > Anura > Alytidae > Discoglossus > Discoglossus pictus. The sequence continues at coordinate 303,915,532 of CM050165.1, read as the reverse complement.
TGGGAGAAAATGGTCTGTGGGCCATTGACGTGCTCTCCAACTCTAGAGAACAGGCGGACCATTGCATGCAGCCTCCAGTGGTTTTTGTTGCCCATCTCAATAACAATCTTTCAACCACTATCGTAAAATGTCTTCTTGTTGTTTCCTAAAATGTATTTTATATTTTGATATATTTGCATATTTTTGGTTCACACCAAAGTCATTGTATACATGTAAAAAAATCAGATCCCTAATTTTATAAAATATCTATTAAACACTCATTAATTTATGCATTAGAAAACACATTATTTACTGAAACTTTAATTAATGACAGACATGTTAAGAGAAACCTGTCATTCTAAAACACTGTGAAGGCAAATAGCCGTGTAACTCGTATAGATATCTTATCCAACAAACTGTATGTTAGGCTCTAACAAATATCTGCAACTGATCTTCTCTCTCCATTAATAAATATGGGGAGGCAGATAACCACTGCAAGCTAGTGGCAGTGCTGCAGCATATTTGCACTGACGTCTGGATATAATGGGGCTGGTCTAAAAGATGGATATTCTGTGTTTTTGCATGCCATTCTTTCTTTAAAGTTTAATGGTAGATTAGCAAACTCTCCACGTTTTTGTAAAATGTGCAACTAACAACATTAAGCTGTGGGCATAAGTAAATATTTATTTTAGCAAACTCTGCTAGCACATATAAACTAAAATGACAGTAATGCTGATTTTCCAAAGGACAAGGGGCCCTTACAGAGCATAGCAAGCAGAGTCTTTAGAGGAGGAGTCTCAAATCTTATCTGAATCCATCAATCAGTTATCAAATTCCCTTCCCTAGCTCTCTTCTCTCTCTCCTAAATAGATAACAAAAATTAGCAGTACACTCCTACTCAGCCTTAAAGCCAGTAGGAAGTGTGGAAGTCACAAACATGGCATCATTCAAACACAAACGTCTGCTAAAACAAATTTGGAACCTAAAACAGCTGCTAATGTTGCTAATTTGTTACAAACTTCACAAACATTTGGCGTTTTTTTACAACCTACAGTGATTCTTTGAAATAGAAGAAAAAAAAAATGACTGTGCTTAGATAACCATGCTCCCCAGCATGTTGGGAGCTGTGACATGCATAGTGACGTCCAAAACTTGTGATAGAGCTCAATAAAAACACACACCGACATCTCTCTCCCCGTCATTGTCCTGATTCACCAGAGAATATTGTTAGGAGTACGTGGGGTGGAGGCTCCCTAACATGGGGACAGTAAAGCTCTGGATAGGTTTTTAACCATGGTTTTTCTTACAGCAATAAATGTATTCATTGCAGTAATGTTTATTGATGCTTTAATACATTCTAAACTGTAAGAAGCTTTTGTGTTAATTTAAAGGCATATTTTAGTTTCCTGGATTATGAATGCAATTGATAGATGAGAATCAGTAGTGTATGAAAACATTTTTTGCATGAAAAAATTGTAAAATAAACATTAACAAACTCAATCTGATGTTTGCTAAATCTCTTTAGTTTGCAAGCAGTTGCTTTTCAGTGCTAACACCTCTTCATATCCAAGCTAAAATTAACATACAATTCATAATTTGTTTTGGCCAATCATATGTAGCTAATACTTTTTAATATACTGTACCAATCTGTAATAGCACCATGTGCAGGGAGGAATCATGGGATGTGTATTCCCCTGCAGAAGAAAGCAAGTGCTGTGTAAGATCTCTGCATTGAGCTGCTGTTGGCTTGAACTTTAGTAAAGAATTAAAATCCGTACCTAAATGAAGTGTAAGCAGCTCTGGGGGTGTTGGGGAAAAAAAGTTTTGTTTTTAAATAAAATAAGTTTGTGTGTTTACAGAATGACTCAATGTGTTTTCTGATATAAGCAGCATGTGTTGGATTAAAGATAAGGAAAGACAGGGGGCCTCATTCAATTGCGATTTGGCCAATTGAATAGTGCTCATTATAAGCACAGAACATATTTTTTTACAAAAGTTTTTAGTTAGTGAAGACCTTGCTTTTGGATAGAAATTTGCTAACTAAAAACTTTTGTAAAAAAAATATGTTCTGTGCTTTATCATGAGCCCTATTCAATTGGCCAAATCGCAATTGAATGAGGCCCAGGGAAACTTAGATATACCTTTTTAAATGTATTCATTGTAATACCCACATATCTCATTCCTTTTGCATTAGTGATGTGTGATTCATATCCTCTTAAAGGCCTGATGTAAGCAAGTATCTATATACTATTAAAATGATATATTAATACTGACCCAAGTCCCATATTTTCCTTCATGCTTTTATCAGAGAATGTTTGAACAAAGGATTTTTATTTATTTATTTGCTTGCAAAACACATATGATATCATCAATTTAATTCTCTTTTATTATTATTATCTTTATTTATATCGCCCCAACATATTCCGTAGCGCTGTACAGGGGGTTAGTACATGGCAAAAAACAAACTTAACATGGCGGGCCCTGTTTTTGAGCATATAATCAAATGTACATGTTTCCAAGACATGGACACACAATTGAAAACTCGCAAACTTACAATCTAAGGGTTTAGGTGTGATACAAGAGGGTGACAAATACAAAATGGCAACGTGAATGCAATTTGTTTAATCAATTGGAGGGGTCTGTGAGCTGTACTGTAGATTGTGGGTGGGAGTGTTATTAAGCTGTGGAGTGTGCAGTTGTAATTATAAAGGCTGAAGGTGATATGATTTTTTAAATGGGTGTGTTTTTAGTAATTTTTTAAAGGTTTTGAGGCAGGAAGATAATCTAATGGAGCGAGGCAAGGAGTTCCAAATAGTTGGGGCTGCACGAGAAAAGTCTTGAAGACGGGAGTGAGTGGAGGTGATGAGAGAGGAGGAAAGAAGAAGGTCGTTGGCAGAACGAAGGGGGCGGTTGGGAGAGTATTTTGAAACAAGAGCAGAGATATAAGGGGGTGCACTGTTGTTGAGGGCTTTATATGTTAGGGTCATGATTTTAAATTTGATTCAGGAAGCTATGGGAAGCCAGTGGAGTGATTGACAGAGAGGAGCTGCAGACACTGAGCGTTTGGTATTGAAGATGAGTCTAGCAGAGGCATTCATTATGGATTGGAGGGGAGACAGACGAGAGATGGGGGGGCCAGCAAGAAGGGAATTGCAGTAGTCGAGTCGAGATATGATGAGAGAGTGTATTAGAATTTTAGCTGTGTCTTGTGTAAGATAATGACGAATTTTGGAGATGTTTTTTAGGTGAAACTGACAAGATTTAGTTATCGATTGGATGTGAGGAATAAAAGAGAGGAATAAAAGAGATGTAAAATATTACATCTTTCATCACTTAAAATCTCTACACATGAGTGTGAAGAGCAACTATTCAACCAATCATGGTTATAATAAGAATTAGTAATCAAGTAATCTTAATAAAACCTACAACCAGATTATGTAAATACTGTAAGTGAGAGTGAGCCTTGAGCAGTGTGTACAAGTGATTGACCGAACAGCTCTTCCTTATTTTGCCCCATTTTAAGGTGTTTCTTTTAAAGGCTACATGGATATATTTTAAGTTACTAATTGATAATAGCTGCCAGTAGTTGCGTTTTTTTTTACTTGTACCACCGTACCTCTCTGTTCTTCATGTTTCTCTAAAGAAAGAATTGTGTATTGAATTTTCATGATTTTAATGCATCTGTAGAAGGCGTATACCCCCCCCCCCCCCCCCAAAAGTCTTTCAAGTGCTGCTCACTGTCGTAAATGTTCTTGAAGGAAAAGTCCACCCATTTATATTGCTAATCTGTCTGTGATGTTTTCTGTTTGCTCAAGAACACAAAGCCGAGCTTGACTGTTAGGCATTGTAAAAGCATTCCTAATAATTTTACTTACTCAGCACTGCTATATGACAGTCACTTTAAAGGTGCATCTAGACAGGCTCTGCTTCTTTTACTGGCAGTGTGTGAAATATGTAGAGGCATATTAGGAAGACACCTACTTTTGTCATCTTAATCTATATGAGAGGCTTTGAGTACTTTTGTAAACCTTTACATTTTCCATGTTATCCTATGGGGCACATTTACCAAAACACGGCCTCTCCAAGACCCCTCACAATAGTACATCTTGTCCGTTGTTTAGCCAGGCCCCATTGGCAACAATAAACAAAGAAGTAGGTTCTTGGGTAGCACATCTTCTGAGCGCGCAGCAACATGCGCACATCAACAGCAGCGCTCCCGAAAACAGGGCACTCGACCATAGGGGGAATACCGGGGACAGCTATAAAGGACAGGAGGGACAGGATGGTATGCTGCAGATAGCCGGTAAGCTATATCATGACATCCACTTGAAATTCTGACTCTGGGAATAGAACAGTGGTGGCAGCATGAAGTCTTTGCTCCTCAGTATTTAGCACTTGGGTCTTGCCTGTGGGGTGCAGCTGATCTCCCCAGTTACAGCACACAAAGGGTCTATTTTCTTGGTTACCCAATATCTAAACCAAGAGCTCATGGATGGCGGAGGACATCCAAATTATAAAGCTTACATGCTATCTGCAGCATACCATACTGTCCCTTTCCTTTATAGCTGTCCCCGGTATTCCCCCAGCTCCGCTCTCCTGCGCTATGGCCTGGCGCCCTGTTTTCAGGCGCGCTGCTGTTGATGTGCGCATTTCTCGGCGCGCACATGATGGAGCTCGTCGCGTGCGATCAGAAGACGGAGTGGCAGGTTCTTGCCAACTAAACATACCTGCAATCATTGTTTAACTTAAAATATAGAAGAAACGCTGCAAGTACTTTTGCATTTTAAGTGAAAATGTTCCATTTATGCTCTGGTATTCAAGTGCCAAATAAAATGCCACTTCAATGTGGGGTTACTTTCCCCGGTCCATTTTAAAAAGTTTAATCGTTTTTATAAAGCACTATTGGAGGACTAACCAACTACCTGTCCATTTCTGATACGTGGCCCTGATACCTCAAGCACATATCTGATATGAAAAGACAAAGAACTTCATTTTTAAAGCCATTGTTAAAAAAAAAATCTGATCTTTCCACCCTCTTGGATAAAAAGTGATGACTGTGTGGGGAATACCTTACAGTTCTGATTAATCCTTGAACGGTATCTATATATCATCTAGTGTTGTTTACCTTGTGGTCTGGTAGAAAAGTAAGTAGTATAGTCTGAATCCACTAGAACATAGTTTTAAAGATCCAGACCACACTTGATGGCAAATGCTGACTAGGTGACAAAAGTATGTGTGAAATAAATTGTACATTCCTGCTTCATCACTGCAACCCCCTGGGTGAACAGATCTGTTTACATTTATGCACATATTCCCACTTTTGATATTAATAAAAAAACATGGAGCCTGATTCAATTGAGCAATCATAAGTTACTGGAGCCTGTAAGTGAGGCCATTTAGTTAGTTTGCTATTCAATTGGCATCTTTATTCGGGCTCCAAACGGTTTACGGGTTACTGGCTTGAAAATTTTGCGGTGGTTAAACACAGAACTTACAGCCCAACGAAGCCTTTGACCTTTCCCATCCGCAAGAGTTTCACAAATCGATATTCAATTGCTACAATTACGGCAACGGCAAATGTAGGAGAAAATCCTACGAGTGCTAGAGAGGATCCATTTAACCCCTATCCGCAGCACTGTAAATGTAAATAAAAAAATCAATACTGCACTGTAAATGACGGGGAAAGCGATGATAGACATTAGAATTAATTGCACAACTGTCTCAAGGTCGCAAATCGTCAGGAAATAAATAATATTTTATTAGGTGTAATTTCGGGCTTATATCGATCTGTACAATCAATGAGTTAATACGTATCAGGCCACCCACATTGACTAGAACAGTATTGGCATTCATTTTTATTATTTATTATTTTGAGGGTTTATGAGTCTCATCGCATATTGGACCCCTAATTGATTGACATTTAACTTCCATGTTTTACTTCCGTAATGATGGTGGTCTCATTTTCTATTGGCCATTCCGAAATGGGTGGTTTTGACCTTGCTTAATTGATCATGCTCCCGCCCTGAACTGCTACGCACGAATGTATGGTTTACAGCTTCGGCGTTCGGCCTGTAACTTGCGGGCTTCTTCAGTTGAATAGCACCTGAGAGACGAACGGGAGCCCGCAGACATACGTCCAGGATCCCGCGAGATCCAGGCTTGCAATTGAATCAGGCTCATGGTCTGATCACTCTGTGGAACTGTACTTGAGTTAACGTGGCGATCATTAAACTGCTAGCTTAGTAATCAGATGTGTGCCTAATTCTGTCATCAGACCACCAGGGCAAAGACCTTTCTGGGACCTTTGATGGAATGTACACACCCTTCCCCCATCTGGATCACTACCTTGTTGTGGTGAAGGGGCTTGTGTACTTCAACGAAGCTGTGAGCTATGTCATGTTGGGTCACCCAAGATGGGCAGGTCATAACAGAGAGGTTGGACAAATTGCAGTCCACTGGAGAAGGAACTGGCAACCCACTCCAGTATCTTTTCCATGAAAACCTTATGGATAGGCACAACCAGACAAAAGATGTGCCTGGCGTGCTGCAGTCCACAGGGTCATGGAGAGTCGGACACGACTGAACCGCAACAGACCATTCACTGGTGTAAAGAGGCAGTCCGTGCAGAGGGAGGGCTCAGTAAAGTGTTTGCTATATCGTACAACTGACAAGGAAAGCTGGTTATTGTCTAGAAGAAAAAAAAG